>OY740792.1:33782815-33945315 GCA_963514005.1 Raja brachyura
TTCTAAGAATTTCCCTTCTACTGATGTTGAGCCCACAGGTCTATAATTGCCAGAATTTTTTCAGCTGCCCTTCTTGAAAAGAAGTACCACGTTTGCTGTTGTCAGGCTTGGATATAAATCTCATCAGGCCCTGGGAATTTATCCAACATGCTCAAGCAAAATATTTCCCGGTTGCTAATCACTTTAACTCTTCTTCCCATTCTGATCTTTCTGCCCTTGGCCTTCTCCATTGCCAGAGTGAGGCCACACGCAAATTCGAGCAACATCACCTCTTATTTCGCTTGGGTAGCTCACATCCCAATGGTATAAACGTCGAATTCCCCAATTTTAGGTAATTCTTGCAAAAACCTCCCTCCCCCCTCTCTTCTCCTCCTCCACTAAACGTCAGTGAGCTAGTTTCACCTGTTCTTAACCAACAGACAGCCTATCAGGGGACCTCCTGGCCTGAAGTCATCTGTAGCCGGCTCCGATTTCTCCTGTTTGTTTTTCTTTGCTTCCATTTTTTCCCCCACTCTCCCAACTACATTTAGTCTGAAGAAGGGTCCCAACCTGAAACATCACCTATCCATTTTCTCCAAAAATGCTGCCTAACCCGCTGAGTTACTCCAGCATTTTGTGTCTATCTTTGGTATAATCCAGCATCTGCAGTTCCACCTCAGGCAATGTTTCACAATTCAACCACCCTCTAGGTGAAAAACATCGTCCTCAAATTCTCTCAAAATCAATTGCCCTTACCCCAAACCTATGCACTTCAGTTTAAACAGACTGCTTATCTGTGCCCATCATACCTTTATGTATCAGGTCATCCTCAGCCTCCTCTGCTCTGAGGAAAACAATTTGCATTCCCTCCAAATAACTGAATTAGTTCATCCATCCCTGGCAACATTCTCACTGTATCCCCTCCAGTGTAATCACATCCATCCTGCAGTGTGGTGACTAGAACCGCACATAGTACTCCACTTGTCACCGAACCAATATTTTATTCAATTCTATGCCCTGGAAAATAAAGGCACGAATCTTATATGACTTTTTCACCACCTTGTGCGCATGTGCTGCAAACAGGATCATTGGACTTGCCCACAAGGTTCTTCTGTTCCTTAATATCCCTGGCGTCCACCATTCACAGTGTAAGTCCTACCCTTATACATCCTCCCAAATGGTGTCATTACATCCTTATTTGTATTAAATTCCGTCCGCCGTTTCTCTACTTATCATAACATCTCATCAATATCATTCTGTATCACCAATTTTAGTGTTATTTGTGAATTTAGCAATCATATGTCTCACATTCACATCCAGATTACTAATGTGTAACACGGTCATGGTCCCAGCACAGTTCCCTCCGGTACACCGCTGGTTATAGGTTTCAAATCAGAAAACCATTACCCTCTGCCTCTTAAAAACCAAGCAAATGTTGGATCTAATTTGCCAAATTTCTCCGGCTCCCCTGGGCTCCTAGCTTTTTGACTATTTGACATGCTGTGGTCCACGTGGATTACTTCAGCTGCACTACCCTCATCAGCCACTTGGTTACCACTTCAGAAATGTAATCAAATCAGTTAGACAGGATCATCCCTTGCCTGACTGGTGTGTTCCGAACTAATTCCTGCCTCATCATGCACAATTAAATTCTGTTACTCAGAATGTTACCAACAATTTATCGCAGTTTTAAAATGTATTGTTATTTCATCATTTTTATGGTCCATTGCAAATCTGGGACATCAATTGTTTTGCAATGTTCCATAAATGGATGTTATACGACACTTCATTATGTTGTAAAGATTTGATTTTGCTGAGGAAAGTTCAATGTTTTGCTGATGGCATCATCTTTTCTATCTTAGGGTGGAACAGACACAGTAGCCTCAATCATTTTCATAATAACCAAGCCAAAGGTTTCAGGGCCTATTGGAGGGATTGTATAATCAGTTTATGATCCAGTCACTGAGACTCAAGCATTGCCTCTATTTCTTTGCCCCCTTATATATTATATTTCCTTTACAGTGGCATCATGTCTCAACCATTCCTCAGAGATGTCCCATTAATTCCTTTCTCCCTTTACCCAATCTCTCTTACACATGCCCATTAACATCACCCTGCCAGCCCAATCCTCCTGGAATATGGGGATAAATAAATATTAAAGCGCAGAATCTGGTCTTTTGGGCCAAAAGGTCTGTTGACTTTACATCCTTCAGGTGGACAGAGAGGCTGTTACAAGCAGTTGGTATTCAATAGACAATAGACAATAGGTGCAGGAGTAGGTCATTTGGCCCTTCCAGCCAGCACCGTCATTCAATGTGATCATGGCTGATCATCCCCAATCAGTACCCCGTTCTTGCTTTCTCCCCATATCCCCTGACTCTACTATTTTTAAGAGCCCTATCTAGCTCTCTCTTGAAAGAATCCAGAGAACCTGCCACCACCACCCTTTGAGGCAGCGAATTCCACACTCACCACTCTGTGAGAAAAAGTGTTTCCTCGTCTCCGTTCTAAATGGCTTACTCCTTATTCTTAATCTGTGGCCCCTGGTTCTGGACTTCCCCAACATCGGGAACATATTTCCTGCCTCAAGCGTGTCCAAGCCCTTAACAATCTTATATGTTTCAATGAGATTCCCTCTCATCCTTCTAAATCCCAGAGTGTACAAGCCCAGCTGCTCCATTCTCTCAGCATATGACAGTCCCGCCATCTCGGGAATTAACCTTGTAAACCTATGCTGCACTCCCTCAATAGCAAGAATGTCCTTCCTCAAATTAGGGGACCAAAACTGCACACAATACTCCAGGTGTGGTCTCACTAGGGTTCTGTACAGCTGCAGAAGGGCCTCTTTGCTCCTATATTCCTCTTGTTATAAAGGCCAACATTCCATGTGCTTTCTTCATTGCCTGCTGTACCTGCATGCTTACTTTCATAGACTGATGTACAAGGACCCTCAGATCCCGTTGTGCTTCCCCTTTTCCCAACATGACGCCATTTAGATAGTAATCTGCCTTCCTGCTTTTGCAACCAAAGATGATAACCTCACATTTATCTGCATTAAACTTCATCTGCCATGCATCTGCCGACTCTCCCAACCTGTCCAAGTCACCCTGCATTCTCATAGCATCCTCCTCACAGTTCACACTGCCATCCAGCTTTGTGTCATCTGCCAATTTGCTAATGCTACTTTGTATCCCTTCATCCAAATTATTGATGTATATTGTAAATAGCTGCGGTCTCAGCACCGAGCCTTGCGGTACCCCACTAGTCACTGCCTGCCATTCTGAAAGGGACCCGTTAATCCCTACTCTTTGTTTCCTGTCTGCCAACCACTTCTTTATCCATGTCAGCACTCTACCCCCAATACCATGTGCCCTCATTTTGCCCACTAATTTCCTATGTGAGACCTTATCATATGCTTTCTGAAAGTCCAGGTACACTACATCCACTGGCTCTCTCTTGCCCATTTTCCTAGTTATATATTCAAAAAATTCCAGAAGATTAGTCAAGCATGATTTCCCCTTCGTAAATCCAGGCTGACTCGGACCAATCCTGTTACTGCTATCCAAATGTGCGGCTATCTCATCTTTTATAATTGACTCCAGCATCTTCTCCACCACCGATGTCAGGCTAACTGGTCTATAATTCCACGTTTTCTCTCTCCCACCTTTCTTAAAAAGTGGGATAACATTAGCTACCCTCCAATCTACAGGAACTGATCCTGAGTCTATAGAACATTGGAAAATTATCACCAATGCATCCACGATTTCTAGAGCTACTTCCTTAAGTACCCTGGGATGCAGACCATCAGACCCTGGGGAGTTATCAGCCTTCAGTCCCATCAGTCTATCCAACACCATTTCCTGCCTAATGTGGATTTCCTTCAGTTCCTCTGTCACCCCAGATCCTCTGACCACTACTATATCAGGAAGATCCAAAGTACTTGTTCAACTCATCTGCCATTTCCTTGTTCCCCATAATAAATTCACCTTTTTCGGTCTTCAAGGGTCCAACTTTGGTCTTAACTAATTTTTTCCTCTTCACATACCTAAAGAAGCTTTTACTATCCTGCTTTATATTCTTGGCTAGCTTACCTTCGTACCTCGTATTTTCTCCCAGTATTGTCTTTTTGGTTATCTTCTGTTGTTCTTTAAACATTACCCAATCCTCTTGCTTCCCGCTCATCTTTGCTACGCTGTACTTCTTCGCTTTAATTTTTATACTGTCCCTGACGTCCCTTGTCAGCCATGGTCATCTCTTTCTCCCCTTGGAATTTTTCTTAGGAATCTCCAAGGAATAAACTGATCCTGCACCTTCTGTATTATTCCTAGAAAAACTTCCCATTTTTGTTCCACTGTCATCCTTGCTAGGGTATCTTTCCAGTCAACTTTGGCCAGCTCATCCCTCATGGCCCCATAGCCCCCTTTATTGAACTGCAACACTGACACATCCGATCTACTCTTCTCCCTCTCCAATTGTACATGAAACCTGACCATGTTATGGTCACTGCCTCCTAATGGCTCAGAACGCAAAACATCCAGAATCAGATAAGGTGTTGCTACGACAATAATGAACTGAGGATAGCACTCTGATCTCGGGGTCAGAAGGTCACAGGTTTAAGCTCCATGTGTGTTACGGAAAACAACACTATTTCAGTACACTCTAAAGGAGTGTTTCACAGTTACAAACTAAGGTAATCAATATATTGATGCTTAAGTTGAGCAAAAGTTTAGTAAAGATGATCGAGACGCAGATGCTAGACACATAGAAGCTGGAATATTGAGTAGGCTGCTCAATCAGATTGCTGGAGGAACTCAACGGTTCAGGCAGCATCTGTGGAAGGAAATGGACAGATGACGGTTTGGGTCAGGACCCTTCCTCAGACTTCTGAAGTCTAAAGAAGGATCCTGATTTGTCTAAGAAAGAACTGCAGATGCTGAAAAATCGAAGGTAGACAAAAATGCTGGAGAAACTCAGTGGGTGAGGCAGCATCTATGGAGCGAAGGAAATAGGCAACGTTTTGGGTCAAAACCATTCTTCAGACTGATGTGAGGGTGGGGGAGGCGGGAAGAATCCCCCCCCTCACCGATGTTGACCTATCACCTGCCTTGCTTTGTCCTGACTCTCCCCTTTTCCATCTTTCTTCTCTCCCCCTACAATCAGTCCAAAGAAGGATCTCGGCCCAAAACATCACCTATCCATATTTTCAAGGAATGCTGCCTGACCCGCTGAGTTATTACACCAATTTGTGTCCTTTTGTTCACTAATTAACCTTTCAACCTGCACGTCTTTGGCATTGGAATTGATATTGGTTTATTGTTTTCATGTGTACCAAGATACAGAGAAAAGCTTTATATATAGATACAGAGAAAAGATTTGCTAGCGAAACAAATCTTACGATAATAAGTGCCATCATACTATACATGAATACAACAAGTGATGCAAAAGAGAAAATAAATAGAGTGTAGAATATATTGTTACAGCTACATAGAAAATGTCGATTAAAAAAAATTCAAGGGCCTGAGTGAGGTAAATTGGGATATTAGAATACACCCTTAGCATATGAGCGGGCCGTTCAAAAGTTTGATAACAACAGGGAAGAAGCTGTGGTAGACACAAAATGCTGGAGAAACTACGGGTGAGGCAGCATCTATGGAGAGGTGGAATTGGCGATGTTTCGGGTTGAGACCCTTCTTCAGACTGATGTCAGGGGAGGGGGTAGGACAAAGAAAGAATGTAGGCGGAGACAGTGGGACTAGTTGGAGAACTGGGAAGGGGGGGGGGGGGGGGGGGGAAAGAATGAAGAGACCAAGGGCTACCTGAAGTTAGTAGCGCTGGGGTGCAAACTACCCAAGCAAAATATGAGGTGCTGCTCCTCCAATTTGTGCTGGGCCTCACTCTGACGATGGAGGAGGCCCAGGACAGAAAGGGAATGGGAGGGGGAGTTGAAGTGCTGGGCCACCAGGAGATCAGCTTGGTGAAGACGGACTGAGTAGAGGTGTTCAGCGAAACGATCGCCGAGCCTGCGCTTGGTCTCGCCGATGTAGAGAAGTTGACACCTGGAACAGCAGATGCAGTAGATGAGGTTGGAGGAGGTGCAAGTGAACCTCTGCCTCACCTGGAAAGACTGTTTGGGTCCTTGGATGGAGTGCAGGTGGGTGGTAAAGGGACAGGTGTTACATCTCCTGCGGTTTCAGGGGAAAGTGCCTGGGGGAGTGGGTGGTTTGGGTGGGAAGGAACGAGTTGACCAGGGAGTTACGGAGGGAACGGTCTCTGCAGAAAGCAGAAAGGGGTAGAGATGGGAAGTTATGGCCAGAAATGTGATCCCTTTGGAGGTGGCGAAAATGTTAGAGGATTATATGTTGTATACGATGGCTGATGGGGTGGAAGGTGAGGACAAGGGGGACTCTGTCCTTGTTACGAGAGGGGGGATGGGGAGTGAGAGTGCCATTGTGGGATATCGAGGAGACCCTAGTGAGAGCCTCATCTATAATGGAAGAGGGGAACCCCTGTTCCTTAAAGAATGAGGACATTACCAATGCCCTGCTATGAAAATCAGTCTGAAGAAGGGTCTCGACCCAAAATGTTGCCAATTCTTTTTCTCCATTGATGCTGCCACACTCGATGAGTTGTCATTTTGTGTCTACCTTTGATTTTACCAGCATCTGCAGTTCTTTCTTAAAATGGGATGAAGCTGTTCTTGAATCTGATGGGAGGAAACCAGAGCACCCAGATGAAACTCTAGCAGTTATAGCAGTTACAGTTAACATGCAAAATCCACAAAGACAACGTCAGAGGCCAGCATTGAACCAGGGTCTCTGGAGCTCTGGGCCATGAATATTATCCACTGTGTCACTCTGCTGCCCAAATGTTATTGAGTTAGAGGATCCACCATGATCTTGCAGCACAGACTTGGAGGGCTAAATGACTTTCGCTAAAGGAGAACCATTTCTTGATCTACACTTACTGGCATGGCATGATTTAGTGCCTTTAGCAAAGAGGGGACAATAGCAGCACAACGAGGACTGAAGGGGTCAAAGTTCCTTAGCACTTATCTGCATGAAACCTCTCAAACATGCCTCTCCCATATACAAGATTGTTAAATTAAACATTTCAAAGTGATAAAACAATTTTTGACAGAGTACCCACCATCTTTTCTGCATTTTCGTCAGTAATGTTTACATTATAGTCCCATGATGCCTTTGAAGATTTGTAGACGATTTGCTCAGCATCTTCACTAAATTTTGCCAGAAACTCACTGGCCTTTTGGTCTGGTGACTGGGAGAATGCAACTGCAGCAAGGCTCAGAACCAGCAGTCCTGACAGAAACATCGTCTCCACCGGTTGAATGTTCCCAACTGAGTCTAATCTGTCCAAGTATAATTGCATAATCAGCTCGAATCACAATGGCCTTTGAACAGGAAGTAAGAGCACAGAAAGTAATCAATGTGCCCTCAAGCTGTTGTGTAGTAACCAAGTGCTGATGAGATTAGCCTAATGTAATTAACCCATTTATGGATTGCAGCGTAACCATTTAATGGTGATCTGAAATTTGCTATGAGTTAGGATATCTGCAAAACAGACAAAAGATCATATCAAGGAAGGAGATGGAGAACTTAGTAACATGGTGTCCTGACACCTGTCCCTCAATGTCATCAAAATGAAAGAACTAGTCACTGACTTCAGGAAGTGGGGTTGTATACCTTCGCCAGACTGTTTCAAGTGCTGAAGCAGACATGGTCGACAGCTTCAGACGCCAAGGCAAAAGTATCATCAAGAATTTGCCCTGGTCCATCCACACTGACGCTATCGCCAAGAAACCACACCAACGTCACTACTTCCAACAGCCCTGACAGAAACATCGTCTCCACTTCAGCAGAGGAATTTTGCCATGTATCCAATAACTCTACCAATTTCTACAGATGCACCTCGGAAATCATCCAATGGAGATTCCATTCAACATGGTTTACCAACTGCTTTGTCCATGACCAGAATAAATTGCAGAGAGTTGTGGATGCAGCCTAGACCATCACACAAACCAGCCAACCCCCATTAACTCCATCTAGATTAATTGAGAAAGCGGCCAACATAACCAAGGTCTACTTACATCCTAGTCATTCCCCTTTCTCTCCTCTCCCATCCGGAAGAAGATATAAATGGTAGAAAACACGTATCGTCAGATTGAAGAACAGCTTTTTCCACACTGTTATCAGACTATTAATCAGGTCTCTCTTAAGTTAAGGAGCTCCTAATCTACCTCACTGCAACCTTGCACTTTTTTCAATCTGCATTTTCTCTGTTTTCACCTTTCAGCTGGATGCTCAGAGCGAGATCACAGAAACCACTGTCCGGCATTATGGTGCCATAGAATTACAAGTGTTACGAGCCAGAAAGAAACAGCAAAATGGCGAGCCCTTTGCTCCTCGACTCACCTGACTGTGGGATCAGGGTCTGCCAGATCACCACAAATGCGAATGAAAGAAGACATATTGGGCTCCTTTAGTAGAAATCTGCTCACTGTGGCATCGATGCACAGCAGCAAAGGGACACATTATCGCTGGGATTGGATCATTTACATGCTTAGAGGTTGCTATCATGGCTATGGATTGAGAATTAGAACCCAGCCTTGATGCATGGTACAAGAAGACAGTTTTATTTGGAGGAATGGCACCTCCTATTTAGCTTGTGCAGTTTCAAACCAACCGTATGAATATTGATTTCTCTAATTTCAAGTAACCTTTACATTCCCTCTCTCTCCATCCCTCCCCCACCCAAGCATCCTGATAGTTTTACTGTTCGTATCCCACCGTTATCACCTGCTCTGCAGCCAACAATGGACCATTGTGAGCTCTTGGGTCATCGGTGCCGGCTCTGTCCTGTTCTGTACCTTTCCTTCTCCCCTGACTCTCAGTCTGATTGGATGCCAGATCTCCCAGTTTTCAAACATTACAACTTCCCTTCCCATCCGCTGTCAGAGTGAGGCCACATGCAGATTGGAGGAACAGCACCTCATATTTCGCTTGGGCAGCTTACAATCCAAAGGTATGAATATTGACCTCTAATTTCAAGTAAACCTTGCATTCCCTCCCTCTCCGTCCCTCCCCCTCCCTGGTCATCTTGCTAGTTTCATTGTTTGTATCCCTTCATTATTACCTCTTTCACAGCCAACAATGGACCATTGTGGGCTCCACATTTCTTGAGTCATTGGTGCCGGCTTTGATTTGTTTTGTACCTTATCACACCACCTTTTCCCTCTCCCCAGACTCTCATTCTGAAGGATCTCGACCCGAAATGTCACCTATTCCTTTTCTCCAGGGATGCTGCCTAATGTGCTGAGTTACTCCAGTTTGTGTCTCTCTTCTCACAAACAAATGGTGGCCCATTAGGAAAGAAATGTTTATATCTGGTAAGAAATAACAATGCAAATCATGTAGAAGTGAAGCACTTTGCACCTACAGTGGTACAGCTGTACACGACCTGAGAGAGATTGATGAATTTTGGTGCCTCAGCTGCCATTTGGACTAGGGGTGGGCCAGGGCTCCAGAGCTCAAGCACGAGTAACCCTATCACTGGAATAACATCTGGAAACGGGGCCACATGTTCTGATAACTTTATGGTGGAGAGGGAGAAGTATATAAGGCATCATGCGGAGAAATGAAGGTAAAAGTTCGAGAGCACCAGAGAGGTGACAGAAGGGAAATATTGCAGTGCAGTATATCTTCACCCATACAGCAAGACAGTGGGGGCAAACTTCAAATTAGAGTACCCAAAGCTACTGCTTCAACTGTGGTAATGTTGGTCATTAAACTCACATCTGTGCACAAATAGGTTTAATAAACTTAGAAACATAGAAAATAGTTAGTAGTAGGCCATTCGGCCTTTCATGCCAGCACCG
Source organism: Raja brachyura (assembly GCA_963514005.1). The sequence goes on from OY740792.1 coordinate 33,792,687, forward strand.
CCATTCAATATGATCATGGGTGATCATCTAAAATCAGTACCCCGTTCCTGTTGATTCCATTAGCCTTAAGGGCTTGTCTCACTTAGGCAACTTTTTAGGCGAATGCAAGCCACATGTTAGCTGGTGGTCTCTGGTGAGTCTCCACCAAGGTCGCGAGGAGTTCCCGCATTCTGGGAACTAGTCGCTGCTTCAGTAAAGTCGCAGCTAATTTTTAAACTAGTTGAAATATTTTCTGGGACCAAAAATTGATCGCCATGGAGAAATTCGATACTTTTGTAATCGTAGATGCAGTGATAGTGGGGTCACCATTATTGTAGGTAGTCGAGGTAGCTGTAGGAAGTTTTAGTTAATCTCCTTTGCTGACTGGGCATTTTCATTGGCTCATTGGGGAAAAAAAACCGTTAGCACGAGTTTTCAGAACCAAGGAAAACTGACCGGTAATGTTAAATGCCCGCTAAACTTCACAGCTGTGTGACTCTGGCTTATTAAAAGTCCCCCCCCCGCTCTTTAAAAGGACTTACCGTACACTGTGCTAGCCGTCTTAACCTTCCTGTTCATCACAGTGTGTATCTGTATCACCTTGGCTTTGCACCGTGTGAATTTCAGACAGTGCTCCCCCGCTTTCCCTGGCCCCCGCCTTTGCGGTGTGTTTGTGTGTGCATGACTTCCATTCTGACGGTCGCCGTTCCAGTTGAAGGTCGCAGGCAGTCCGCTGAAAAGTCGCCTAAGTGGTACAGGCCCTTTAAGAGCCATATCTAACTTTCCTTTGAAGACATCCAGTGAATTGGTCTCCACTGTGGCAGAGAATTCCACAGATTCACAACTCTCTGGATGAAGAAGTTTTTTCTTGTCTCAGTCCTAAATGGCCTACCCTTTATTCTTGAACCTGGTTCTGGACTCAGAACAAGAGGAACATTTTTCCTGCATCGAGCCTGTCCAATCTCTTAAGAATTTATACAGCAATATAGTGTTTGGGGAAAAACATCAAGTACAGTACCCAAAGCTAATGCTTCAACTGTGGTAATGTGGGTCATTAGACCTACATCTGTGCTACAAATAGCTTTCATAATCCAAGTCCTATTATGGATCAGAGTTTGGAATGTGAGGCTTAAAAATTGTGGGAGTTTTAGTTGATGTGTGTTATCATATTTTAAACATGTTGAGTGTTTACTTGTGTGTGATCAATAACTTACAACAATCTATGTTTTTAAGTTTTTAAGTCTAAATGCTTCCTTAAAGTTGTATGATGGTGTTCTTGTTTAGTTAACCATTTAACTCATGAAGTGACTCATGAAACTAGTATAAAGTGTGAATGATCTGTGAATGTTGCAAGCGGGGTGGCAATTTGTGAGTTAATTTTCATTTACATAAAGTGAAGAGAAAATACATGAAGTGAGTGAGTACAAAGGTTGTTACTTGTTTATTAAATCTGTACTGGGAGAAAGTCGAACTAATCCCCTACTCCAGACGGAAAAGGATGTGACTGAATGATTCTGCTCCTCTATGTGAAGTAAATTTGAAGTACTTGTTTAAGAGGCAGTGTTTCTTTAAGAAGATAGACACAATAAGCTGCAGTAATTCAGCAGGTCAGGCAGCAGCTGTGAAGCAAGTGAATAGGTGACATTTTGGGTCGAGACCCTATTCAGACTGAGAATCAGGGGAGACTAAACCATAGATCTTAAAAGGTTCCCCATATTCAGGGAGTCCAGAACCAGGAGTCACAGTTTAAGAATAAGGGATAGGCCACTAAGGACTCAGGAAAACTTTTTCAGCCAGGGAGTTGTGAATCTGTGGAAGGGTTGAGTGTGAGTGTGAGAAGCGTGAGTCTGAAGAAGGGTTTCGGCCCGAAACGTTGCCTATTTCCTTCGCTCCATAGATGCTGCTGCACCCGCTGAGTTTCTCCAGCATTTTTGTCTACCTGTGAATCTTTGGTATTCCCTACCAGAAAAAGCAGCAGATTCTGGATGTTTCCAAGAGAGTTAGATATAACTCTTAGTCTAACGGAATCAAGAGATATGGGGAGAAAGCAGGAACAGGGTACTGATCCTGGATGATCACCCATGATCGCGTACAGTTTTGGTCTCCTAATCTAAGGAAAGACATTCTTGCCATAGAGGGAGTACAGAAAAGGTTCACCAGACTGATTCCTGGGTTGGCAGGACTTCCATATGAAGAAAGACTGGATAGACTCGACTTGTACTCGCTGGAATTTAGAAGATTGAGGGGGGATCTTATAGAGACTTACAAAATTCTTAAGGGGTTGGACAGGCTAGATGCAGGAAGATTGTTCCCAATGTTGGGGAAGTCCAGAACAAGGGGTCACAGTTTAACGATAAGGGGGAAGTCTTTTAGGACCGAGATGAGAAAATCATTTTTCACACGGAGAGTGGTGAATCTGTGCAATTCTCTGCCACAGAAGGTAGTTGAGGCCAATATTTAAGAGGGAGTTGGATGTGGCCCTTGTGGCTAAAAGGATCAGGGGGTATGGAGAGAAGGCAGGTACGGGATACTGAGTTGGATGATCAGCCATGATCATATTGAATGGCGGTGCAGGCTCGAAGGGACGAATGGCCTATTTCTGCACCTATTTTCTATGTTTCTATCATATTGAATGACGGTGCTGGCTCGAAGGGCCGAATGGCCTACTCCTGCACCTATATTCTATGTTTACATAGAACAAATGAATGAAAGGTATGCAAAAAGACAGATCAAAGCCAGCAATGATGTTCAAGGAAAGGTGGAGCCCACATTGGTCCTTAGTTGGCCGTGGGGAAAGTGATAACAAGTGAAAACAAACAGTGAAACTCAGCAGGACGACAGTGAAACTAGTACGATGACTAGGGTGGGGTACGGTTGGAAAGAGAAGGGAAGCAAGGGTTACTTGAGGTTAGAGAAATAAATATACATAACCAGGGAGTTGTGGGGGGAACAGTCTCTGCGGAAAGCAGAAAGTGTGCTTGAAGATCAACATGTGCATATTAAAATGCAAATGATAGATTTTACCATTCAATTAAGTCAGACATTGCCTTGCAAGTAGGGAGGCTTAACGTATTAGGAGGTGATGGTACACCGTTGGGTACAGTTAACTTATTGAATATCAAAACAAGATGGGAATAACCAAGAGCACTGAAAAATGGAAAACCATGTGCCTGTGGTATCTATGGCAGATGTTTCTAGGGAGGATAGAAATTTCACCAAGCTCCAAGTAGAAATATGTGGCATAATGTCTCCATGGTTTGCACAATAAGCTCAGTCCATTAAATTACCCAGAATCATGAATAAAATGGTTTATGATGGTGGGCAGTTCCACCAAATGGCTGCGGTGGAGATAGATTTTATGTTCTTCCTCTGATGCAATATTTTCAAAGGGTGGTCCACTAAAGCCAATATATAACCAAATTAATTTATTCATCCTGTAATTGTACTGTTTGTTTTAATGTTAATTATGAGGATATTTATTTGTTGTTTGTATTCAAAATTGTACGTCTCGCAACAAGAAATTGTACAGTGAACTTCCATAGAGTAATTCCTATAGTGATGAAACATGTCAGGATAAAAGAGGGGGCATGAAATAATGTAGTAGTATTTAGCATGTCACATCCATGTATATAATTTTGTATGCTAGTATTGTTTAATATGGTATTCGTATTCATGGTTAGGGGTGCGGTATATTGCCCAATCAAGGAATAATCTAATTACTATACGAGAGGTGAACTGTGGAATCAGTGGAGCTGAACTGAATGATGATCCTGAGAGAAGATAAAGATGAGTGTTTGTTGACCAAATGTTTTGGATGCAAAATCAAGTTATGGCGTGGTGGCGCCATAGAGTATGACAGCCTCGCCTGCAGCTGTTCGCTTTTCACCCTTTTCTTTATTTTTAGTTTGTTAAAAAGTTTTGTTCTGGAGGCCTTTTATGTGGGGGATGGGGAGGGGGGAAGGGGGAAACCATTTTTTCCAGTCCCTACCTGGTCGAGGATGCTTCTTTCCTCCAAGCCGCATCTTCGCCCCCTCCTCGCGGCCTACCATTTAGATTGGCGCGCCCTTTCCTGCCGGAGACAGGCCAGAGCTTCGAGCTGCAGCTTCAGCGGCGGCACAGCACTGAGGTACCAACGCGGAGCGGGGCGATGCCTTACCCGGGTCGCCGTGTGGAGCTCCGGAATGCTCGGCCTGCCGACTTCAACATCATGGAGCTGTGGTCTGCGGAGGTTCCAGCTGCAGTCGCGCTGACTTTAAACATTGCGGAGCCTGGGATCATTCACCGAGGTCACCAGAGTTGGAGCTCCGCCCAGCGCGGCCTGTGGACTTCGGAACCGCGGTCTCTGGTAGCAAGCGGCCATTTTGGAACTCCAAGCCGCTGAGAGTGTTCTTCCGATGCCGGTGTTCCATCATCCCAGCGAGAGGGCCTGAAACATCGGGCCGCCGTTACGGCGACTGTGGAGGCCTCAATAGGGTGAACATGAGGATGTGGACTCAACTTTGCTGCCTTCCCTCACAGTGTGAAACGTGTTTATTTGTGTGCTGCAATGGCAACTCAAATTTCACTGCACCAATTGGTGTATGTGACAATAAATGTCCTTTGTCCTTTGTCCTTTGTCCTATGTGTTGGAGGAACTCAGCGAGCCAGGCAGCATCCTGTAGGGAATGGACAATGCTTCAGGCCGGGGCCCTTCTTCAATCCCTCCACAGTTGGTGCCTGACACATTGAGTTCCTCCAACACATTTTGTTTTGCTCAATATTATAGCACCTGCAGTTCCTTGTGTCTAAATGCTTGGGATGATTTGATTTGCCAGGCATTGGCCAGACAGACATTATCTAAAGGACTGAACAAACATATACTATGTGCACTTGTGGAATGCAAAGTGTAACAAAACATGAAACTCACTGGAGAGATCCAAAGAGAGAAAGAGAGAGAGAGTGAGAGAGAGAGAGAGAGAGAGAGAGAGAGAGAGAACTAGAGCCCGTCGGCTAGTTACTCACCAGCCTACATAAGCAGTAGTCAGAAACCTTCCAAGTTAGAGCATTGGAACTTGAATCTACATTAACACGAGCACTTCGCTGAAAAGCTTTGAACACTGCTTATCTGGGATTGGATAATATCTGAGACTTCAAAGTATTGGGATTTTTTCAACCAGTGGGCTAATCACAAAAAAGTAATATTACACAAATGCAATATGGTAGAGGAATTGCAGAACTCAAGTTGATGGGCACAAATGTGAAACTGGGGAATGAATATTGAAGTTCATCCATGGATTGCATTATTTCACATGTGATTGTTACGCTTTGTATTATACGCATATTACAACATATTGTTCTTTATATTTTTAGATGACAACTTAAGAAAGTACATATGCTATCCCATTGCAAGGTTGGTAGATTAGGAAGATAGAAGAGATTTGCAAAGGCTACTGGGGAGACTTTAAGCTAGAACGGTTTGGGGGTTGGACTCAAATAGAGAAAGCTAGTAGACAGTGTGTGAGGCAGGAGGTAGAGAAGGGAAGCACTCGGCCTCAACATGTAGGGGGAAAAGAAGAACAAAATAATAAACAGAGAATAAGAGGTGGTGGGTTTCTTAAATGCATGAGCAGAGAGACAGAGGGGTGTAAAATGAGGGTAGAAGCAATTGGTAGCAAGGTGAAAAGGAAAAGTGGCAGGCAGACAAATCCAGGGCAAAAATCAAAAAGGGCCCCTTTTCAACATATTTGTATAAGGGGTAAGAGTGTTGTAAAAACAAGCCTGAAGGCTTTGTGTCTCAATGCAAGGAGCATTTGTAATAAGTTGGATGAGTTGAATGTGCAGATAGCTATTAATGACTATGATATAGTTGGGATCGCGGAGACATGGCTCCAGGGTGACCAAGGCTGGGAGCAGAACATCCAGGGATATTCAATATTCAGGAGGGATAGACAGAAAGGAAAAGGAGGTGGGGTAGCATTGCTGGTTAGAGAGGAGATTAACGCAATAGAAAGGAAGGACATTAGCTTGGAGGATGTGGAATCGATATGGGTAAAGCTGCAAAACACTAAGGGGCCGAAAACACTAGTGGGATTTGTGTACAGGCAACCTAACAGTAATAGGGGAGTTGGGGATGGCATCAAACAGGAAATTAGAAATGCGAGCAACAAAGGTAAAACAGTTATAATGGGTGACTTCAATCTACATATAGATTGGGTGAATCAAATTGTGCTGAGGAAGAGGATTTTTTGGAATGTATGCTGGATAGTTTTCTAAACCAACATGTAGAGGAACCAATGAGAGAGCAGGCTATTCCTGACTGGGTATTGAGTAATGAGGAAGGGTTAGTTAGCAGTCTTGTTGTGCGTGGCCCCTTGGGCAAGAGTGATCATAATATGGTTGAGTTCTTCATTAGGATGGAGAGTGACATAATTAATTCAGAAACAAGGGTTCTGATCTTAAAGAAAGGTAACTTTGAGGGTATGAGATGTGAATTGGCCAAGATAGATCGGCAATTGATTCTTAAAGGGTTGATGGTGGATGTGCAATGGAAGGCATTTAAAGACTGCATGGATGAACTACGACAATTGTTCATCCCAGTTTGGCAAAAGAATAAATCAGGGAAGGTATTGCATCCGTGGATGACAAGGGAAATCAGGAATAGTATCAAAGCAAAAGATGAAGCATAAAAATTAGCCAGAAAAAGCATCCTACCAAAGGACTGGGAGAAATTCAGAGTCCAACAGAGGAGGACAAAGGGATTAATTAGGAAAGGGAAAATAGATTATGAAAGAAAATTGGCAGGGAACATAAAAACTGACTGCAAAGGTTTTTATAGATATGTGAAGAGAAAAAGGTTAGTTAAAACAAATGTAGGTCCCTTGCAGTCAGAAACAGGTGAATTGATCATGGGGAACAAGGACATGGCAGACCAATTGAATAACTACTTTGGTTCTGTCTTCACTAAGGAAGACATAAATAATCTGCCGGAAATAGCAGGTGCAGGAGTAGGCCATTTGGCCCTTCGAGCCTGCACCGCCATTCAATATGATCATGGCTGATCATCCAACTCAGTATCCCATACCTACCTTCTCTCCATACCCCCTGATCCCTCTAGCCACAAGGGCCACATCTAACTCCCTCTTAAATATAGATAGGCTGCATCCCAGAGTACTTAAGGAAGTAGCCCCAGAAATAGTGGATGCATTAGTGATAATTTTTCAAAACTCTTTAGATTTTGGAGTATTTCCTGAGGATTGGAGGGTAGCTAATGTAACCCCACTTTTTAAAAAGAGAGGGAGAGAGAAAACAAGGAATTCCAGACCAGTTAGTCTAACATCGGTAGTGGGGAAACTGCTAGAGTCAGTTATTAAAGATGGGATAGCAGCACATTTCGAAAGTGGTGAAATCATTGGGCAAAGTTAGCATGGATTTACGAAAGGTAAATCATGTCTGACGACTCTTATAAAATTTTTCGAGGATGTAACTAGTAGAGTGGATAAGGGAGAACCAGTGGATGTGTTATATCTGAACTTTCAGAAGGCTTTTGACAAGGTCCCACATAAGAGATTAGTATAGAAACTTAAAGCACACGGTATTGGGGGTTCAGTATTGATGTGGATAGACATGGCTGGCAGACAGGAAGCAAAGAGTAGGAGTAAACGGGTCGTTTTCAGAATGGCAGGCAGTGACTAGTGGGGCACCGCAAGGCTCAGTATTGGTACTCCAGCTATTTACAATATATATTAATGATTTGGACTAGGGAATGGAATGCAACATCTCCAAGTTTGCGGATGACACGAAGCTGGGGGGCAGTGTTAGCTGTGAGGAGGATGCTAGGAGGCTGCGAGTGGGCAAATGCATTGCAGATGCAGTATAATGTCGATAAATGTGAGGTTATCCACTTTGGTGGCAAAAACAGGAAAGTAGACTATTATCTGAACGGTGGCCAATTAGGAAAAGGGGAGATGCAACGAGACCTTTGTGTCATGGTACACCAGTCATTGAAAGTAGGCATGCAGGTGCAACAGGCAGTGAAGAAAGCAAATGGTATGTTAGCATTCATAGCAAAAGGATTTGAGTATAGGAACAGGGAGTTTCTACTGCAGTTGTGCAGGGTCTTGGTGAGACCACACCTGGAGTAATGCGTATAGTTTTGGTCTCCAAATTTGAGGAAAGTCATTCTTGCCATAGAGGGAGTACAGAGAAGGTTCTCCAGACTGATTCCTGTGATGTCAGGACTTTCATATGAAGAAACACTGGATAGACTCGGCTTGTACTCGCTAGAATTTAGAAGATTGAGGGGGGATCTTATCCAAATGTACAGAATTCTTAAGGGGTTGTACAGGCTAGATGCAGGAAGATTGTTCCTGATGTTGGGGAAGTCCAGAACAAGGAATCACAGTTTAAGGATAAGGGGGAAATCTTTTAGGACCGAGATGAGAAAAACATTTTTCACACAGAGAGTGGTGAGTCTCTGGATTTCTCTGCCACAGAAGGTAGTTGAGGCCAGTTCATTGGCTATATTTAAGAGGGAGTTAGATGTGGCCCTTGTGGCTAGAGGGATCAGGGGGTATGGAGAGAAGGTAGGAATGGGATACTGAGTTGGATGATCAGCCATGATCATATTGAATGGCGGTGCAGGCTCGAAGGGCCAAATGGCCTACTCCTGCACCTATTTTCTATGTTTCTATGTATGATCACAGTAACAATCATATCGTATCATAACACAGTTATATGCATGCTGTAGACAGACAACTTCAAGTGGTGGAATGTAATGTTAAACATGTTGATGACTGAAATAAAGCTTACTTTAGTTTAGAGATACAGTGCAGAAACAGGCCCTTCGGCCCACGGAGTCTGCCCAGCCAACAATCCCCACACACTAAAACTATCCCACACAAACAAACACTATCCCACACACACACACTAGGGACAATTTACAATTATGCCAAGCCAATTAACCTATTATTTTACATGTTTTCTTTATATTTTGTTATTTTATTTGAAAATGTACCATTATATATTTGCCAAAATAATATAAAATAACTATATAGTATGTTTAATTACTTATAGAATTTTAATTAAAAGTACACAAAGTGAAAAAACACAAAAATTAAACATGGGAAAATAGATTGTCAGAGGCAACTGGTTGAAGTTGGCATGGTTTAATTGCAAAGCCAATATTTAGAACACAAAACAGATCGTAGAACAGTACAGCACAAAAGCAGGCCCTTGGGCTCACAATGTCTGTGTTGAGCTTGATGCCAAAACCAACTCTTATCTGCCTGCACACAACCCATATCCCTCCATTTCCTGCATTTCCATGCGCCTATCTAAAAGTCTTCTAAATGCCACTATTGTGTCTGCCTCAACCACCATCCCCGGCAGCGCATTCCAGGCACTCAATACCCTCTGTGTAAAAATTAAACGTTACCACTCTCAATTTAAAACTATGCCCTTTAGTATTTGATTTTTCCATCCTGGGAATGAGATTCTGACTGTCTGTGCCTCATAATTTTACATACTACTTGGGTCCCTGCAACCTCTGGCGCTCCAGAGAAAACGATTCAAATCTTTCCAACCTCTCACTTTAGTTAAACTCTTTAATCCAGATATTATTTTGGTAAACTTCCTCTGCTTCCTTTTCAAAGCCTTCACATCCTTCCTGTAATGGGGTGAATAGAACTGCACGCAATACCCCAAATGTAGTCTAACCAAAGTCTGATAAAGCTGCATCATGACTTCCTGACTCCCACACACAATGTCCCGACCTATGAAAGCAAGAATACTATATGCAGTCCCTCACCATGAACCAGGTTAATATTCTCTTGTGATCAATATTCAGCACAAAAAGAAAGATAAGCAAGACTCCAACTTTAGACACAATTTAGCAATTACAGATTTGCTACAATGTTTAACATTGCTACACATCTATCTTCATTCAACATGAAGCAAATGTACTCTCTAAAAATGAAAATAAAAGTAAAACTAAACTGATTTAATGGTCGATGTTTAATTTTAATAACACTTACTTACTGAGTTAATTCTACCATTAAAGTACTTAAGGCTGCAATGGCCTGCATGGATGGTGGAGCAGAGCTGATTTTATAATGTTGTTAAGCTATCATCATCCAGATGGAATGTTTCATTTTGACATCCTTCACTCCCTCCCAGTGTTCTGCAGTGGATTCCATTCTCAACCCCTTTGAAACTTGCTTCTTCATTTTCTTCTTCCTTTTCTGCAGCTTTTGCTTTCCTACAACAGCAAAGGTACATTAGAGAAAATATATGTTATATGCATGGTTCGAATAAACTCTCTCCAATGCGGATTCATTGCTTTTATTTTGAACTCGGTTTAAAACGTAATTCCAATGTAGGATTTGTCAATTTTTGACAAGGGTTGCAGCAGGAAAGATATGCTGGGGGTTAACTTTTATAAGAGACTAGACCAAGTACAGACCCGTTGGGTCTGTTCCCCCAAGGCGCGTTTGGGGGGGGGGGGGGGGGGGTGGCATGCGGCGTCACACACAGTAACCACCCCCACACACACACTAACTACCTCCCTTGATATTATATTAATATTTTAATCTGCTCCTTTTACCCCATAACCCCATAACCCGGGGGGGTAGAGAGTGAGGGCAGAGAGAGAATGGGGAGAGACAGAGAGAGAGGCAGAGACAGAAGGGCAAGAGACAGAGGGAGGGGGGTTGGAGGGAAGGAGGAGAGGGAGGGTGGATGAGGTAGGGGAGGGTGGGGGAGGAGGGGAGCAAGAGATGGGAGGAGAGAGAGGGGGAAAGGGGGGCTGAGAGGGGGGGAAGGAAAGGGGGGAGAGGGGGTGGGAAGGGAGGGGAGAGGTGGGGAAGGGAGGGGGGAGGTGGAGGGAAGGGGGTAGGGGAGGGTTGGGTGTGGAGGAAGGAAGGGGGTTTGGGGAGGGAGGGTGTGGAGGGCAGGGGGTTGGGGGAGAGAGAGAGGGAGGGGGGGAGAGAGAGGGAGGGGAGGAAGAGAGAGAGGGGGTGAGAGAGCGAGAGCAGGGAGAGAGTGAGAGAGAGAAGGGGAGGGAGAGAGAGGGGGGGGAGAGAGGGGGGGAGGGGGAGGGGGACAGACGATCGAGCCTCCCCGGAGAGGAGGTCGTCCTCTGTGACGGGTAGAGAGGAGAGGGGAGAGAGGGGGGGGAGGAGGTGAGAAGAGGAGGGGGGGGGGGAAGCCTGGCGAGTGAGCGCGCTGCAAAATGCGAAATGCGGAGACAGAAGCGGCTTCTGACTCTCTGGAAACCCACAGCTGGAATGAGCGCGCAGGGAATGGGAGGGGCGGGGCTTCACGAGCTGCGCCGACAGCGAGGAGAACCTCGTTCAGCGCATGAGCGATCTGCAGAAAAAATATCCTATAACTGAGCGCAGCTCTAGGATCATTGCTGCAGAACATTCTCGCTCTTTCTGCGCCTTTTGAGGAACGGGGGGGGGGGTGGGTGGAGTAATGTACCTCGTGGAAAACTGCGCATGCACATTGCCAGCAGCTGCATTAATCCAAAGCGGCGGGCGGGGGGGGACCTTGATTGGTGTGCATGTTGGCATTGTGACGTCAGCAGCTGGCAAGCGGTGATTTTTTTTTAAAGTGAGTTTTGTGAACCTTTTATTCAAAATCTGGGGAAATAATTGAGCAAATTTAGAGAGGAGTGGATTTCTGAAATCATAAGTGAAATCCATACTGAAATATGTTAAACTCTCCACATTTTTGCGTCTGGTTTTCGAGGAAATACGTTTCAAAGGCAAAATCACACACACACACACACACACACGACTATGTTAGCCACTAAATCAAGGGCAAGATTGTAAATGTTTTCCTTCTATTCCATAAATTTCTCACTCATTGATTCTCCATCTTATTTCCCCTTTAAAATCAACCTTTGACCAAGTTTCTGATCATTTACCCTTTAAATGTATGTTGTTTAGTATTATTCAGATTCATATTGCTCCTATGTAGCGCTTGGAATGCTTTGCTTTTGTGAAGGTTGCTGCGAAAATGTAAGTTGTTTTTGTTGTTAGATCATTCTGTGGTTCTTTTATCATCTGCTGTTCTCATCATGCTAATGGTTTATAATTATTGAGCAAATGCAGTTTGCCAGAAGCCAGCTGCTCAATTTCAAATTGAGATTGCTAATTTTCTTTAGAAATAGTAAACAAATTATTTCTTGTTCAATGCCAGTACTGATTTTTTGTGTCAAACATTTGCTTTTGAACATTGGACCCACTGATTGCATGTCCAATAAAAGCTATGATACAAATTTCACTCTTGCGTGAATGTTAATGACATAAACACAGAGGTGCAGCCATAATAAAAATCATGGATTTAGCATTTGTGCCAGCAGTACACAAACAGTGGCTTGTGGAGATTTGAAATAAGTCAAGGAAATAATTTAAACTGAAAGTTCAAACTGCGGTGAAAATTAAGAAACCGGGGGTCATCTAACTTCCAGCCTGGTCAACTCTCATTGCCAACCGCATAAATGCTGGACGGTACAATTTAAACAGCAACGACGTAGTGATGGTTATATTTTGAGCTAGTCCATCATCAAATCCTTGGATACATCCTGAGCCACTGGAAGGGCAGGACCACCATAGGATTGGAGTCCTTAACATTGTTTCAAGATTCCACAAAGTCTTATGGCATTAGGACAAACATAGGCAAGGAAGCCGCCTCCTGATTACCACTTGTCATTCCCCTTTAGGTAATAGGAGGCTGAAGGGTGACCTTATTGAGGTGTACAATATCATGAGGGGCATGGACATAGTGAATGTTCACAGTCTTTTTCTCAGGAGAGAAGATTCTGAAACTAGAGGGCAATGATGATGAGATGGGAGCTTTTTAAGAGGGAACTCAGGGAAACCTTTTCATGCTGAGGCGAGTCCATACCTGGAACGAAGTGCCAGAAAAAGCCATGGAAGCATATATAATATGACTTTTAAAATATACTTGGAGAGGATCGGAACAGGTTAGGAACTGTTTAGAGGGCTATGGGCCAAATGCAGGCAATTGGGACAAGCCCAGCGTGGCAACTTGGTTTGCATGGAGACGGTGGGTCGAAGAGCCTGTTTCTGTGTTGTATAAGTAGAAATTTATTTTCACAAAGGGCTACAAATCTTTAGAATTTTCTACCCCAGAGGGCTAAGAATGATGGGTTGTTGTCCACATTCAAAGTTGAGATGGATAGCTTTTGGGGTTTTAAATAAATCAGAAAATTTGGGGATAGGAAATCAGAGCAGTAGCACAAGACCAGCCTTTGGTTTAATTGATGGAGCAGGTTTGAGGCACAGTTCACTCCGCTCATATTGCACGAGGCATGATTTAACATAGAACAGTACAGCACAGGAACAGGTTCTTCAGCTCACAATATCTGTGCTAAATATGATGACAGGTTAAATTACTGTAATCTCTGCACAATATCCATATTCCTCCCTACCGTGCATATACACGTGTTCACCTAAAAGCCTCTTAAACATCAATGGCGTATCTGCCTCCACCACCCCTGGCAGCGTGTGTCTCGGGCACCCACCACTAAAAATGTGCCCCACATATCTCCTTTAAACTTTGCTCTCTCACTTTAAAGCTATTCCCCATAGTATTTGACATTTCCATCCTGGGAATCTCTATCTATGCCTATTATAATTGTATATACCTGTGTTTGTGCCCCATAGTGGACCCAGCATTGATGAGATGTGTGGGTCGAGGGTAGAATTAGTGTCTGATAATTCACAGTTCACTTTGCTTAAAACTCTCAAATGTACACTGTGCAATAGCATCAAACATCAATAGGTTCCTTGTCCCACATTGCAGTGTGTTAACAGAAGCCTGAAGAAGCAAGTGTTCCAAGGTTATTCTAGCTTCACGATGAGTGATCGATTGGCTAATGTTTAAGTACTGCACCAGACTCCATTCCTGCTTTTAGGATCCCTGGAGGACATGGCAACATTTCGGGTCACGATCCTTCTACAGATTGATTGTAGTAGGGAGGAAAAGCTGGAGGAGAGGTGGGGGTGGGGGTGGGGGTGGGACAAAGCCAGACAAATGACATGTGGGTACAGCTGATGGGGGGGTATAATTAGCAGATCTGTAGTTGGACGATGGTCAGAGATGAAAACAAATTTCTGCAAATAAGGAGAGAAGAGACATGAAATGTGAAGCTAGGGGAAAGGATGAAGGTGGAAAGGGACTCTGGGAAGGGGAAAGGGTAGTGGTATAGTGGGAGAAATGGTTGTGCATGCTGGTGGCGCAAAGGGAAGAGAGGGGAAAAAAGAGAGGGGTTGTTAGTCAGTTACCTAATTTTGTATGCAAGTAGATGGGGCACAAGGAAGAGAGGGGAGAGAGCACCTCATATTCTAACCCCCCTCCCCCTATTCCATCCCATATTCTAACCCTATAAGAGCACAGATGGTTCACAAAGACTTTGCATTCATCGTTTAACCTGGGGAGAAACTCCTTCATAAATCCGCCTCATTCCCCAACTGTTTGATTCTGGATGGAAGAGGGAAATATATGCTTTGAAATACTTACCTCATTTTTTCTCGTTGGCCAGTCACAATTATCATAATTAAACCAAATACTATCAAGCCCATGATGATACCAAAAATGATCAGCCACACAGTGACAGGTTGCTCCCAGGCTGGGGCTAAGGTAGGTTCGATACCAATAAACTCCAGTGTGTTGTCATCCAGAGAAAAGGCATTATTGAATCTGGCTCTGACCAATCTGAAATGACCAAAATAGAATGTTAAATGAAAGATTAAGCTAATTAATCACAAGTAAGCGATACGTAGTGTACACAGTGTACAAACAGTGTAAAGCTTACCTGATTGCTTTTTCCACATGCGTCTTGGGAAGAGGTGTCAAGGCTGTATCATGTGGATCTGTCACCACAAAATAAAATGAGATCCTTTTTGTTTCCTCACATATGTGCACATCGGACACACTATAAAAACAGCAATGGGCATAACTTCAACTCCCGATTTAACTATAATTGGTTGTTTTTGGCCTCTTTACTTCAACAGAAATCATAACTGAAGACTGTGGCCAGAGAAATATTTTGCAGATATGCATTGAAAATATAAAATATTTAAGGCACATTGCAACGTGGTCCTGTTGGCTTCATATGTATTTATACTAAAAGATGCATGTAATTGAAATATTAGAATATTGTGCATTGGGAAAGTAAACTGCAAGAAACATTTTGATCTGGAATGTTGTTCAGACAACGCTGAAATTTGCAATTCTGAAGGTGTAAAAATTACACACTGCAGTGCTAGCGCGGCACAGTGGCGCAGTGGTCGAGATGCTGCCTTACAGTGCCAGAGACCTGGGTTCAGTCCTGACTATGGATACTGTCTGTACAGAGTTTGTATGTTCTCCCTGTGACCTCGTGGGTTTTCTCCGGGTGCACTGGTTTCCTCCCACATTCCAAAGACATGCCGGTTTGTAGGTTAATTGGCTACTATAAATTGTCCCTAGTGTGTTGGATAGAACTAGCGTGAACGGGTGATCGTTGGTCGGCATGGACTCGGTGCGCCAAAGGGTTTATTTCCACACAGTATCTCTAAATTAAACTAAACTAAGCATGGCATCGTATGTAGGAACTCGCATTTATTAACCAAGTTTATACATGTCACCGAAAGCATAAATTCTATGTTAATTACGTGCTGGCCCTCTGTTACCTGGTGTCCAGCTCATTCAAATGACAGCAGAGGTAACATACAAAAATACTTTTCAACCCTGCTACATTCATCAATATTACAATATGCATTTTCTCTTGAAATCAACAGATCCTTCACTGCTGCTACCTTAGCGTCCAGCTCTCACATCAGTCTTTGCCTTGATTCCCTTCAACCTAATTCCTGTTCTGTTCATTGATTCCAAATCAATGCTTGTCAATAATTCACAGACTATAATTCATTTCTGGGGCTCTATCAGGTCTAACACATACAGAGATGACTTTGGGTATATTTTCATTTCTTCACTGGATTAGGACTTGCTAGGTCTCTTGAGAAGGTACAATATTTTTTGAAGAGAATCTGTATAATACAGAATCCTATCTATTCAAGTTGAGGGATTGAGAAGAACCACCAGCTTCCTGAGGAATCCAGAACATTACCAAGTCTTGTAGGAAATAAGCAAGGTACATGCAAGAAATATACTTACCTAATACTTAATATACTTTATGTCAGAAAACAGAATGTCACACTTAAATATTTTTATAGCAGAGTTTAAGGCAATCTGCAACTGATTTACAGCTAAAGTAGAGTATTTTTGGAATCCTTATCATGAACTTTATTCCCTCATAATAGAGTATATGATAATATTCGTGACACATTTTAGAATGTAGATGCTCCAAATATTACTGTTACGGAAACCAAGAATTTTGAAAGCTATAAGGCTAAAACGTTAAGTGTACTAAATTACTGCCTATAAAGAACAGAGCAACCCAGATATAACCATATAACCATATAACAATTACAGCACGGAAACAGGCCCTCTCGGCCCTTCCAGTCCGTGCCGACCATTTATTTTCCCCTAGTCCCATCTACCTGCACTCAGACCATACCCCTCCATTCCCTTCCCGTCCATATACTTATCCACTTTACTTTTAAATGTTAAAATCGATCCTGCCTCCACCACTTCTGCTGGAAGATCATTCCACACAGCCACCACTCTCTGAGTAAAGAAGTTCCCCCTCACGTTACCCCTAAACTTCTGTCAAATGAAAGAAAACCTAAACCCCTTAATTCTCATGTCATGCCCTCTTGTTTGAATCTTCCCTACCCTCAATGGGAAAAGCTTATCCACGTCAACTCTGTCTATCCCTTTCATCATTTTAAAGACCTCAATCAAGTCCCCCCTTAACCTTCTGCACTCCAAAGAATAAAGACCTAACTTGTTCAACCTTTCTCTGTAACTTAGTTGCTGGAACCCAGGCAACATTCTAGTAAATCTCCTCTGTACTCTCTCTATTTTGTTGACATCCTTCCTATAATTAGGCGACCAAAATTGTACACCATACTCCAGAATTGGTCTCACCAATGCCTTGCACAATTTTAACATTACTTCACAACTCCTATATTCAATGCTCTGATTTATAAAGGCCAGCATACCAAAAGCTTTCTTTACCACCCTATCTACATGCGATTCCATCTTCAGGGAACTGTGCACAGTTATTCCTAGATCCCTCTGTTCCACAGCATTCCGCAATTCCCTAACATTTACCATGTGCGTCCTATTTTGATTTGTCCTGCCAAGATGTAGCACCTAACACTTATCAGCATTAAACTCCATCTGCCATCTTTCAGCCCACTCTTCCAAATGACCCAAATCTCTCTGTAGACTTTGAAAATCTACTTCATTTTCCACAGCACCACCTATCGTAGTATCATCTGCATACTTATCCAATTTTCCACCCCATCATCTAGATCATTGATGTACATGACAAACAACAGTGGACCCAACACAGATCCTTGAGGCACCCCACTGGTCACCGGCTTCCAACCTGACAAACAGCCATCCACCATTACTCTCTAGCATCTCCCATTCAGCCACTGTTAAATCCATCTTGCTACTCCGCCATTAACACCCAAAGATTGAACCTTCTTAACCAACCTTCCATGGGGAACCTTGTCAAAGGCCTTACTGAAATCCATATAGACAACATCCACTCAAAAATCTCAACCCTAGGTCCAGTTCTGACTGTCTCCATAATTATATTGAAACTAATGGTATTGTGATCACTGGTCCCGAAGTGCTCACCAAACGCATACCTCCGTCACCTGACCTGCCTCATTTCCTAACAGAAGGCCCAGCACTGCCCCTTCTCTGGTCGATACCTCTATGTATCGCTGCAAAAAACTATCCTGCACACATTTAACAAATTCCAAACCATCCAGCCCATTTACAGAATGTGTTTCCCAGTCTATTTTTTGAAAATTGAAATCTCCCACAATCACTACCTTGTGCTTACTAGATAGATGTTACTATTTTGACGTTTCCTATATCACATTTCCTAATAATATGGAGGGGGGCTATTTGGCTCATTGAATTGATTTTAAGATAAATACCATTCCCCCATTTAATTTTTCTGTTGTTTTGGAACCATCAGTTACAAAAATTGGTCACAGTTGTTGACTTCTCTAGAGAAAGTAAATCAGTGTTGAAGGTTACTGCACACTGCCACCTGCAGACATTGAGGCAATTTCATGAACATATCCAAGCAATTAAAATAAACCAGAATGGGAGAAATGGGAATGAAGAGTAAAAAGAGAGTAGGGTCAGACCTGGATGGAGGTTGAGTGCTGGCCAATATCAACAAAATTAATCACAGAGATGATTGAATCACATTGAGAGAGATTGCAACCAATTTGTTGTTGGCACCATCAAATGCCCAAAGAGCCCCAGACATCCAAGTCCAATATCAACTGCACACACTCCCCAAGGCCTGAGTTGATGACATCCATTCTCCAGAGACATATTGAGCACACTCAGCCCCCAGGGACTGATATTGACCACATTCACTGCCCAGGAATTGATATTAACCACAGACACTCCCCAGGGACCGATATTAACCACACTCTTTGCCTAGGGACTGGTATCAGCCACAGTAACTCCCCGGGTACTGAGAGCAACCAAATTCACTCCAGAAAGATTGATATTAATCACACTCACTTTCCAAGCACTGATATCAATCACACCCTCTTCCTGGGATTTATTTCAATCAGACTCAATGATGGATAATAATCCCACTGCGACCCTGGAAACTAATATTGACCACTCCCAATCCTTAGGGGCTAGTATTAGGAGCTCCATGTGGGTATTGGTATCAGCTTATCATTGTCAAATGTACCAAGATACCATTTTTTTAAATTGTATGCATATTATTTGGTGAAACCGCACCATACATTAATACAATCATGCCATGCCCAAGTATGTGTAGGAAGGAACTGCTGATGCTGAAGATAGACACAAAAAGCTGGAGTAACAGCGGGGCAGGCAACATCTCTGGAGAGAAGAAATGGGTGATATTTCGGGTCGAGTCTGAAGAGTTACTCCAGCTTCTTGTGTCCATACACAAGTATAACAGGTAGTCCAAAGAAAAAAATCCCAGGGTGCAGAATATAGTAGTACAGCATTACAGTAATAGAGAAACTTGTGCAGATAAGAAGTGCAAGGGCTGACCTGGGAGAAAATTAAAGAGAATATATTGTTAGTATTGTTAGAAATTGTGATAGATTTATAATTGAATAGAGATTTAAAAGAGTGGAAAATTGGAATGGATGATAATAGATCCTCTTCTGGAACCAGCATGCAAAAGAATGGCTACACTACGGCACCATCTTGCTGGTTGTAAACTAACTTGAATTTCTGGAGATACAAGAGAGTACAAATGCAGGAATCTTGATTTCACTTTGTTTCCACTGTACTACTCCACTGTTTTCCTCCAGGCTAAACTAAACTAAACTAAAGAAAGGTTATGACCTAAAATATGGTCATCCCATTTCCTGCACAAATGCTGCCTGACCTGCTGTGGTACTCCAGCAGTCTGCAAAGTGAATTTTTACTTAGTCTTCAAAAAATCATTACATTATATGTTAGTTAACAATTAACAGTTGCCTCGGCTATGACACTGAGATGTAATAGGAGAAGAGTGAGAATCAAAGCATGGCCCCGTGATTCACTTAATAAAATACTCACTTAAATGGTTTGTTCATTGATTTTCTCATACCATATGCTACTGTTGCTTGAAAGTAGAATTGTTCGCTCTCATCCCAATCATACTGTCATTGAACAAGAAATAAAACCATCAGGCCAGCTTTAAGATGTCTTACTCCATCTCAGCTTTCCAAAAGCAAACACTTTCCAAAAGTAATGTTTAACATGTTCAGCACCTGCTTCGCGTAGCACAGAGATTAACTCACAGGATTATCACTTTTGCTGCTTTAGTGATTGTGGTTAAAAACCTTGCAGTGCACAAAATGTGTCGCATCAACAGAGCTGGAAGACTCTCACTGGAATAGTTTCCATTGGACGCTATTATGAGGTTAATGTGTTTCCAACGATCACTGAAAATATTCAACAATCTCACAATCAGTTACCCAGTGCAGAGCTGCCTGGCATCTAAATTTAAGTCCAAGAAGATATGTAGCTGAATATGTAAACATTACCTGGATTCCTGGGTTTATACATAGAGCAATGAAGTTCTGCTAAACTTTTATCAATCACCATTTATGTAGGAGGGGCAGTCTCTATCTGTTTTGCCCTTAAGATACATTCAAGTGTATCTTAATTCCATCCACTTGCCTGGGTTTCATAACTCGGAATGTCCATGCATAACAATGATTTATTCATTTCAGTTCTGAAGTTCTGAGTTGATCCTTAGGTTTTGTATTGCTTTTGAGGAGAGCATTTCAGATGTCCACTTCTCTTTGCATGGAAACTGCTTCCTGACATTGCCCTTAGATCCATAGCTTAGCTCTTAAGCTCTGGGCCTCACCGGATAAATTATTCCCTCCCTATTTATCTAATGAACTATAATAAGAAGGTACGAAATAGTGGCAGAAGTCAGCCATTGCACCTGTCTCCATTTAGCAAAATCATAGTTATTCTTCTGCAGCAACACATTTCTATCCTATCACCACATACAATGGTTCTTCTAAAATGCAGAAAGTCATTAATCGGACTGACACTCCTCGGCTCTCCAGGGTCCCAAAAAATTATGAGATCTAGTCACCCCATTAGAGGAGTCTTTGGAGAGGGTGCAGAGGAGGATTACCAGAGTGATGCCTGCATTAGCTACAGTGAGAGGCTGGACAGACATGGATTGTTTTTCCTGGTTCACCGGAGATTGAGGGAAGACCTGATTGTAGTATAAAATATTATATATACAGGGTAGACAGTCAGAACCTTTATCGAAGGCTGGAAATACTGGAGGGCATAGCTTAAAGTTTAAAGGCGGACAGTTTAAAGGAGATGTGTGGGCCAGTTTTTACACAAACGGTAGTAACGAGCTGCCTGGAGTGGTGGTGGAGGGAGATACAATAGCGGCATTTAAGAGATTTTTAGATAGACATAGATATGCAGGGAATGGAAGGATATTGATTATGTGCAGGCTGATAAGAGTTGATATTGGCATCACATTCAGCACAGACATTGTGGGCCGAATGGCCTGTTCACGTGCTGAAATGTTCTATGTTCTAGCACACTCTTCAATTTAGTTACCCAGTCTTCTCAACCAACTTACCCTTATACTTTCATCATTCATTTTGTTTGGATTGAGAATCTAGCTCAGGTTGAACTAACTTACGATTGAATTTGAATTATGATCACTCTTGCAACTAGATCATTAACTGAGTGTTTCTCATTACAGAGTACAATCTAAAATAGTCTGTTCCAATGTTGGTGTACGAAAAGATAATCTCAGGTATATTCCAGGAATTCATCCTCTACATGGTTAGCAGTCATTTAGTTTTCCCTGTTTATATTCAGATTAAAATTACCCTTGATCACTGCACATGTTATCACATATATCTCCAATAAGGATGAACTTACAGCCTCATCTCCAAGAGCCGTCTTCAGGCTGATTCGCACTTTAAAAGCATCAGATGAATCTGAAATGAATGATAATCAAAAAAATATCAAACTCACACAGAAAAGTAAATGTTTGTCTAAACGATTCCCTGCATTGCTGAATACATTTACAATACTCGCTCATCTCTCTTCAGCTGACAGTTTTGTTGTCTGACTCAGGAACTTGTGAATTGAAATCTCATTCCTAAGATTTTGCCTGATTTTCCATACAGTACTACAGGAAACTGGGGACACAAGGAACTGCAGATGCTGGCTTACAAATAAAACAGTGCTGGAATAACTCAGCGGGTCAGGGAGCATCTCTGAAGGGCATTGATAGGTGACATTTCAGGTCGAATTGGCTCATCGTACATTCACAAATAGTGTTATAAGTCTTTCCAGTTTTCATTTTACCAAGTTAGGAGCAGCCAAAAAATGCCAAGTGTATTACATTGTGACTTTAAGTTATTTCTGATTGGGATTTAAAATCTGATTTGAAATTGAATAACGTAATTAGGTCAAAAAATCTGAAATTAAGTGACACCAATAGTAAAATGATATGATTAGTTTCTGCAATGTATCATTTAATTACATTGATAAAAGTATAAAATTCACAAAAGGTGGAGTTCCAGTAGAGTGCAACATACCTTTGGAACAGAGCTGACCCGGTACTATGGCTCCAGACCTTGCAGCCACTGAAGGATTGGAAACAATAAGCAGAAGCACAAACAACATCTTCACAATGAAGGACACTGCCAGGAATAACCCGCAGAGAACCGTACCATATAAACCCCCACCAAAAAACGGTTGTGAAAATGTTTCTTCTAGCTTGTACAAGGTTTAATTATTAAACGAGGATGAACTGGTAAACACCCTGTGTAACTTCACAAAGCTGTCACTGCTGTGGTCATAAATGATTAAAATATTGATGTAAGCAAAAAACAAAGTGCTAGGGGAACTCAACGGGTCAGGCAGTATCTGTGGAAGGAAGTGGACACACATCGTTTCAGGTCGAGATCCTTCTTCAGACGAAAAATTCTTCTTCAGTCAGAAGGGTCTTGACTAGAAGTATCATCTGTCCATATCCCTCCACAGACCCACTGAGTACGTCCAGCATAGAACATAGGAGGATGCCGCACAGGAACAGACACTTTGGCCCACAACATCGGTGCCTAACATGATGTCAAGCTAAACTAATCTCCTCT
The DNA here is from genome assembly GCA_963514005.1 of Raja brachyura. The sequence goes on from OY740792.1 coordinate 33,815,444, forward strand.
GCCTGCATGTGACCCATATCCCTCATTCTCTCTATATTCATGTGTCTATCTAAAAGCCTCTTAAACGCTACTGTCGTATCTACCTCCACCACCTTTCCTGGCAGCATCTTCCATAGCACCCACCACTCTCCGTGAAACTTGCCCTGCACATTGATCTGAAAGCAATGCCTTCTAGTCTAGTGCCATTTCCACCCTGGGGAAAAATGAATAAAATTTTATATCCTTCTAAAAGGTTTCCTCTGAGTCTCGGATGATCCAGAGAAAACAATTCAAGTTTGTCCAACCTCTCGGACATATCCGAGGACGTTGTGAGAAGCTAGAGAAGGAATTGCAGGAGATCAGGCTGAGATATATGAATCAACGTTATACACAGGTGAGGTGCCAGATGACGGTAGGGTGGCTATTGTTATGCCTCTATTTAAGAAGGGCTGCAAGGAATAGCTTTGGAATATAGACCAGTGAGTCTAACATCTGTGGTAGACGAGTTCTGGAGAAGATTCTGAGAGATGAGATCCATATGCATTTGGATAGACAGGGACTGATTGGGGATAGGTCGCATGGTTTTGTATGTGGGAGATTATGTCTTACGGGTTTTTTGAAGAGGAAATCAAAAAGGTTGACGAGGGCAAGGCCTTAGATGTTGTCCACATTGACTTCAGCAATCCTTTGATAAGTTTCTGCATGGTAGGCTGGAATGTTAACTTGCATGGGATCCAGGTAGAGCTAGCTAACTGGATAATGAGTAAGAAGGAACAGCAGATGCTGGTTTATACCGAAGATAGACACAAAATGCTGGAGTAACTCAGCGGGTCAGGCAGCAACTCTGGAGAAAAGGAATAGGTCACGTTTTGGGTTGAGACCCTTCATCAGACTGAAAGTCAAGGAGAGGGAAATTAGAGGTATGGGAAGGTACAGAGCAAAGCAGAGCCTGAGTCAATGACTCAGGAAAGGTGGAGCTCACGATGGTCCATTGTTGGCTGGGGACAAGGTGATAATGATAACAAAGGGATACAAACAGTGAACTTAGCAAGAGGACAAGGACAAGGGTAAGGGAGGGAAGGAGAGAGAAGGAATGCAAAGGTTACTTGAAGTTAGAGAAATCAATCATGCCGCTGGGTTGTAGACTGCCCAAGCAAAATATGAGGTGCCGTTCCTCCAATTTGCTCCTCATATTTCGCTGCCTGCCGCACAGCTGATTAAAATATTGTGTTGATTTTCAGTCAAATGTAGGCCTGGAGACACTTCACAGTTTCCCCAAAGCTTTACCAAGTGCAAAGCTAATGAGAATTATTTTTCAACTCATCTGGAAAATGAGGCTAGCCTGTGACTGAAGAGTCTGGGGGGGGGTGGGTGGGGGAGGGGGGCATTTTGGGACTATAATTCTATTAGTTTTTATATAATTATGGAAAGAGATTAGAATAGTTCCAAAATTTAAAGTTTTAAATTGGGGCAAGCCTTATTTTACTGGCATTTGACAAGAACTTACAAAGATTGATTGGGAGATTAGCAGATAAAGGGACATCCGGCAAGTGAAATGCTTTTAAGAGTGAGAAAGGAAGGGTTTACAGTCAACATGATCCTGTTAGAGTGAAGGCAAGATTGGCAAGATTTGGGAATCCTAGCTGGCAAGGGATACTGAGGCTCCAGTCCGTGAAAAGAGGCAGGTTGATAAGATCATGATGGGAATAGATAGGATAGATGCACAGAGTCTCTCCCCCAGAGTAAAGGAATCAAGAACGAGAGGACATGGTTTAAGGTGAGAGGAGATAGATTTGATAGTAACCTGAGGAGAAACTTTTTCACACTGAGTATGGTGGATATATGGAACAAGCGGCCAGGGGAGGTAGTCGAAGCAGATACTATAACAATATTTAAAAGACATTTGTACAAGTACATAGATAGAAACGATTTAGAGGGATGGGCCAAATGAAAGCACATAGGTCTTGTGTAGATGGGGAATCTTGGCTGTCTTGGGTAAGTTGGTCTTGTTTCCATGCTATTTGACTCTAAGACACCATAAGGTATAGTCAATATGGCTTTCTGCATGGGAAATCATATCTCTCAAATGTAGTTAAGGTTTTTGAAGAGGTGACCAAGAGGATTGGGGAGAGCTTTTGACAAGATCCCACATTGTAGGCTGGTCCAGAAGATTAAATCACAGGGTGAGCAAGACAATTGGACACAAATTTGCTTAAAACAATCTGTATGCAAATAATTTTCCTTCAAATTAAAGAAATCTTTGCTGGGGAAACTAGTATGTTCACATTGGTTAATTTTACAAATGTATCCTATTGAGAAAATTTGCAATATGTAACACTATAGATTCCCATGTCACCTTCCACAGTCAAAGCAGAGCATTCCACTAATGCAAACAATTCATATTTTATCAGGTCCTCTTTAAACCTTTGTTCTCTTTTCTTACGTTTCACAAGTAAACAATTCTACAGGTTTATTAAATGGATCCCATCTTCTCAATGTACAATAATGGGAAAGTACTAAACTGTTTGTGGTGCCTATTCCAATCGTTAGTGTGTACTGCAGCACATGGTCCTCCATTGTGGGCAGCTCCTACAGACCAGATATGTATTGTGCAGACCAAGCTCACCTTTCAATGAGTTGTAATCTTCCGGCACAGTCAATGTTTGTCTCAATGTATCTTTGGAAACAGCACGAAAAGCACAGAATGTTGTGTTGTGACTCCACACTGTGTTCTCAGAATGAACTTTGACAATGACTACTGTGAACCTTTCAAGACCATTGTGGCAAATTCACACTCTGAAAAGATATACATGTATGACATTTTCACCTGCACGACAGCTTCCTCGGGGGCAGTGTCTGGTGAGATTAAGACTCTGGTCAGGATAGGTCTTGGTGTTTGTTTGAAAGATCTGCTGATTAGGCATTCTGCTAAATGACCATCTGCTCTGTGTCCCTCAACCAGCTCCACCCTTTCCTATTCTCACAGGGTTGAGAACATTCTATGCAGACTATTACCCGATTGACTGATGGTCAGTTACTTTTATGCACAATAATTTCCATCAGAGACAAGTAGTATAATGGAAAATAATGTTTTGCGGCAATATGAAAAGAACAGTACATCACAATGCTGGGGATGGAACAGACATCTGCGAGTGCAGATTCTTGGTGCTTGCATATCCGGGGTCGACACACTGCTCGCAGCAGCCACACACAAGATGGTTGTTTAGCTGAGGGTCAGGTTCATTAAATTGTTCAACCCTTTCCCTAGAGTCTCAATCCTGATAAAGTAGAAAACTGTTTGGCGGACTGCTGTGGTGGAAGAGCAGGGTATGGGCTTTATTTGTTTGACATACAGCAACACTGAGGAAACTTCACACCTGATTCTTTCCTGCAATTGACAGAACGCCACACCTACTTGGCTCTGCTCACCGTCCAGTTCTTGGTTAAGGCCTCACTCCTCCAAACCACATTTCTAGCACCTCCAGATAATTGCACTGTAAAAGAGGATCCATTGGGCACGTTTCCAGTGCTGGCACACAGAACTGAGGCTCTGTGAAAGCGTTGGAGGAGGGGAGAGGCCCAAGCTCCGTGATGGTGCCCTGGGAGGAGAGTTGGTATTTGCCTGGTGCTGGCCAACATGGGGTGGAGACTGAACATATTTTTAGAAAGTCACAGCACGTTAATAATTATGCTATCCAGCAAATTGTTCAGCAATGCAGAATATATCTTTATTACCACCATAAACCACTGATTAACAAGAGTTACATCAATAAAAGATGAAGTCACATCATATGCATATTTGCTGAAGTTAACAAGTAACTACAACAAAAACAAGCAAAAGTACCACTCTGATTTCTGAATATGCTGAGCAAGCAAATGGGGACCTTGTTCATGTGTAAAGACCTTTTAATGCTGCAGTTTTCCAGAGTTAGTGTTAAAGGGTTGTGTTTTATAAATTTTGGATCGTCTTCACATTCAATGTTTTTGCCAGCCATTTGCACAATTAGCAAAGACAATAGTAAAATGTGTCCAGTATCAAGACTATTTTGTTTCCGACTAGAGTTGGCAGAGAATTCCACAGATTCACAATTCTCTGGGTGAAAATGTTTGCCCTCTGGTTCTAGACTCTCCCATTACTGGCATTATACCCCCTTTTGCCTTTTGACATTCTTTGCAGGGGGCATAGTCTATCATGAGCGTGAACTCTTGCCTGGCCAGATAGTACCAATGTCGGCGGTGGGGCTCAAAGTCAGTCTCCAGCAAGGCCGCCAGCTCCATGATGTTAGGCAATGGATTGATGCTGGATTAAAACCTTAGAAGCCCCTTCCCACCTCAGGATAGTAGTGCCTCCACTATAGGGACTGGAGCACTTCAAGTTTGAAGTCCTGCCGCCTTCACATCTGAAGAAGGGTCTCGACCCGAAACCTCACTTGTCCATGATCTCCAGAGATGCTGCCTAACCTGCTAAGTTACTCCAGCACTTTGTGTCCTTTTGTGTATTAACCAGCACCTGCAGTTCTTTGTTTCTGTACTTCAAAACACTGCCTTGCTACCACTGCACCAGAGAAATGAAAGATAGTATTAAACTCTGGTTTTGCCAGTAACATCCACCTTCCTCAAATTAATTAAACATATAAAGAACTCCTGTGCTTTCAGGATACCAAGCTTGCAGGGAATAATTTGGAGTCTCTGAGAATGAATGCCTAGAGTTAGTATGCTCTGTTTGGGTCAGTAAACTGTGGATTCAAAGCTCACGCCAGAAATGGTAGGGAAAACTCAAGCTGAAATTCCAAGTCTCTTTACCATTAACATTTCCCAATCTGTCACCAATTAAAAACATTTTTTTCCGTTTCATGCAACAAATTAGGTGACCTCAAATAGTTTCCACATTTTTCATTTCTCATGTGCTTTTCTGCTATCACTGTTGTTCATATTCTCTTGAAATCTTTAATATCCTTCTCTTTCCTCACAATCCTGCCTGATTGAGAATGATCAACTAATTTGGAAATAACCTTTGGTTCCTCTCACCCAAATTATCAATTTAGATTATGAACAGCTGGAAACCAAACACCAATCCCTGCATTAACTATCTAGCTGCCACAATTTCTTGATGCCTTTGAGAACAACATCTGTAACATTCCATGAATGACTATTAATGACAATGTGATTATCCTACAGAGTAAGGTGTGGGCTGGTATTATCATGGACTTTATGCAAACTTTGTACTTCAGGCATTGAACATGTGACATCATGAGCAGGTGCATTGTCAGTGGTTGGTTTCCACTTTCGTGATGTTTTTTCCTCTTTTATCCTCAGTGGCAATATCCCTCTCAAACATGTCCAAGAAGGGCCAACCGGGGAAAATACCATGGATAATAGCAGCAGATGAAGCATTCTGGAAGTTAAAAACAGCTCTCGCCAGTGCACCCAAACTGCACAATCCTGACTTCATCGGCCTTCCAATGGACAGATAAACACCTCTGAGACAGCGCTAGGGACTCTCAGGACTTTGATGGAAAGGAACACCAAATTTTCACCTGAGATAGGGTATGCTGCTCTAGAGAAAGGCTGTTGCCATCAAATGGGGCCGACATTGGTACTATCTGGCCAGGCAAGAGTTCACAGTCATGATAGACTATGCCCCCTGCAATGAATGGCAAAAGGCAAAAGGGGGTATACTGCCAGTAATGGGAGAGTCTAGAACCAGAGGGCAAACATTTTCACCCAGAGAATTGTGAATCTGTGGAATTCTCTGCCTCAGAAGGCAGTGGAGGCCAATTCTCTGGATGCTTTCAAGAGAGTTAGATAGAGCTCTTAAAGATAACGGAGTCTGGGGATATGACGAGAAGGCAGGAACAGGCTACTGATTATGGATGATCAGCCATGAACAAATTGAATGGCAGTGCTGGCTTGAAGGGCTGAATGGCCTACTCCTGCACCTATTGTCTATTGCCGCACCAGGAGGACTATCACACTGAGCTCTGAATAATCGCCAATGATGATGATGATTCATTTGCAATCTCTCCCCTTTAGATAACAGTTGTATCAATGTGCACAACGTCACATCTTACCATTTGCCAAGTTTTGACCCACTCAGTCAACCATTCTACAATCTGTTGCAGGATGTAAATATCTTCCTTCCATGTATTTTCATGACGCCAGCTGTTCCTTTATCCAAGTCATTAACTGATCATAAAGCTGTTCCTTTATCCAAGTCATTAACTGATCCCTACTGCACTATTTACATTCTTCTAGCATGAAAAATCTAAATTATTCTGATTCAGGTTGGGAATGGTTGAGAATTATAGTGGTTGAGTGAGTTGGGAGAGGATGAAGAACTCAAAGGGGTTGAGATGGGTATGTGTGGTTGAGGGGAGTGGGGGTAGTTGATTGGAGTGGGAGTGTGTCTGTTTGAGGGGTGGGAATGGTTGAGGGGATGTAAGTGGCTGAGCGGGAGTGTTTGAGGGGAGTAGGAGAGGTTATAGACAATAGGTGCAGGAGTAGGCCATTCGGCCCTTCGAGCCAATACCGCCATTCAATTGGCGTCCAATGGCGATGCATCACGGTCATGTCCATTATTTGACTTTTCTGTTTAGCGACATTCAGTTCGTTGGCTTGTAGGCGACGCCGCCTTTCGGGTAGGTGACGTTTCGGCAGAGCGGTCATTCGGTGAGTTTGCTTTTAGGCGACGCAACCTTTCGGTTAGTTGGCTTTTAGGCATCCCGCCCTTTCGGTTATTTGGCTTCCACTTCTTTGCTTCGGCTTCTCGTCCGTCGGCGCCACATCTGGGTACCGTTTCCTGCCTTGGGCGTGTCCAAACCCTTAATAATCTTATATGTTTCAATGAGATCTCCTCTCATCCTTCTAAACTCCAGAGTATACAAGCGCAGCCGTTCCATTCTCTCAGCATATGATAGTCCCGCCATCCCAGGTATTAACCTTGTAAACCTACGCTGCACTCCCTCAATAGCAAGAATGTCCTTCCTCAAATTTGGGGACCAAAACTGCACACAATACTCCAGGTGTGGTCTCACTTGGGCCCTATAGGGGTGGTGGGAGTGATTGCACGGGATTAGAAATGTAGATTGGGGGGGGATTTCCTGCGAAGTGCGTTGTTGTAATGGTTTATTATTTTCGACATGTAAAGTGAAAAACCTTTTTATTCTTGCTACTGCCCAATCATGCACTGCATGAATATAATCAAGCCCAGAATGGAAAAAAAAACAGGCATTGTTTTAAGGTGTGAGGGGCAAGGTTTAAAGGCGACTAGGCTCCTTGGGTCTCATGTTCACACGGGAGGGCTGATCCCCCAACGCAATATTCCACCTCTCCACCAATTCCAATATTGGTGGCCATTGGGGGGGGTTCTGGAGCACTAGTATGGGTGTTGTGGGCTGAAGGGACTGGTTTTCAGAGGGCTAGTATGGACATTGTGGGCCGAATGGATTCTTGGGCTGGCAGCTCAGTCACTCAGGCCTGGTGGGCTGGCAGCTCAGTCACTCAAGCCTGGTGGGCTGGCAGCTCAGTCACTCAGGCTTGGTGGGCTGGCAGCTCAGTCACTCAGGCATGATAGGCTGGCAGCTCAGTCATCAGGCCTGGTGGGCTGGCAGTTCACCACGGCTATTCCTTGAAATATCATTTCAAGCAGAGTGCAGGCCACCAAATCCAATTTCATACCATTTCAAGCAGAATGCAGGCCACCAAATCCAAATGCAATTTCATACCATTTCAAGCAGAGTGCACGCAACCAAATTCAAATGCAATTTCATACCATTTCAAGCAGAGTGCAGGCCACCAAATTCAAATGCAATTTCATACCATTTGGGCTTTATACTCCTGGCCCCCCCAGAAGGGGAGTTACCTTCATCATGGTGATTGACAGGCGAGAGGACCAATCAGCTGATCTCAAGATTTTTTAAACATTCATAACTTTTTTATTTTTCATCGATCAGAAAAATCTTCGGGGCTGCCTCAGCGGAGGAGGACTGTGAGTAAGATACCAAAATCAGAGTGATATATGGTAACTAAAATCAATATACAACACAGACAGGAAGTGGTCAAGATGAGACCTTTAGTTATATATATTTTTCTAAAATCAATATACAGTGCAGACAGGAAGTGGTCAAGATGAGACGTAGTTATATATATTTTTCTAAAATCAATATACAGTGCAGACAGGAAGTGGTCAAGATGAGACTTTTAGTTATATATATTTTTCTAAAATCAATATACAGTGCAGACAGGAAGTGGTCAAGATGAGACTTTTAGTTATATCGATGTGTGGGGCAATTTCTTTACAGAGGGTGGTATTGCCTGCAAATGTTTTCTATCGAGTTGGTGGTTTAGGCAGATATGGTAGCGGCATTTAAAATACTTTTGGATATGCATATGAATATGCAGGGAATGGAGGGATGTGAATTATGCACAGGAAGTTGGTCTTGGCGTCATGTTTGTGATGGCCATTGTAAACAGAAGGGCATGTGCTTGTGCTGTTCTATGTTCTAAACCCCACACAAGTTCAACAGATGTGCAAAGAGAAAAATACTAGAGAGCAGAATATCAGCGGGTGAGGCAGCATCTATGAGCAAAGGAAATAGGCAACGTTTCGGGTCGAGACCCTTCTTCAGACTGATGTGAGGGTGCGGGAAGAAGAGTCATCTTCTCCAGCATTTTTGTCTACCTTCGATTTTCCAGCATCTGCAGTTCCTTCTGAAACATAGTGCAGAATATGGTGTTGCAATACTACAGCTACAAATTGCAGATCAGAAAAGATGCAAGATCTGCAATGAGGTAGACTGGAAGAATGGAAGGACTGTGTTGGGATGTGAGGGGTATGGCTAGTTAGAGAGGTGGGGTTGGTCGGGTGGTAGGGGGAGGGAGGTGTGAAGGGATTTAAATTAGTCAAGGCGTGAGAGATGGTGTGTTGTCGCAGGGATGGGAATGGAGGGAAGTGGATGATTGAGGTAGGTATGTTACAAAACTTACCTTGAGCAGCGCTGCAGGTCTGCCGCTCCCCGTGTGCGTGACTTTGGCGCCTTTCAGAGGGGGGCGGGCTTAAATTGCCGTTTTTCTGCAGACTGGGAAAATCGATCCATGTCGGGCGATTTCGTTGCGGAAGAAAAATCGCTCCAACATTTCATTCATGAAGGTATTTTTAAATTACGCTAGATTATTTATTAACTAGAGTAATTTAAAAATCACCTTCGAAAGCTGTGAGCGCCGACAGCGGGAAGGATTTTGCGTAGGGGAGAAAAAAAGGTACACAGTTTATTTTTTAATTAAAAGTTGGTTTTTAGGGAGGCTTTAATCACATTTTCATGTTGCGAAATGGGGACCAAAAAAATGTATGAACCAACAGTATTTTTCCTCCCGACTTCACCGCAACGTTCCAATCTACCGCATTCCACTAAAACCCACTCGCTAGTTGATTTAAATAGCCATTAATTTACAGCAATCAAACACTAAATTCCTTCCATTTGGCCTATAAATTCATGAAAATGAGATTTAAAAATCATATTATATTGTGAATTATTGTGTGAATGGTATTTGGACACTTAGGCAATTTAAAAATGTTTATCATTTCTTAAGAAATGGATAGATGTTTAGATCTAGTAATTCAATTTAGATGAAACTGATTTTTTGTGTTGAGTATTTATTCTTTGTTTTAGCATTTAACTTTATCATTTCTGCCTTTTATGCTAAAACTGCAAATAATAATGTTTCTGTTAATGCTGTTCAGTGTTTTTTTTAATTTACATTGTACAGATGTCTCCAAAGAAGAAATGCAAAATTGTCAATCCAAAAGCCCAGACAGGCATAGCTAATGTTCAACTTGAAGTGAAGTTGTCTGTCATGCCAGAGTCTAAGAGGGATCTTAAAAATGGACACATCTTGTACTTATATACCTCGTTTGGAAAAAGTCTGTCTGAAACAGAGAAATCGCTGAGTTCACATTTCTCTTTGTCGGAAGCAGGAGGCTATTCATTTGGTGCTGTTAAGTTAAGAGTGTAGGCTCTTGTTACCCAGAGTTTGCTTAAGTTTAAAAAACACACCAATCCCAAGGAACTTGGAGCATTTATGGAAATCTGTGATGAAACTTTTAAACTTCCAGAAGGCAGTCAACACCTTTCTTTAGATGACATTCCACTGCCTGGTGCTCAAGATCCTGAATCCTTGACATCAGCTGAAAACCAAGTGCCCATATTTCAAGACACTGAGGACATGGGCCATGACAGTCATAGTCTGCATCCTCCACTGAATCTAGCAATGCCAACAAAAGCTGCTGCCTCACCTGAACCAATGCCATCAACATCTAGTGCTTCAACAAGACGTAGCAGAGCATTTCTAAGTCTTTCACCAGGGAAACAGAAATTGAATAAAAGACTAACGTTTCTGTCCGAATCCAGGGCTGCTCTTTCAACAAAGTATCACACAAAGGTCAGTGAACTTGGGGCACGGTTGAAAACTCCCAAACGTGTAATTAACCAAGCCTTAAAGAGAAAGCAAAACCAAATAGATTTAAAGGACAGAAAGATTCAGGAACTCAAAACCAAATTACATGGGAATACTGTGGCACAAGAGCTTGCTGAAACAAAGGCAGAGCTTTTGAGACTTAAAAAAGCACACAGACAATTGCTGATGTTTCGTGGCAGTACGAAAAAGAGGAAAACTGTTTCAATTCACCAGTACAGAAAAGTTCATGAAAATTTAAAGGACAGGGAAGAGGATGTGAGACGCCTCGAATTTGACAATCTTGTCCTCAAAGAAACAATCGAAACTCTGCAGGCTGCCAGTATTGTCAAGGCAAAGGTGGGCCAGAAAACCTACTCCTCAACAAGAAGGATGCATGTGTTTGACTGTATCATAAACAAAACTCCCACAGCAAACATTCTAATCCTGATAAGTCAGTTCTCCAAGCGGAGTGGACTTCATCTGGATTATGTTCCTCGATGCAGTGCAGTTGAAGTTATGGCCTGAGAATTGGGTGCTATTGCTGAGTTGCAAACAGCAGAGATGCTCCTGGCAACAAAGGGTTTGACTCTGGGATTTGATGCAACCACCCAGGAAGAGACCCACATTAACAATGTTCATTTCACAACCACAAACAAATGTCTCTCTGCAGCAGTGGACGAATTGGCCGGTGGCACTGCTGAGGACTATGCACAACATATTTGTGAAACAATTGACAATTTGTGTAAAACATACACTTACTTCAACGAACAAGCAAATTTTCAAGATACCAGACAAAAAATAACATTTCGAACACAATTAGTGACAGGTGTGCAGCTAATCATGCAGCTATTCGGATAGTGAGTAGTGAGTGGGGTAAATATTTGAATGAGCTCTACTACCACTTGCATCCGCTTGACTCCATTGCTACATCAGTCCGCTCAGCCCTAAAAATGAAGAAACAATCCGGAGGACAATTCTTATTTGGGAAAGACTGTCTAGCAGTAAATGCCATTCTGCAGATGAGCAAGCTTAGGTACAAAAACGGAAAAGGGGACCCAAAAGGATTTGTCACATTTTTAGATGACAGGAACATCCCCCGAGGTGTCCTCCCACGGTACCGTGGCAACAGATTGCACATACTGTTTCACATTGGTGGGAAGCTCATAGAACATTATGATGACTTTGTTGCCCTGCTGAATAGCAGAACATCCTGTGGGGGGTTGAAAAGCGCCATCCTCCATGACATCACCCAGGCTGAAGCAAAAGTAGAACTTCAAATATTAGGCTTACTTGGCAAATATCTGACTGGGCCTTGGATCAAGCGCTTCTACACTTCAAGCCACAATCAGATCAACCATGTTGAGGGCATCAAAGTGGTTAAAGGGGTGATTGCTGCTCTAAAGGAAGCCACAGAAAATCCAGACAACTTGATATTGGCAAGGGAAGATTTCTTCGGTTAGGAGGTACATCTTGATGCCACATTGACAAAACTTCGGGAGCTACCAGTACATCCACAGTTCAGTTCAAAGATGAGGAGCTGTCTTCAAGCTGTCATCACTGTGTTGGAGAGGCAGTGTAGTAAATACTTTGAACTTGATGTAACTGAGAAACTGAAGGAGGAGACTGCATCGGCAAGATCACACAACATTGATGCGGAGGAGATAATGGGGATGTTTAGCACATCGAAACAGAAATCTCCCAATGCCACCATGTGTTATTTGTCATGTAGGATGCGGGCTTGCAAGAATAGAACAGTCAATTACCTTGATAATCTCGAGGAGCATCGTAGGGAGGAGGTGCTCTGCAAGGCAGTGACATGGGGGAGAGTGCAGAGGAACAGACGGAAGAAAAAACAGAAGGAATTGAGAACAGAAATCATCAAGCGACAGAAAGGCAAGGAGCATGCTCGGGACACGAAAGAGAGGAAAAAACAAGGGAAAAAATTGAAAGAGACTGATTTAAACAGCATTCACAGAGATTATCCGAATTTGGACTACTCCAAATGTGATGATCTACAGGACATTCTTAATGGAAAAGTAGTTGGCAGAAAGGCATGTCATGCATGGTTTGAAGAGCAAAAACTTGTAGTTTACAATGCCAAAAGTGAAAAGTTGAGGAAAAACAACATGTACAGAGTTGCTTATTGGTTGCAATCTGAGGAGTATGCTACTAATTTTGATATACCGATGTACCAGCTAGCAACTGATCTTCTCTATAAAGACTTTGTCTTTTGTTAGAAATTGAAATTTATTTACCTATCTGTTACGGACTTACAGCATATAATACAATAATATTAAAGTTCTGAACTTTAGAAGATCACATTTTTGAATTTTCAAGGCAGTCTGGGTGTTTATTACCAAAGATTATAGAGGAGCAAGATGCGCCACTCAATGGAAATCCAATGGACTGAAGTGTGTAGTACGTAACGGAACGTCACGGCCGCCATTTTGGCGGACTGCCTCCCCCTATGTAATCCGCTCCAAAGCTACAGAGCAGTAGTAAACAAAGATTATGAAATGAAAATGAAATGCCTTTATTGTCATTCAGACCTTTCGGTCTGAATGAAATTTCGTGCCTGCAGTCATACATATATAAAAAATAACAAAACCACACAATAAACACAAAATTAACATCCACCACAGTGAGTTCACCAAACACCTCCTCACTGTGGTGGAAGGCAAAAGTCTTAGAGTCTTTGTCTTCTTCCCTCCTTATTCTCCCTCTGCGCTGAGGAGATCCAGGCCTCCGATGCTGCCGTCCACCAGGCCCGCAGCCGGGCCTCCGAAACCGGGCCGCCGCCACCGCTGTCGCTGGAACGCCGGAACACCGCCACAGGGCCCGCCGCCGGAACGTCGCTGGAGCACCGCAGCCCCGAAGCCAGGTCGCCGCTGGAGCACCGCAGCCCCGAAAGCCAGGTCGCCGCTGGAACGTCGCTGGAGCACCGCAGCCCCGAAAGCCAGGTCACCGCTGGAACGTCGCTGGAGCACCGCAGCTCCCGAAAGCCAGGTCACCGCTGGAACACCGCAGCTCCCGAAAGCCAGGTCACCGCTGGAGCACTGCAGCTCCCGAAACCCAGGCTGCCGCTGGATCACCGCAGCTCCCGAAACCCAGGCCGCCGCTGGAGCACCGCAGCTCCCGAAAGCCAGGTCACCGCTGGAGCACCGCAGCTCCCGAAAGCCAGGTCACCGCTGGAGCACCGCAGCTCCCGAAACCCAGGCTGCCGCTGGAGCACCGCAGCTCCCGAAACCCAGGCCGCCGCTGGAGCACCGCAGCTCCCGAAACCCAGGCCGCCGCTGGAGCACCGCAGCTCCCGAAAGCCAGGCCGCCGCTGGAGCACCGCAGCTCCCGAAACCCAGGTCACCGCTGGAGCACCGCAGCTCCCGAAAACCAGGCCGCCGCTGGAGCACCGCAGCTCCCGAAAACCAGGCCGCCGCTGGAGCACCGCAGCTCAGAGGGAGCCAGGTCGCCGCTGGAGCACCGCAGCTCAGAGGGAGCCAGGTCGCCGCTAAAGCTCCGAAAGCCGTGCCGCCGCCGCTGGAAGCTGGAGGCCGCCAGCTCCGCCATTAGGGCCTCAGCACAGACGGAGACGGTGTCGGGGGACACGACAAGAAAAGTCGCATCCCCCCAAAGGAAGAGACTAAGACCCCGTTTCTCCCACCCTCCCCCCCCCCCCCCCCCCCACACACACATACACAACCTAACAAACCAAAAATAATCGCTAAAACAGGCACAAAGACAATAATTAAAATAAAAGACAGACGGACTGCAGGTGAGCCGCAGCTGCCACGCAGCGCCGCCACTTCCGGATTATAGAGGAGCCCCCACCTTTGCGTAGTTTCCCTTGCATTGTATTGTGCAGCTTCCCTTGTATTGTTTTAACACACACTGTGCACAAAATTACAGGCACACACAAACACACATTCATATAAATATATGGTGGGACAGATAGAAGAGCTTATTAAAATCTTCTTACAAAGACCATTATGTAATTTATTTATATCCTCTTTTGGGCCTAAGCCATAGCAGGGCTGCCAACTCTCACACAGAGGGAAGGGAGGGAGAGAGGGAAATCGAGAAGAGAGGGGAGAGAAATAGATCGAGAGGGGAGAGAAAGAGATCGAGAGGGGAGAGAAAGAGATCGAGAGGGGAGAGAAAGAGATCGAGAGGGGAGAGAGAGCGATCGAGAGAAGAGAGGGTGATCTAGAGAAGAGAGGGAGATAGCGAGAAGAGAGGGGATAGAGAGGGATCGAGAGGTAAGTAAAGATCTGTTACAAATAAATCTAATAACTTTCTAATACATCTTGCTCCTCTGTAATGTTTGCTTGCAACTGCTCTGTAGCTTTAGAGCGGATTACACAGCGGGAGATCGAGAGACAAAGATTATGGAGAAGCCTAGTTTCCCAGTAGACGCCATCTCTGGTCCGCTAATATGGCGTCAACAATCACACATGTGATACTACGCCTTTTCCACTGAGTGGCGCATCTTGCTCCTCTGTAATCTTTGTTTATTACTATTTCCGACGCAATGGTCTATTTTGTAATTAGCTACAATTAGGTAACTAACTAATTATATGCTTTAATTTCAGGTTATCCAAGTAAGATGTTTTATTTTTGTTTCAGAATGCTTCAATCTGAAATAACAGAAAATTTCATTGAGTTCTGTTAATTTTTAATAAAGTTATGGGCTTTTGACTGTCCTCGATCACAGCTTTTGAGTTAAATCAATGCAAAGGCAATGGGGAACAAGATGCTAATTTCCGAGTATGAAAATGGCCATAACATTTTTAATACAGAAGATATGAAAGTGAACTAGGTGTCAAATTAAACTTCTTTTTATGCTTTATCAGATGGGATAAATTGCAGACTTGATTTTTAAAATCTCAAAATTTTGTAATATTACTCCAACTTTTTGCGTCTATCTTCAGAAACCAGCATCTGCAGTTCCTTCCCACACATTGAGGTGTTGTGGACGGGTAGAGGCTAGATAGATGATTGGGGGCGAGGGGATTGTGGCTGATTTGAGGGGCTGGGAGAACCCTGCGCCGACTGAAGAGATTGCCCGCTCACCACGACACGACGCTCACCCAAGTCACCGACATCCAGAAGATGCCCCACGTGCCCCGCGCCACTCACCCCACGTGACCCACGCCGCGCAGCTACTGTCCCACGTGACCCACGCCAACGCGTTACACGTGACCAACGTGCGGCGCCGTCAGCTCCCCACGTGACCCACGCCAACACGTTACACTGTCCAGTCTGAAGAAGGGTCTCGACCCGAAACGTCGCCTGTCGCCTGTCTCCTATCTCCTATCTCCTATCTCCTATCTCCTATCTCCTATCTCCTTCCTCCTTCGTTCCATAGATGCAGCTGCACCCGCTGAGTTTCTCCAGCCTTTTGTGTAACCTCGATTCTCCAGCATCCAAAGATTATTTGCCAGCATCTACAGTTCCTTCTTTAACACGTGACCAGCGTGCGGCGCCGTCCGCTCCCCACGTGACCCACGCCCAGACAGAGGCGCAGCGGCTCGTGACCCACGCCAACGCGTTACACGTGACCAGCGTGCGGCGCCGTCCGCTCCCCACGTGACCCACGCCCAGCCAGAGGCGTAGCGGCTCGTGTCCCACGTGACCCGCGCCAAGCGCCAGGTCGCAAAATGGCGGCAATGGTTGTGCCGATCCAGAAGCTGAGGTGCGGGGAATCCGATCCTGACCATTTGTTCACACTGCCGATGTGTGGGATGAGGAGAAGGAGGGAGGGGAGGGGGGGGAGGGGGAGGGGGGGGGGGTCAAACATTAGCAGCAGTTATCATGACAAATCTCAGGGGTTCGGTGATCTGCTCAGAATAGTGTTGTGTGGGTGGAGAACACGTGGGGCGGGATTGAGTGGAGCTGGGAGACGCGGTCTGAGGCCCCCCTGATGGTTGTAACCACGACGGTGATTCTGGGGATGGGGTGAGTGGACGAGGAGTCGGTGGGAATGACACTGGAAGTGGTGGGGGGTGCTTGAGCAGCTTTTGTAACCAGTGTACTATCTTCCCTATCTTTTTTAAATACAGTCACAAGAAATTCAGAGCTTTACTGAAAAAAGAAAAACGTAAGAAAAAGCGGCAGGCAGCGGCTAAACAGAGAGAAGAAGGTTGGTGCTCGGTGGGTTTCCAGTGCGCCAAAAATTGGGAAATAACAACATTTTAATCTAAATCAAATCCCCAATGATATCCAGGTGGAGGGCGGGACTAGTACTTCAACAGACACAGTTACCTCAAAGTGTCATACTTCTCTGTTTTGAAGTCAGATGTCAGTCTTTATTATGACATATAGGAAACATAATAAAATTAGGAGTAATTCACTGAATTTAAATATTGAAATATCTATTCTGATAAAGCACCCTATTGTAGCATAAATAGAATATATTTGAGCTGGATTGACACAAATGAATAAACTGTAATTATTGTGATTTATAAGTTCCTTGGATAGATATATTGATGTAGTGTGAAGGTAATAAGTGCATGAGAAACTCTTCATTTATTAATCTATATGAATACATCAACTATAACTATAATTTTTGTTTCAAACTCTGGTGTACTTAACCTGGGTAACTTTTATAAATGAATTTTGCGTACCTCCATTTAAGGTTTCCCTAATCAACTAAGACAATTGAGATTTGTAACCCCCTTGTACTCCAGCATTTTGTGTCTACCTTCGATTTAAACCAGCATCTGCAGTTCTTTCTTACACACTGTAATATTCTGCCCAAGGCTTGGGTGTTTCTGTATAATTCTGTGACTTGACAAATTTAATGAGCTCCAGTTCATACAATGTTTTGGATTAATCAGTGGTTCCTCATACCAACAAATCAGAAGACACTTGCATGATTTATGGGAAAATGGAATTGTTTTCTCATCCTCCTGCAGGGTAAACACATTTAGCTTTCTAAGTAAATAATGTTGGAAACATGATCAGATCAGGCATTTGGAAAGAGGGCTAACTTTTCAAAACTATTAAACCTTGGAGCTGTAAGGATGAAGTTCTATACATGGAGGAGGGAAGTAAGATGTGTAGGAAGGAACTGCAGATGCTGGTTTAAACTGACAACTGGAAGTAAGATAGTTATTTTCAAAAAAGCTGTTGACAAATAGCCTGTGGTTTAATGTGTAACAAAGTAAAACTTAATTTTGGTATTGGAAATCTACCTAACTGTATTTAAAGGAAATAAACAATGCATTTTGTATATCAGAATATTGTAGAAGTCCAACAAATTGGCATCCTCAGGACGTTGGTGCCATTCAAGAAGGCAGGGGCCTTGAGTATTAAGGGGAGTGTGGGTACTGGGACCCGGGCGTGTCTTAAGGGGAGTGTTGAGGGAAACGGAACCAAGCGAGTCAGATGCTGAACATTAAGGATTTTCTAAAGATCGCATAGCAGATTATTAGTGTTTTACTGTACTCTGACCATCAAAGTGAGCATGATGTAGCCTGTGTCAAAATATAAGCCTTTCAGTGTTTTTTTGGAAATTACTTATTTTTAATGAAAATTATGATTAGTTAGTACATTAATAATTAATGGTTTTCTCACAATGGCTATGACGTAAAAAAACTGGAGAAATATGATGGACCACATCTATTGTGTTGGTCAATTAATTTGATGTAGGCACTTGAATTTTATACTTGTACCTGTTTATGACAGTAACAAGAATATAATTATTTTCAATGATTTCCAGAATTAACTTGTGACAATGAGATAGAAGAGGCAGAAGAACTGGAAGAAGAAAAAGAATTGGAGGCTGAAAGGTTAGTGGTCCTTTGAGGTTACAAGGAAGTTGTCTTTTTTTTTAGTGTAACAAACAATCTATAAGTTCCATTCATTGCTAAGGTGAGATCAAGCTACTATTTAACAACATTGTAAAGTGGTGTATCTGTTAATAAGACCTGATAGTCTAAATGGGCACTCCACTTTGCCAGGGCTAACCAAATGTTTACATTGCAATGACTTTACTAAAATAAATAATTCTCTGTTCATTTTTATATGTGCCAGTGGTCTTTGAATATGGACTTCACTTGTGTACCTGTATCAATCTTCCAACGGATTCACTGCTCTGGTTTAATCCTGCTACCTGTGTACAATACTGATTTGAAAAAGCAGGGTTAAATTTGAGGAATAGGGAATTCGCTGCATTTGTACTGGCCTGAGACCAAATGGAAGGACAGAACTAAACATGTCACAGTTGATTTTAGATTGGGGTAAAGGGATTATAAATGTGACATTATTCACTTTGATATGAACGATAGAAAAGCAGGAGTGTTCTTTAAATTTTGATGTTCAGCAAATCCGGGTATCCTTGAATAAGAAATGTAAAGCAGGCATTCAGGTCATTAAAGCATGTGAGGTTGGCTTTTATTGTAAGCAGTTTGGGATACAAAGGTAATTAAATCCTCTTGTAGCTTTACAACATTGGATTATTGAAAGGTATTTTGATTTCATTTTGGGCAGGTTTACCTTGCCTTTGAGACAGTGCTGCAGTAAATTCACCAGATTATAATTTCTGAGAATAAATTGAATTTTTCTGCAAGGATGGGTGAGCACAATGTGCATATACTCTGGAGGCTAGAATAAGATGTGACAATGATATATTTAAAATTCTGAGGCTATGTGACAAGATGTGTGTTCTATAGTGTAGGAGTTCAGAATAATGAGATTTGGTGCTGGGACAATGGAGCAACAATTTCATGTTAAAATGACGCAGATTTTTCTTCTGAGTGTGTATGAAGGAACTGCAGATGCTGGTTTAAACCAAAGATAGACACAAAATGCTGGAGTAACTCAGCGGGACAGGCAGCTTCTCTGGAGAGAAGGAATGGGTGACAATTCAGGTTGAGACCCTTCTAAAGATAGATGTTTGGGGGGGGGGGGAGATAGTTAGATAAGGAAGTGTGGAAAAAAGGGCAAAGGGACTGGAGATCAAGGAAATGTTTTTAGCTAGGAGCATTGTTAGCTGGGAGAAGGTGATAATAAAAAAGCAAAAAATATGTAGTCAGACAGTAAGACTGGTCAGAGAACTGGGAATGGGGAGGGATGGAAAGAGAGAGGGAAAGCAAGGGTTACTTGAAGTTAGAGAGGTCAATATTTATATCGCTGGGGGTGTAAGCTGCCCAAGCAAAATATGAGGTGCTGTTACACCAATTTGCGCTGGGCCTCACTCTGACAATGGAGGAGGCCCAGGTCAGTGTGGGAATTGGAGGGGGAGTGTTCAGCAACCGGGAGATCAGGTAGATAATGCGACTGAGCGGATGTGTTCAGCGAAACGATCGCCGAGCCTGTGTTTGGTCTCGCCGATATACAGGAGTTCACACCTGGAATAGTGGACACAATAGATGAGGTTGGAGGAGGTGCAAGTGAACCTCTGTCTCACCTGAAAAGACTGCCGGGGTCCTTAGATGGAGTTGAGGGGGGAAGGTATAGGGACAGGTGTTGCATCTCCTGCAGTTGCAGGGGAAAGTTCTTGGGCAGGGGGTGGTTTGGGTGGGAAGGGACGAGTTGATCAGAGAGCTGCAGAGGGAATGGTGTCGAGTTGACCAGAGAGCTGCGGAGGCAATGGTCCCTCCCCTCCGACATTCCTTGCTCTGGCTTCACAATTTGTAACTTTTCAATCCTTTTGTCTTGCACTTTTTCTTCATCTCTGGCCTTTGTCCAACCATCTGACTATCAAAACCCCCACGCCTGTGTCCACGCTATGTGTCTTCCAACTTTCTTTCTCTCCGTCCTCCTATATCAGTCTGAAGAAGGGTCCAGACCTGACACGTCATCCATTTTCTCCAGAGATGCTGCTTGACCTGCTGTTATTTCAGCACTTTACGTCTTGTTGATGCTATCAATAAGTATATGTAAGGTTGTGATGGATTTTTGAAACACAGGGAAATCTGAGGATATTGCAGCCCAAGCAGCATGGAGAATTTAGTTTTTGTGCATGGACTCGAAGAAGGATACCGTTTGAGATTTTAAGTAACGTAGAATCACTGGTTGGTTACTGGATATATACGTTTGAGTAGATTGGTATGCTTCGGGTTTAGATGAATGAGATGATCTCATTGAAACGTACACAATTGTAAGAAGGTTTTACTAGAAAGATGTTGAATGTTACTTCTGGCTGGACCATGGAGTTAGAGAACATAGACTGAGTTCAAGACATTGAACTTTAAAGTGAAAAATGTATTTGCGTGCTGTGATTGTTTGGAATTTCAGTTATGCGGTATATTCAAAGGAGGTCAAAGATTACTTGGACAGAAGGGGAATTGAAGGATAAAGAGATTGGATGGCATGATGATCTTGCTGAACAGTGCTGCCTTCGTCAATAAATTATTGTACTCTTCAGGCATCAAGTGTGCCCATATTCAATTTTCAGTTCCATCATAGATTGTTTTCTTTCCCTATCACTGCTTATTAATGAGTAATCAAAGAACAATGCATTTCATTTGACGATTTTTATTTTCAATTTGCATTAGTGATAAATTATATTGAATGAAAAGTAGATGTTACTAAAACTATAATTTTACTTCGGAGTCACGTGAGTGACTTCGTGAAGACCCCGCCAACACGCATGCGCGGCATATCGTCGCGCGCATTTGCTCACGGCAGCTGGGGGGGGGAGTGCGCTCCCTCAACCGGCTCCTTCAAAAAGGTAAGCAGCTGCAGGTAAGTTAACCTTGAGCTGGTTTACCGTTTTTTGTGTGGTCTGTGTGTTTTTTCAGAACCATGGAAGGAGGAAGAAGTGGGAGTCGCGTTCAGCGAGTGAAGTCCTCGGAGCTGCCCGCTACATCGGGAGCAGCTGAGACACCACCGAGGAAGAAGTCGCGGCAGTCGGGGAGCTCTGAGCAGCTGACCAAACCCGGCACAACCCCTCTGGCTAAGAAGAGGGTGTCCGCGCAGGAGCAAGGGCTGGGAGACCCTGACTCCAGAACTCCAGTGCCCAAGACCAGGGCTGGAGGTAAGGCACGTGGGGCTCTTGGAGCAAGCGTGTCCGCGAGTGCATCCCCCCCTTTAAAGGTCCCTCGCGGGCAGAACAGGGGGGAAGCCTCGCTAAAGTCCAGCGTTGTCGGTACGGCAGGCAGGGACAAGCCACTGGGGAAACCTGCAAGGAAGCAGACCAGTGGCAATGCTGGCGTGCCGAGGATCCCTGTGGGGGCAGGATGTACCGGCACACCACCGGAACAGGCTGCCGTAGTGCGGGCCGGTGGCAGCAAAGTACGGTCCAGCGCCCCTGCTGAGGCGGGTAAAGCAGACCATGCGCCGCCACAGTCCCGTTTATATGTGGAACGCTGTGGTGGTAAGCCCGCACGGACATCAGAGAGTCCAGTTTCTGGTGCAAGTACTGACTCTAGCCCTCTTCCCTCCCATCAGACAGAGGGGCCGCTGCTGTCCAAACGACGGCGGACCAGCGGTGTGTCCGTGTGGGAGTCGCACAGCCCCGCTGGAGTGGGAGCTGGCGACTTCCCGGCAGTACATTCCGTGGGGGTGTTGACAACTGCTGGAAGCCCCGGTTCCTCTGGAGAGGCTGGGGAAGACGACCAGTGGCCCGCGTACAGCGGTGACGGTCGTATCGGCCGGTTGGAGCATATGGTGGAGGTGCTATATCAACGGGACCTGGAGCGTCAGGAACGGGAATCCCAGAGGTCTGGGAGCTACATGCAGCCGCCACCTTCTATCTCCCCGTCGCTTGAGAGCCAGCAAGGAAGTATGGGTGAGCCTGAGGAGGGAGAAGAGGTCCAGAACCCACAGGAAATGTTGGAGGCGGTGTCGAAATTTGGGTCACCTGCGGCGGCAGGAGAACCACTACATCCCAAAATAGCGGCGTCAATCGATTTCTTGACTACGCACCAGCTCCAGGATACCGTGCTCTCGGAAACAGTGGGGAAGTATAAGGCACCAGCAAACTGTAACTCCCTCAACGTACCGAAAGTGAATGCAGCAATATGGGGGAACATGTCGGCGAACACAAGGGTCAAGGAGGGCAAGCTCCAGAAAATCTTAAAGCTGCTGACAGCAGGTATCACGGCTTTTGCTCGGTCGCTGGATGCCACGAATGTGTCCGAGGAGCAGCAGGATGCGCTAGCACTTCTGTGCACCACACAGTTTGAGATAAACTGTTTCAGGAAGAGCTCCATCCGGCCAAATTTGAATCCCAAATTTGCGGGATTATGCAGCACCTCCACCGCACCACCACCACCAAGGCAGTTGTTTGGGGAAGACCTGCCTAAACGCGTAAAGGAACTGGACGAGGAAGCCAAGACTGTGGGGATGATGAGACAGTCTTATTCATCCAAAACTCCCGGTTACACCAGGCAGCAGCCACGTTCCTCGTTCAGGCCCCACACATCGGTGGACCAAGGCCCCAGAACATATTTACAAACATATTCCTCGGCGGGGGCCCAACAGCAGAGGCCTTTTTTATTCCAAGGCCAGCCCAAGCCAGCTTGGAAGATGCGGCAACAGGGCCGCGCCACACGAGGAGCAAAGACACCACAGTCCAGACCCCGGCGCTAACCTTGGAGGTAAGGGGGCTTGGGTCCGTCCACAACGTAGCATTAGTAACCTCACCGGTGGGGGGACGGCTTCGGGGTTTCCGGTCTGCTTGGGATACCCTAACTACGGATCCTTTTATTTTACAAAGCATTCAGGGTTATGAGATAGAGTTTATTAATGGCAGAGATCCCCCTTCGCAACATGAGCCTAGTCGCAGATTTGCACTCTCTCAGTCAGAGAAGGAGCGGGCTCATGTTGAAATACTACGATTAGAAAAGAAAGGGGTGATACAAAAAACGACGCACGAGCCATTGGAGTTTGTTTCCAACATCTTTACTAGGGTTAAGAAGGATGGAGGCTGTCGGATTATCATCGACTTAACCCAGTTGAATGCTTTCGTACAATATACCCATTTTAAGATGGAGACGTTTGAGACGGCCAAGCAGTTGGTTAGTCATGGGTACTTTATGGCTTGCATTGACCTGAAGGATGCGTACTATACAGTCCCTATTGCTAAACAACATCGGAGGTTCTTGAAATTTGTCTGGGAAGGTCAATTATGGCAATATATGGCTTTGCCTAATGGGATTACAACAGCGCCGAGACTATTTACTAAAATTGTCAAACCTTTATTGGCACATCTCAGGAAACAAAACCATATTATAATGGCATATTTAGATGACATTTTCATAGCAGGGAAAACCCTAGAGCACGCCCAGTTGGCAGTCTCGGCCGCTATATCTTTGTTTCAAAGAATGGGGTTTGTAATCCATCCAGACAAATCCAAGCTCAACCCTTCGCAGGTCATGGACTATTTGGGGTTCACTATAGACACTAACCAGATGAAAATCACGGTCCCAGTTGACAAAGTGGTGGACGTTCAACAAGCATGCATCAGTTTACTTGACAACAACAGGCCAACCATTCGGCAGGTTGCTAAGGTAATTGGCAAGCTGGTTGCCACATTCCCGGCCGTAAATTATGGTCCGTTGCATTACCAAAACTTACAAAAAAGTAAAATTCTGGCGTTAAAATTGAATACCGGACATTTTGACAGACCTATGCGCTTAGGCATAGGGGAGCAAACTGAGCTGGAATGGTGGGTTCATAATATTGGAGTAAGTTCCAAACCCATCATTCTCCCGAATCCCACGGTTCTGTTGCAAACTGATGCGAGTGCACAAGGCTGGGGGGCAACTGACACTATAACCAGCTGTGGTGGCAGATGGGACGCTCATGAGTTCACGCTTCTCCAAGTGCAAGGCATTAATTATTTGGAAATGC
Source organism: Raja brachyura (assembly GCA_963514005.1). The sequence continues at coordinate 33,839,672 of OY740792.1, forward strand.
TGGGGGTCTTTCATGGACTGCGGGCATATTGCAGTAATTTGCGTCATGCACATGTCCGCCTTCAAATCGATAACACCACGGTGGTAGCCTATATAAATCATATGGGTGGTATCAGGTCAGTATCTTGTAATGATTTGGCAAATACAATTTGGCTCTGGTGCATCAAAAAGGGTATTTGGATATCAGCAACGTACCTTCCGGGGATACTCAATACGGTGGCGGACACCAGGTCACGAGTTTTTAATGACAACATTGAGTGGATGCTGAATCCCCTTGTGTTTGCTGAAATTGTGACAAAATTCGGTATGCCAGATATTGACCTATTTGCGTCTAGACTGAACCATCAGATACCAACATATGTATCGTGGGAACCAGATCCTGGGGCAGTGGCTTTGGATGCTTTTTCGCTCCACTGGGGGAAATGGTGTTGCTACGCTTTTCCCCCATTCTGCCTCATCAGTCGGGTATTACAGAAGATTAAATTAGACTCTGCATCAGGCATTCTGGTAATACCCGACTGGCCGACACAACCGTGGTACCCGGTGGTCTCTCAGATGCTGAAGCACCCGTGGGTGCGAATAGGAAACAACCCACAATTGGTTACTAATCCCGTCACTGGCGAGCCGCATCCGTGCCACGCCTATTTAAACCTGTTGGTCTGCAGGTTCTGAAAAGGCCTTTGCTGAACACGGGGATCTCACCGAGGGCCATGGATTTAATCGCTGCATCATGCAGAGCATCTACAAGGCGGCAGTACCTGACCCAGATCAGGAAATGGGAACTATTCTGTTTAAGGAAGAGTGTTACCTATGATTCTGCCACAATACCTGACGTCCTGGAATTCCTGGCGGGCCTCCACTATGATGAAGGGCTCAGCTATAGTACCATCAATAGCGCCAGGAGTGCGCTGTCCTCGTACCTTCCGGTAGGAGTGGGGACCAACAATCTGGTGTCGAAGTTTATGAGGGGTGTATTTAACACAAACCCTCCACGGCCCAGATATAACGTTGTCTGGGATGCAGGAGTGGTCCTGTCCCTGTTAAGATCATGGTCCCCCATGGCGGGGTTACCTCTTCACCAGCTCACCCTTAAGGTGGTCATGTTGATGGCGCTCACGTCTGCTCAGCGGGTACAGGCGCTTCAAAAGTTGCGCATTGACAATATGCTCTCTACCCCTGGGAAAATAACGTTTTACGTTGCAGACCTGCTGAAGCAGCATCGACCCGGATCTTTGGGGCTGCAGTTGGATTTCCAGGCGTACCCCTCTGATGCCACACTCTGCACAGTCACCCATCTCCGTTGCTACATTGAGTTGACCCGGTCGATCAGGAATTCGGAACAAGGACTGCTTATAAGCCACAAAAAACCACATCGCCGGGTGACAGTGCAGACGATCTCCAGGTGGCTCAGGGAAGTGTTGGATGCAGCGGGTATTGACACTAACTTGTTTAAATCTCATTCCACCAGGGCTGCATCCACATCAACAGCGAGGGCCATGGAGGTGCCCATGGATCACGTCCTCGCTACGGCAGGATGGGCCAGTGAGTCAACCTTTCAACGGTTCTACCATAAGCCATTGGCCGGACCTGCAACATATGCGGATGCAGTACTCAGGGCTGCTCCCTAATATCATTTGTCCCCAGTCAGGGGGTTTGTTTATGATTTGTGTTTAATAAATGTTAATTATTTTCAGATCGTCCAGTCTGGATTGCTTTAACAAACTTCCTCCATCAGGATTGCGGCAGTGTGGTAGCATGGGCGTTGTCCAGGGCGTGTAATCACAGAGCTTTGAAGTCTTCACGAAGTCACTCACGTGACTCCGAAGTAAAATAGTAAGATTAAACGAGAACTTACCAGTTCGAAGGTTGATCTTTATTTTATGAGGAGTTGCGATGAGGGATTTCGTGCCCTCCGCTCCCAACCCTCGATCATTATGTTCAGCTGGTTAGTTCGCAGTTTAATCTTAATATCCTTACTTTTCGTCGAGTCTGTGATTCCACACCGCTGCTTTGAAGGATGCCGCGCATGCGTGTTGGCGGGGTCTTCACGAAATCCCTCATCGCAACTCCTCATAAAATAAAGATCAACCTTCGAACTGGTAAGTTCTCGTTTAATCTTACTATTAATCAAAGGTTGGAAACTATGTGGATAAATTGTATTTTCAGATTCCAAGACGGCACTGTTGCTAAAATCCTGTGACAGCTGTAGTAAACTAGCACAATAACCTTTTCCTTTTTTAGGCAACGTTTGCATTTAGAATGGTTGGAAAAAGAAAAGCGGGCACAGGAAGAATTCCTACTAAAAAAGGAAAAGGAAGCAGCAGCACAGAAAAGGCAGGAAGAGGAGGAGGTAATCTGATTTGTGCACTTAAGCACCTTCATTATTTTTGTAAAGAGCAGTGGGATTAGATTGGTGGTCTACCCCATTTGCTTTTTGTTTAGATCAACTGACGTGAAACTGCATATATCCTTTTAAAGGATATATAAGTAGATAGCAATTCAAATATCATTAAATCTTTTAACAATTGGCATCAGATTGTCCAAACTAACTGAATTGTATAGGTTAAACACTGATTTTCTGGCACCCTCGGTTCAATAGCCTTTCTGGATTATCTGTTTTTTTGGGCCAGCTGAGGTCATGTCGTGATGAAACAACAATATACCCCTGGCCTGCTAAAGACACCACTCCCAAGCTGTGAATTCATCCTTGCAGGGGCAGCGGCTTTGAGAAATATCTTGGAGGATGATATGTCATGTCCTCCAATTTCTTATTAGTGCAGGTGTACACTTAACTAAGCCATTTGAAATGTCAAATAGCATTGCACCTGCTGTGTTATGGGAAAAACTATTTGATCTGTAGTTTGTCCAGTCCAAACTAATCTCTATCTCTTTTTTATATAAAGAAATATCAATTCTTGGTGGCTGTGGGACATTCAACTTCTAATTTATTCCAATGGAAATAAGTCTCAGACCTGCTGAGTGACAGATGAGACCCTGTGCACTCCAGCGGGGGAATTGGAATCCCCACCGTCATCTCTAAATCCTATGGCTGTCCAATAGTTTTTGTTTTTGTCTTTAATTATTTCATCATTTTAAGTGCTGCAATGTGTTTTTTTAATTAATTCGTTTCTCAGGAGGTTCTTAATTTTGACAGGCCAGGTTTCTCCCCCTCTCCTTGCATTCTGCCAAGGAGATTGGTGCCTAAAACCCCATGCCTATCTGGATTTTACTTCCTGAATCCTGGGTACAGAAGGCCAGTGAGATTGGTGGTGCTTGTTCAGCGAATGTAGATGGGTGGGGACTGCTGGCAGCAATTCCAGGCATCAGGCTGGGTCCGGGAAGGTCTGACTGGTAATTCATATCTTGAGCTTTTCACTTTCACCATTGGATAAAATATTCCAGAGGATAGTAAAATATTCCAGTTAATATTCCTAATTTATATTTAAATGTGAAAAGTGAGATTGGCCTTAAACATGAGATACTATCAGCAATAATGTAACTTTGTGAAATTAGATATCACAGTAATGTGCTTATTTTCTGTCTCCAGAGAAAAATCAGAGAAGAATGGGAACAGCAGCAGATGAAAGAAAAGGAGGAAGTAGAGCACAAACGTCAGGAGCGGAGAGAACGAGAGGTGATTCCAGCTCTAGGAGGATAAATTCACAACATATATATCCTCTTTAAAAAGCACTTTGGAATCTTAAAATTTCTGCATCTAGTTCAAAATAGAATTAAATGGACAAAGAATCATGGAGTTAAATGCAGTACATGTTTTTTTGTTTTCAAGCTGGGTCTTGTGACTGGAATACTTTATGCCTCCCAAGTTCAAAATTAAATACTTCCAAGTCCATCTACAGCATATCAGGATATATTTTGAGGCATGCAGTTGCAATATGTCTGGTTTTGTCTCTCACCCCCTATCCTGCGTGAGTTTGCCAAGCTAGAAGCCATTTTCTGTCACTGGTTTGCAGGCAGTCTACAGACTTGGCAGCAAAGAGGGCTGCTTTCGATCAGTTTAAACTGAATTTGAATACAGTTGAGAGAGGTTCAATGCAATCAACTGCTTAGCTCTAGAGATATTACAAGAACTTTTCCCTTGTAGGTGTATGCATTACTGAGACAACTCAATAGAGCAAATGATTGGTAAACTTTGTGATCAGTCTTTTAGCTTTTATAGTCAGTCTGTGTTTAATAATGTGCCAAATTGATGCATTTCAAAATAATTTTGAGAATTGAATCTTGGTGTTTGCAGTAATTTTGTGTTTATTTCCATTACTGAGTTTCAGATCTACATGACATTTGCATTTTTGATAACTATTTGAAACTTATATATTTAAATTCTGAACAAATCATTTTTAATTGACCATATTTGGTGGTAAAGTAGAAAATATTTTCCATTTTCCATATTTTGTGGACATAATACTTCATTACGATGTATCATAGTACTTTCACAAAAATTAATTGTATTAGATCTTTAGCGATTGTCCACTTGATTAAACTGTTAAAGCATATCCATTTCAATCCATTGTTTTTAATTTCGATGGTAGAAGGATCAGCTGAATTTGTTAGTATAATGGTATTTTCATCAGGTCAAAGGCAATAGTGGTAGGCAGGCATGTAGTGCAGATAGGTATGTAGTGCAGATAGGTCTTTGGGATCAAATTCTTGTGCATTACTATGGGCTGTCTGTTGCGATGATTTGGACAGATCACATTTAAAGTCAGCTGTAATTCATATTTATTAAATAGGTTTTTTTTTAATTTTTCATAGACGTTCAACCATTTAACAAAAAACCTATTCAACAAAATATGAGCAGTTGGATCAGTTTTTCCTCAGTGAAGAGTCAAACTAGTCTTCACTAAAGTATTTGTATGGATTGGGAGAATTTAATCTCAGCAACAAATTTCAATTTTATTGAAATTTTTCTATCTCGTTTATTCTAAATAATGCATAAATAAATAATTTAGTAAGCTGAATTTTCCTTGCATAGTGTGTGACCATAAGATTATACTATTCCATATTTTTATTTGTTGAGAAAGGTGGGTGGATACAGGTCTGTGGGTCATTTCTGAAAGAATATCATGATTAAAAGTTGCCGAGATTCGAATGCTTTCCAAGATAAAGCCAACGTGGAACTGAATGTAAATAACAAATTGAATACTCGCCTTTTAAATGATGATTTTTGTTGTACCAGTATTGTATTTACATGGTGAAAATTATTTGGACCTATACAAATGATATTCCTTAACAATCCTGTACGAAAGAGTTTCCACCGCTCATCCTTACTGACTAATTCATCAAGACGTATCTTTTTCGAAATGCTTAATAAACGCGACTAGCAATTATTTCACAGATTCTTCGGTTAAGATGTTACTTCACCCTATAAAAAATGTAAAGGGTTTACTAGTAGAACTCTTTTTGTCTCACAACCTTGGTGTTTAATCATGAGCAGTTTACTCAAATCTTGTAATGTGTATCAAAATCAATTGCTGGAACCAAATTTATGTAGAACTGGTATCTAATTTTGCTATGTGCACATCAAGAAGGCAAACACCATTCTCTGTTTTCCATACCTTTCGATGAACCTATGCCACAATCTTGAGCATCTAGCAAATAAGGAATGAGCTAGTCACAAACTAAATCCATAATATCGATGTGGCTGTGCATGTTTTTTCCTCGGTTTCATATTTTGGTAAATTGATTGACATAATTTGTACATTTATGATTTTTAATTTAGTTTTAAAATTGTTTTAAAATAAATTTTGACAGTCGGGAATTCACATTCTAAAGCTCTCAATCTTAACAAGTAGAATCAGATATGTAGCAGACGTATACTGCAGGGTTTTTACCAGTACTATGTTTACACCATTTGTAGGAGGCTGTTCAGAAAATGCTGGATCAGGCGGAAAGTCAGGTACTGTTTATTTTTGAAAAATTATGCAATTTAAACATTGAATTTAGTTACATTCAATGAAAACTATTTAGTAAAGTTGTGTCCATAGCTGAATAGATATAAAGGATATGTTCTGCACCAAATGACTGAAGGCAATTTGGTCACATAATCAGTTGTATGACAAGGAGACGACATAGCCCAGGGTATTTGGATTGAATAAAGACCCATAACAAACCTAATTCCACTGCTCAGCATTGGGTCAACATCTTTACAGGTCATGGTTTTCAGCTACATGTAATGAGGGCTTGTGTCTCTATTTATGGACCTCTGCCACCCTCTGGGATAAAATGTTTTTTGTCAGATCCCCTTGAATCCTTCCACTAATTGCCCCAGTTTTTATTTATTCCGTTGCCCAGAAAATTAGTCTTTTATGTAATTATCTAAAATGTCCCTGAGCCTGCTTTCTGCTCAAAATATAATGTCCAACATTTAACATAAAAGGTTTATAATTAAAAGCTTTTTTAGCTTTGGGTTGTCCTTTAAACATTTAATAACTAATGAGGTACTCTGTAGATATGTTTGTAATCTTAATTGTATTGCAAACTGTCATGAACACAGATATGTGCATTATAACTGCATAAATACAAGTAAATAGGTGCAAGTCTCACAAATCTGTCCCATCAATTCAGAATGATCATGGCTGATCTGCCCCAGGTCTCATCATATAATATTGTAAAGGGACTTTTGGTCTACTGCATTGATCATTAAGTATCCACTCTTATTGATCCTACATTAATCCTATTATTTGTCTCACGGACAGCAGTGGAAGTTGGGATTGAACCTGGTTGCTCGACCTTTGTGACCTATAATTCCATGAATTTGCAAATAGTCATAGAGCTTTACAGCAATAGACAATAGGTGCAGGAGTAGGCCATTCGGCCCTTTGGGCCAGCACCACAATTCAATGTGATCATGGCTAATCAGCCCCAATCAGTACCCCGTTCCTGCCTTCTCCCCATATCCCCTGACTCTGCTATCTTTAAGAGCCCAGTCTGGCTCTCTCTTGAAAGTATCCAGAGAACCGTACTCCACCGCCCTCTGAGGCAGAGAATTCCACAGGCTCACAACTCTCTGTTAGAAAAGGTGTTTCCTCGTCTCTGTTCTAAATGGCTTACGCCTTATTCATAAACTGTGGCCCACTGGTTCTGGACTCCCCCAACATCGGGAACATGTTTCCTGCCTCTAGCGTGTCCAAACCCTTAAAAATCGTATATGTTTCAATAAGATCCCCTCTCATCCTTCTAAACTCCAGAGTATACAAGCCCAGCCGCTCCATTCTCTCAGCATATGACAGTCCCGCCATCCCGGGAATTAACCTTGTAAACCTACGCTGCACTCCCTCAATAGCAAGAATGTCCTTCCTCCAAAAAAAACTGCACACAATACTCCAGGTGTGGTCTCATTAAGGCCCTATACAACTGCAGAAGGACCTCTTTGCTCCTGTACTCCTCTTGTAATAAAGGCCAACATGCCATTTGCTTTGGGGGTACACAAAATGCTGGAGAAACTCAGCGGGTGCAGCAGCATCTATGGAGCGAAGAAGATAGGCAAAGTTTCGGGCCGAAACCCTTCTTCAGACTGATGGGGGAGGCGGGGGGAAGAAAGGAAAAAATGCCATGTGCTTTCTTCACTGCCTGTTGTACCTGCATGCTTACTTTCATTGACTGATGAACAAGGACCCCCAGATCCCGTTGTACTTCCCTTTTTCCCAACTTGACACCATTTAGATAGTAATCTGCCTTCCTGTTTTTGCTACCAAAGTGGATAACCTCACATTTGGCCACATTAAACTGCATCTGCCCACTCACCCAACCTGTCCAAGTCACCCTGCATTCTCACAGCATTCTCCTCACAGTTCACACCGCCACCCAGCTTTGTGTCATCTGCAAATTTGCTAACGTTACTTTGAATCCCTTCATCTAAATCATTGATATATATTGTAAATAGCTGCGGTCCCAGCACCGAGCCTTGCGGTACCCCACTAGTCACTGCCTAGCATTCTGAAAGGGACCTGTTAATCCCTACTCTTTGTTTCCTGTCTGACAACCAATTTTCTATCCATGTCATATTTTACACAGCGTTTCAGTCTATGAAATGCAGCATAGTAAACATCACCTTTTGCTACTCTGCCACCCATATTGATGTTTTTGGGGAACTATGATGTGTGAACAGATTATCGATATTCAGCATGGGTTGAAGGGCCTGTTTCCACGCTGTATCTCTAAACTAAACTAAAACAGGCAGGTGAGCAGAGGGGGTGGATGTGGCTCTGTTGGTAAAGAATGAAATGCGATCCATTGCATGAAACTCCATGGGATCAGAAGACGTAAAATGCTTGTGGGTGGAGTTAAGAAACTGAAAGATAAAAGGATAAAATGGGAGTTATATATAGGCCTCCAAATAGGAGCCAGGATGTTGGGTACAAATTGCATCAGGAGATAGAAAAGGCATGTAAGAAAGCAATGTTACAGTGGTCATGGGAGATTTCAATATGCAGGTGGACTGGGAAAATCATGTTGGTACTGGATCTCAAGAATTTTTAGAATGCCTATGAGATAGCTTTTTAGATCAGCTTGTGGTCAACCCCACTAGGGAAAAGGCAATTCAGGGTTTGGTGTTGTGTAATGAACCAGATTTGATTAGGGAACTTAAGATGAAGTAACCCCGAGGAGACGGTGATTATTATATGCTAGAATTCCACCTGCAGTTTGAAAAGGACAAGCCAAAATCAGATGTATCAGCATTACTGACTAAAGGTAACTACAGATGCACCAGGGAGGTGCTGGCTCAAGTTGATTGGAAGGGGTTCTGAGCAGGAATGACTGGAGCAGCAATGGCAAGGGCTTCTGGGAGTAATTTGGAAGATGCCGGATCTTTTCATCCTAAAGAGGAAGAAGCATACTACGGGTGGGGTGGTGGGTGTGGGGAGAAATTAGGCCACTGTGGCTGACAAATGAAGTTAAAAATAGAATAAAAGCAAAAGAAAAGGCAGATAATATGGCTAAGACAAGCGGGAAGATAGAGGATTGGGAAACTTTTTAAAAACCACCAGACGGCGACAAAAAGGAATACGAGTAAAAATGAAATATAGAAGTAAGCTGGCCAATTATATAAGGGGATACCAAAATCTTTTACAAATATTTGGAGTAAAAGAGGCAAAATTAGACATTGGATCGCTAGAATATGAAGCTGGAGAAGTAATGAGGAACAAAGAAATGGTTGACGAACTGAACCATCTCACCAGCAACATGCCAGGAATTCTAGAGAGTCGGGCAGAAGTGAGTGTCGTCACTGTTACAAAAGGGAAGGTGCTTGGGAATCCGAAAGGTCTGAAGGTGGATAGGACTACACCCCAGAATTCTGAAAGATGCAGCTGTAGAGATTGTGGAGGCATTATTAGTGATCTTTCAAGAATCACTTGAGTCATAAATGGTTCCAGGGGATTGGAAAATAACAAATGTAACTCCACTGTTTAAGAAGGGATTGAGATAAAAGAAAGGACATTTTAGGCCAGGTTGCATAACTTCAGTGGTTGGTAAGATTTTAGTGTCCATTACTATGGATGAGGTATAGGGGTACTTGGAAACACATAGTACACCCCAGGAACAGGCCCTTTAGCCCACTATGTTTGTGCTGAACATGGTGTCTGCACATGATCCATATCCCTCTATTCCCTGAACTTCCATGTGCATATCTAAAAGCCTCTTAAACACTGCTATCACATCAGCCTCTACCACCTCCACTGGCAGTGCGTTCCCACTACTCTGTGTAAAAAATAACTTGCCCCGCACATCTCCAAGAATCCCCCCCCCCCCCCCTCACCTTATAGCTATATCCTCTATTGTTATACATTTCCACCCTGAGAAAAAGATTCTGAGCCTACCCTATCTATTCCTTTCATAATTTTGTATACTTCTATCAAGTCTCCCCTCAACCTCTGACGTTCCAGGAAAAACAATCCAAGCTTATCCAACCTCTCCTGCTGAAACTCTCTAATTCTGGCAACATCCTGGTAAACCACCTCTGCACCTTCCCCAAAGCCTCTACATGTTTCCTGTAATGGGGCAAACAGAACTTTGTTCAATACTCCAAAAGCAGCCTAACCACAGTCCTTTATAGCTGCATCATGACTTCCTGACTCTTATATTCAATGCCCCTAGCAATGGTACCATACGTCTTCTTAACCACCCACTCGACTTGTACTGCCATGTTCAGTGCGCTATGAACTTGGACACTGCTCTGTTGTCTCATGATTTCCAATCCACATGGTGAAATGGGCCGAAGTCAGCATGGTTTTGTTAAGGGAGATAAATTTGTTGGAATTCTTTGAGGAGGTAACAAGTAGGATAGACAAAGGAGAATCAGTGATGCTTACATCGATTTTCATATGGCCTTTGATAAGGTGCCGCACGTGACGCTACTTACACAGATAGGAGGCGGGTATTAGAGGCAAGCATGGATAGAAAATTAGCTGACTGGCAGAAGTACTTGGACGTTGGGAGAGAAACATCACCTATCCATGTTTACCAGACATGCTGCCTGACCCACTGAGTTAAACTAGCACTTTTTTTGCAAATCCATTACGTGATCACTATAATTCTCTAAATGCTGCCTTAGTTTTTTTTTTAAATGCTCATCCTTAATCATTTATGTTACTGTTATTTTGCTAATAGCTTGAAAATGGTGGCACATGGCATAATCCAGAAGCACCAGAGGATTATGGGACAGAAAAGGATAAATCATTTTGCCCATTCTTTCTTAAAACTGGGTCTTGCAGATTTGGTGATAGGTGAGTAAAATCAGTAAGTAGAACTGACCAAAGTATTTTATAAATCCTGAAAGTATTATCTTTGTTCAGACTATCCCTTATTATCCATTTAAGCTGTCCAACTTTTTAAAAGTGGTGATGTTTTATATTTTGGTCTCATTCCTTTTGTGGTCATTCGTGCCCTCTTGACTATTGGTCCATAAATTACACTGAACTAAAAATAAATGTGCAAGATGCCAGCAATCTGAAATTAAAATGTGGTGTAAAAACAGAAAATGAGAATGTTAGTAAAGCTCAGCAGGTCATGGAGCACCTGTGGAGAGTTGCAATTCATTTATCAGATGTGGGATCCTACATCGGTCCTGAAACAGAGTGATGTGGTTAATCTGGGCAGTAGCCCAAGCGGATTGAGGACCGAGGATGGAAAAAGGGAATATGTGGGGTGAAGTCATGTGGTTGGTGCTTTCTCCTGCAAACGCAGGAGATGTAACACCTGTCCCTATACCACCTCCCTCTCCTCAATCCAGGACCCCAGCAGTCCTTCCAGGTGAGAGAGCTTCACGTGTACCACCTCTAACCACATCTTCTGCATCTGGTATTCCCAATGTGTCCACCTATACATCGGCGAGACCAAGCGTAGACCTGGTGACCGTTTTGCTGAACGGTTTGGACCACTGAGGCTGACTGGATCTCTCAGTTGCTAAACATTTTAACTTCTCTTTCCCATTACCATACTGACTTTTCTGTCCTGCATTGGCAGAGTGAGGCCACACGCAAACTGGAGGAACAGTACCTTATATTCTGCTTGGGTAGCTTACAACCCAATGGTATAAACACTGAATTCTCCAATTTTAGCTAACCTCTTATCTAACCCTTCCCTGTGCCCCACCTGGACTCCACAACCCCATCTCACCCTCATTCTACCTTCCTCCCCCTGGTCTCGCAATCTGCAACTCTCTAAACCTGGTTCTCATCTCAGGCCTTTGTTCCAATCATCTGCCCGTCAACCCCCACCCTCACCCGTGTCGACCTATTACCTGCCATGCTTTGTCCTGCCTCTTGCCTTTTCTGGCTTTTTCACTCCTCTCCCTCCCCCCCCCCCCCCCCTACAATCCATCTGAAGAAGGGTCTCGATCCATTACCAATCCATGTTCCCCAGAGATGCTGCCTGACCTGCTGAGTTACTCTAGCACTTTGTGTCCTTTTTTTGTTAATTTGTAGTTAATGTGGTTCTGCCTTGCTGCTCCATGTCCAACAGGACAGCCTGTGGAGAAAAGGAAAAAGATAGCAGGGAGTAGAGGTTATTATATAGACAGGAAGAAAGAATAACTGGAGCGGGACCAATATCCTGCAGGAAGATTTACTAATGCTACACACGAGGGTTTAAACTAGAGAGGCAGGAGAGTGGGAACCAGAGTAGTAGGTCAGAAATTGGAATGAATGATGGGAAGGTGGAGGTTAGACTCAAAGGGTGGACAGGTAGGGAGGGATGATGAGATATGGTGATGCTGATGGGCTAAAGTGTGTTTATTTCAATGCAAAGAGTATTGTGGAGAATGCAGATGAACTTGGAGACTAAATCGATGCTTGGGAAACATGGCCATTGTGGAAACATGGTTGCGAGAGGGACACAACTGGCAGCTCAATGTTCTGGGGTTTTGTTGCTTCAGATGTGATCGGGAGGGAGGCAAAAGAGTTAAGGAGTTGCACTACTGATCAAGGAGACTGTCACAGCGACACTCAGAGATGACATACTTGAGAATTTTTCTGCTGAGGCCATATGGGTGGAGCTTAGAAATAAAAGAGGTGTAAGCACTCTATTGGGATTGTATTGTAGGCCCCCCCCCAATAGCAGATATGTAGACAGATTTCCAAAATATGCCAAAAAAAACAGGGTTGTCTTAGTGGGTGACATTAACTTCCCTAATACTGACAGGGACTTGCTCAGTGCCATAGGGTTACACGCGACAGAATATGTGAGGTGCAGCCAAGAGGCTTTCTTAAAATAGTATGTTGATAGTCCAACCCAGGAACATACTGGAAATGAGCATTGGCCAGGTGACTAGTGTTTCAGTGGAAGAGCATTTTGGGGATGGTGATCACCTCCATAGTTTTTTTAATTGTTTTGAATAGGGACCTTGCAGGAAAGTACTAAACTGGAGTAAGGCAAACTATAACTTTATAAGGCAAGAGCTTGGGAGGGTACACTAGGGGTAATTGTTATTGGGTAAGTCTACATTTTGCGTGGGAGTCGTTTAAAAAACAGTTATTTGAAATTCGGAACCGGCGTGTCCCAGTAAGGAGGAAGGATGAGGATGGCAAAGTAAGGGAATCTTGGATGACCAGAGGTTGTAACTGATCAAAAAGAAAATAAGTGCATGCAAAGTTTAATAGGTTGCAATCAGACAGGGCTTTTGAAGAATATTTTGAAGAATATGAGAAAAGGAAAGAACTCAAGCAGGCAATTAGAATGGCTTTGGCAAGTTGGATTAAAGAAAATTCCTAAGCCATTTATATCTGTATTAAAAACAACAGTGTAACCAGGATGAGGGTGGGACCCCTCAAGGATGAAGCAAGGAATTTATGCTTGAAGCCTGGGTATGGTGCTAAACTAGTACTTTGCATCACTTTTCACCAAGGAAAAGATACTGAGATAAGCATGAACCGTTGAGTTTATTATCACGTGTACCTAGGTACAGTGAAAAGCTTTTGTTGCGTGTTAACCAGTCAGCGGAGAGACAATACATGAGTACAATTGAATCATTCACAGTGTACAGATACACTGTGAAGAACACTAATATGCAAGGGAATTTTGAGAATAAGAAGGAGGCGGTGTCAGGACTCTTGAAAAACATTAAATTGGATAAATCCCCAGGACCTGATGGGATTTAGAAACATCGAAAATATGGTGCAGGAGGAGACCATTTGGCCCCACGAGCCAGCACCGCCATTCATTCTGATCATGGCTGATCATCCACAATCAGTAACCCGTGCCTGCCTTCTCCCCATATCCCTTAATTCTACTAGCCGTATATCTCTATCTAACTCTCTTTTAAATGCATCCAGTGAATTGGCCTCTACTGCCTTCTGTGTCGGAGAATTCCACAAATTCACAACTCTGGATAAAAAAGTTTTTTCTCATCTCAGTTGAGATTTTCTGGACTCGCCCAACATTGGGAACATTTTTCCTGGATCTAGCTTGTCTAGTCCTTTTATAATTTTATATGTTTCTATTTATCCCAGATTAATGAAAGGGGAGATTGCGGGAGCCTTGAGAAAGATCTTTGCATCTTCGCGAGTCGCTGTTGAGGTCCTGGGGGACTGGAGTGTAGCTAACATTGTTCTTTTTTTTAAAGAATGGATGCAGAGAGAATCTAAGGAATTACAGGCCAGTGAACCATGTACCAGTGGGAGGGAAGCTATTGGAGAGGATATTTTGGAATAGGATTTACTCCCTTTTGGAGGGGAATGGATTAATTAACGACAGTCAGCATGGCTTTGTACATGCTGGATCGTGTCCTACTAACTTGATCGAGTTTTTGTTGAGGTGAGGAAGATGATTGATGAGTGGAGGCGGTGTCAGACACTTGAAAAACATTAAATTGGTGGATGTTGTCTACATGGATTTTAGTAAGGCATTTGATAAAGTACTCGAGAAAATTAGGATGCAAGGGAGTAAAAGTGACTTGGTTATATGGATTTGGAACTGTCTTACTGATAGAAGACATACGGTCCAGCTGGAGATCTGTGACCAGTGATGTTTTGCAGAGATCTGTGCTAAGACCTCTGTTAATAAATAAAGACCTTAATAAATCACTTGGATATAAACATAGACAGGTTGGTTAGTGTGTTTGCAGATGACACCAAGATTGCTGGGGTCATGGACTGAGGAAGGTCGTCGTATATGGCGGGATATGGATCAGCTACAAAAATAAGCAGAGAAATGGCAAATGTAGTTTAATCCAAGCAAGTGTGAGGTGCTGCTCTTTGGGAGGTCAAATGTTAGGGAAAAATATTCAATTAGTGGCATGACTCTCAACGGTGTTGATGTACAGAGGGATCTTGGGGTCCAAATCCATAGCTCCCTGAAAGTGGCAACTCAAGTAAATACAATATAGAAGGCATGTGATATGCTTGCTTTCCTAGGTCGAGCATTGACTATAAGAGTCAGGATGCCATGATGCAACTATATAGGATCTTGGTTGAGCCACATTTGGAATACTGTGTATAGTTTTGGTCACCCCATTACAGAAAAATGTGGAGACTTTAAGAAAGGGTACAGAGGAGATTTATCAGAGTGTTGCCTGGATTAGGGGACATATGGCTAAAGCCAGAGATTGGACA
Source organism: Raja brachyura (assembly GCA_963514005.1). Next base: position 33,854,736 of record OY740792.1, read on the forward strand.
GATTAGGATTTTGTCTGGAACATCGGAGGATGTGGGGAGACCTGATCGATGTGTATAAAAATTATGAGAGACACAGATAGGTTAGACCAGACAAAACCTTTTTTCTCAGGATAGAAAAAACAAAATACTAGAGGGCATAGCTTTAAAGTGAGAGGTACAAAGTTTAAAGGAGATGTGTAGGGCATTATTTTTTATAGAGGATGGTGAGTGGCTGGAATGTGCTGCCTGGGTTAGTGATTGAGGCAAATACAGTAGTATTTAAGAGGCTTTTGGATAGGCATATAGATATACAAGGAATGCACATGTAGGTAATGGATGGTCTTGGTAATATATTTGGCACGGACATTGGCCGAAGGGCCTGTTCTTGTGGTGTACTAAGTTGATAATTCGATCTTTTGTCTGGACAGTTTCCAACATGCCCAGGTGTAAGATGAGGCAATATTCCTTGTGCTTGCTTGGGTCTTATAACAGTGCAGTCGGTCACAAATGGGAATTAGAATGAGTTTGACGGTGAAGCAGAGGCAAGCAACTGGAAGCTCAGGATTATTCCTGCAAACTGAGTGCAGGTATTCCACAGTGATAACCCAATCTATGTTTGGTTTCTTCAGTTTGGAGATGTTAGGGATTAGTACACTTTTAACAAAATCTAATCCGTGTTAAATTTTTCCCCTTATTATAACACAGGAAGGTATACTGGTCTGAGATGCTGTTGCTTTGAAATTCTGTTTTTTTTTAAGTGGTATGTCTAACAATGATTGTTCCATTCATTGTAACACCAATGACACTTCTTAACACAGGTGCTCTCGTAAACATGTCTATCCATCATCAAGTCAGACCCTTCTTATTAGAGCCATGTTTATTACTTTTGGCATGGAAGAAAGCAGGCGAGATGACTATGATACTGATTCTGGTCTGGAGCACAGTGAGGAGGACATTTACCAGCAGTTCATGGAATTTTATGAGGATGTGTTGCTTGAATTTAAGAGCATTGGGAAAGTTGTACAATTTAAGGTATCTTCATTTCCTCTATCGCAATATATAAAATTGATAGCTGTTTGGACCATTTGATTCATGTTGTTATTGGTGCTCCGTGGCGCCGTTCCCACCACTTCAACATAACCTACCAACATATCACACTATTCCTTTCCCCAACTTATATTTATTCAGCTTTCCTAGAAAGTGCGACTCTTATCTGCAGTTCTTCTTGCCACACTGTTTATCTGTTAAATGTTGAACGTTCCCTGCATGGAAGTGCGAACACTATAATTATCTGTATCAGAGCCCTGCCAAGTTTTAGACCTGTCGGACACTGTTTTGGCTGCCTTTGCCAAAAAGCCTAATTCTTAGTCAGCCCTTCCTGTTTGTTGTTCCAGTATCACTCTTGTAATCTTTAAATTGATTTTCAATGTCCAGATTTCTATTATTGAGATTAGAATCGCACATAATGCTCCCAACTACCTAAATCCTTTTGTGATTCTGAATATTATCAAATCCATCTCTTTTTTTTATGGGTCTAATCCTTATATTAATGTAGCTCCAATCAGCCCAGACCCATTCCATTTAATCTCCTCTGTACTCTCATTTACTTAAGTTTGGTGCGCAAAAGTAGAAATAATGCTTAATTGCTTTGAAATCTATAAGGTAAACAAAGGTAGTTTCCAGCATTTTTATGAACTTCATTAAGAAGACCCATGGAAATATGCTAATTGTCAATAGTAAAGATATGCTTGGGTATTGAACTAAAACCTGATATTAACCTACCCAATCCCTGGAGCCATTTGCTTTCAAAACTGAATCCAACGGGCCTGGTCTCTCAGAATCGGGTAGGTATGGCTAAGATGGAAGGGCTGCCGCTTGGACTCTGGCTTCCAGCTGTGTGGTGGTTTTCAGCTGGCTTCAGTGTGGACCTAGTCCATGGAGCTCCTTGCCCCATCCCCAGTAACACCCCTTATCAGGCCTAAGACTGCCTTCCAGGTCCCCAACTTGTGTAGAGAACCCCCAGCCTTGGACAGTGCATAGAACTATTCCAAGTAATCAAGTCAGAGTAGTCTGATCTAACTGAGCCTGAGAGTCACACAGCATGGAAACAGGCCCTTCAACCCACTGTGACCATGTTGACCATATTTTAGAACTAAGCTAGTCCTATTTGGCTGCTTTTGGTCCATATCCCACCAAACCTTTCACATTCTAGTCTAAATGTATTTTAAATATCACCATTATACCCACCTCAATGGTTTCCTCTGGCAGTTTTTACATATGCACACCATTCTCCATGTGAAAAATTACCCTCGAGTCTCTCTTACTTCTCCCTCACCTTAAACCTATGCCCTCTAACACTGCTAACAATGGCATGTTTCCTTTAGCATCGTTACTTTTTTGCATATCTTTCTTTCATTTGTTCTCTATCTCTCCCCATCACTGTCTATCTCTTAGTTCCCTTTCCCCTGACTCAGTCTAAATTGGGTCTCATCCTGAAACATCACCTATTTCGTTTCTCCAGAGATGCTGTCTGACCCGCTGAGTTACTCCAGCTTTTTATGTCTATCTCTCTATTTCTGGCCTCCTCTACTCTGGGGAAATAGACTGTGATCATTGTATATTGAAATGGTATGCCCCTCATTCTTTTGTCTACTGTAATAAAGACCCCCTCTAGAGTCTGGGGTGATAAGTCTGAGCATATCCATCCTCTCCTTAAAACTGAAGTCCTGGTAACATCCTGACAAATATTTTCTGCGCTCTTTTCAGCTTAATGGTATCCTACAGGAGGATGACCAGAACTGCATATAATACTTTAAATATGATATCGCCAATATCATGAAAAGCTGTACCATGATGACCTAAGTTCTGTATTCAGTACCCTTCACCACCCTGTCATTTTGGGTCATCTCTTTTGTGGAATTGTGTACCCTGGACTCCAAGGTCTCACTGATCGACCACACTCCCCAGCTGTCCTATTATTAGTAAATATTAGAATAATTATTACTAATAATTACTATTAATAATAACGATCCTATTTGCCCTGTAGAACCTGTCTTGGTTCAACTTGCCAAAAGGCATCACCTCACATTTGTCAGAGTTAAATTACATCTGCCATTTCTTGACACACTTCTCTAGTCAATCTAGATCCTTTTGCAAACTTGATAGCCTTCCTCATTCTTCATTCTTCCACCAATTTTAGGGTCATCTGCAAATGTACTAACTGTTAACTACATTGTCATTCAAATTATTTATGTAGACATAATCGATTGAAATATACAGCCTACCGAGTCTGTGCCAACCATCAATCGCCCATTCACACCAGTTCTATGTTATGCCACTTTCTCATCCACTCCCTACATTAGGGGCAACTTAGAGGCCAATTAATTTACAAACCCTTGCGTCTTTAGGATGTGGGAGGAAACTTACGCATTTAGGCAGAACGTGCAAACTCCACACATTGCACCTGGGGTCACGATGGAACCCGGGTGTTTGGTGCGGCACCTCTACTAGCTGAGCCACTGTCGCACTGCCAATTGCAATAATCACCCAATCCCCTGCTAGTCAAGTTTCTTCAGACTTGGGTTATGTAGCAAAACCAAACTCATTTGATAAATGTTAAATATTGGCTGCATAAATGTTTCTTGCCTGTAAACTTTGTTTATACTTTTTCCAGGTCAGTTGCAATTATGAGCCACATCTGAGAGGAAATGTGTATGTGCAATATCAAAAGTAAGTATTTTTCTATGAACTTTTTCATTATATCAAACAAATGTAGTCCAGACATAGAAACACATTTTATTGCTACTGATGACTGTTTTGATTAAATCACTTCTATTTAGCATTGATCAAGGTCAGGTCACCTTTGTCCTGCCTTTAACTGGTTTTTAAGGACTCTTATGTTTGCGTGAGCAGGCAGGTGGCACTTGGTGATGAACTTACCAGAGTGAGTGTAACATATACAACAGATCAACATTACTTTTTTGTCACAGGAGAATATTGGCCTATGTAGCAGTAATGAGCTAGGGTTCCTAATCATTTGGCAGGCCAGCTGACAGATTATTATTTGGTTCAGCACAGTGGTAGAGTTACTGCCTTGCAGCGGGTTCGATCCTGACTACAGGTGCTGTCTGTACGGAGTTTGTACATTCTTCCTTTGACCACACAGATTTTTTTTCCGGGTGCTCCGGTTTCCTCCCCCATTCCAAAGATGTGCCGGTTAATTGGTTTCTTTAAAATTGTCCGTAGGATACAACTAGTGTGAAGAGGTGATCGCAAGTCACTGTGGACGTCGTGGGCCGAAGGACACATTTCCCTGCTGTATTTCTAAACTAATTCCTCAGTTGACTTTGCTTTTAAAAAAAAAAATTGTTTTGGTTATATGTATACATTCACCTTGAAAGGTCATTTTGCTGTTCTGCTCAGACCTTCAGTATTCTCCATCCTGTAAATTGTGTGGGAACTTTTGGTGTCACCATATTTCGTTAACACCTGTTTGTGTTTTGCTGCAGAGAGGAGGAATGCCAGCAAGCCTTTGTACTATTCAATGGGCGCTGGTACGCAGGGAAACAGTTGCAGTGTGAATTTTCACCTGTAACTCGATGGAAAACAGCGATATGTGGTTTGTTCCCAATGTTTTTTTCATGAAGTTTCTCTTCATACTGGTTGAATTGATGTAATGTTTAATGCACAACCATAATGTTCAATTAGATCTTACCTTAACATTGGCTATCTAGCTTCATCTTTATTTTAGACAGATAAAGAATCTGCCAATCAAACTAATTAATGGAATTAACAGTTGATGGTTTTGCAAGTTTTCACTCGGCCTATCCACCTGAAATCAATTACAGGCAGGAAAGAAATGCGTTCTATTTTTACAAAAGTCCTTCAGTTAATTTTGTGTGCAGCTCAGGAAATACACTCAATAGGATAACCATAACTTCACCGCATTGTAATGAATAGCAATTAAACAGAGTAAGAAAGAACAATTAGTTGTAGTGGAGAAGAGAAAATTAGTTCTGCCAATTGTATGCATGTCAGATGTTTGAATAATATTAAGGGAGCTTACTCGTATGTAGGGGTGTCTAAATCTGTGGCAGCCTGTAGTGTTGTTTAATAATGACATACTATCATGAACCAGTTACGTTTTAATGTTTTTTATTAAAACACTTCACAGGACTTTACGAAAGGCGCAAGTGCCCCAGAGGGAAACATTGCAACTTCCTTCATGTGTTCCGAAATCCTAACAGCGAATTTTGGGAGGCTGATCGAGATCTCTGCACGTCACCAGAACGAAGGAAATCCTACTCTAACAAGTATTCTGAGAGGCGAGATAGATTGAGCCATCGTTACGATAACCATAGTCGATCTAGGAGGAAATATAGTTGTAGTCCAGACAAAAAGCAGAGGTGGTCTGGAGAGCCTGAAAGGAATAGGAGGAGAAGCAGAAGCAGGGAAAGGAGAAGGTTGCAGAGGTCCAGGAGCAGGAGCCAGGATAAAAAACGGTCACGAAGCAAAGACAGGCATCGCAGAAGCCGGAGTAAAGAAGCTCGCAGATCACAAAGGTCCCACAGCAGAAGTCAGGAACGAAGGAGGTCCAGAAGCAGAGAGAGATGCCGATATAGGTCGAGGAGCAGAAGCTTGGATCGGTCGCTGAGCAGAAGTCTGTCTCGATCCAGGAGTAAAAGCCATGACCGGTCCAACAGCAAGGACCTAGGGACAGAGAGGTCACGGTCTAAAAGCAGAAGTCCTCCTCATGGGTGGAATAAAAAAAGTAAGAAGGAATCAGAAAGTAAAGAGAAAAAAAGCAAAAAGAAGGCTAAGAAAGTGAAGAAATCTAAAAACAAATCAAAGGACCATAAATCAAAAAGACTAGAAAGTGATCTCAGTCACTTGCCAGTTAGTTCACTGGAAAAGGACTCACAAGTGACCATGGACCATCCTGATGTAAGAAGCCTTTCCACTTCTCCGAGTGTTAAGAGCTCTACAAGTGATACAACAGCTGCCAAACTGAATGACACAATTGAAACAGAAGCTGTTGATGAATGAAGGTAACTTTTTAATGTTGAGACTTATCTAAGGATACAAAACAAGTACTCCAATTTTATGAAAAAATCTGACATTTTGCTCAAAATTAAGGGATACAAGAGGTTGGGATTCTGCTAGGGATAGTCACAGGGAGATGGACCAATGAAGGGCAGTTTAGCTAATGGGTTTCTTGAGGCTCAGTGGTTAAAATCTGCGAGGAGTGCCTTGGGAATAGTGGAAATGGGGATCAAGCATAATGGCAAGGAGGCGAATGGCACTGGAGCAACAGGAATGCTATTCAACTTTTTCTGCTGGAAATATTGACAAGACGTGGTTATTCAATATTCCATTTAATTATCCTTTCCAGGTTGGTGCTGGAAGATGCACAACAATGGAGTGTGGGTCTTTGGCTGCCCAAAGCAGCACTGTGAAGCTGAAGAGAAACTCTTAAAGGACTGCTATCCAGTTGTGGAGCTGGAAAGACTGGGCATGCTGTTCATACCTTGAAGCATCGTGAAAGCGCAGAATCTTTTTGAATAGTTTGGGAGCTAGGATCAGTGTGGCATTAGCAATGCCACGTATATTGAGCTGCTGTGATCCCTTAAACTTAGAAGTTTTCATCCCACTTTGCTGTTTCAGAAAGAGGAAAAATTCATTGCGTATCTACTACGTGCCCTACTTTGGAAAAACCTGCTTGAACCAGCAAAGTGGCCTTCTGTGCTGTAAATGGAATATAGACTGAAATATCACAGAAGAGCTGTACTTTGGTGAACATGGATTTTGTGGAGGAAACAGTTATGTAAATAAAGTCTTAGTATCATGTTAATAAAGTTGGGACACTTGCAGTAACAGAGGGTAAAGTTTATTTCAAACATGAAGCGTCAATTTGGATCAATTATCCAGCATGAACTTTTCCCATTTTTCCCTTCATTGTATATTTTGTTTATAAATGTTACCTGGGACGTAGGCAGCAACTGATATTGCAGATAACAATTTGTTTGTCAGTAATCCGATTCTGATTTTAGGTGAAATATTGTTACATTTTGACCATAAACTATTCAATATATCCAGCATGTGATTTAAGCCATTCTATATATATATTTTAATCAACACATGTAATAAATTCTGCATTTTTACACAATATCTGCCAAATTTTATGTTATTGATACCAAAGCATGTGTGACTAGTAAGGCCAATGGCAGTAATGGTGGAATCCATTAATGATGCAATTAGAGAACAGCAGGGATTTATGAAAGGGAAATCATGCTTAACAAATCCACTGAAATATGGGAACATTAGGGTGGATAAAGCTGCTGGGCTTGACTAGATCTATCCCAATTTGGTAAGGGAGGAGATAACTAGGAGTCTTAGTTTTGAATCGTCATTAGCCACAGGTGAGTTTCCAGAATACTGGATGGAGCTAATGTCATCCTCATGTTCAAAATGGGCAAAAGGATAAACCAGGACATTATAGGCCAGCGAATCTTAGTGATAGGAAAGTTGAAGATTTGGGTTCACTTGGAAAGGCAGGGACTGATTGGGAGATCATGTCCCACTAGTCAGAATTGCTTTGGGATACATAACATTCAATTTTGCAAATCCCATTGTATTAAAAGAATGTTTAAGTAACTCAGAAAGCGGCTTGTTGGGAAATTGGATCCAAAACTGTCTTGGTGGTGGAGGTATAAGCTAGGATTAATGTTCTGCGAACAATTGGTGTTTGGACCACTATCAAATATGACAGATGGTATCGTGGCACAATTCTATTGAAAATGGGATAATGAGTTCCTGCTATCCAGAAAATGAACAAAGCTGCAACTGTTGAAAATATGAAATATCTCAATACTGAAAATGCACTTGCATTTAATTTTAGTTTAGAGATACTGTGCGGAAACCGGCCCAGTCTGCACCAACCAGCGATCCCTGCACATTAACACTATCCTACACACACAATTTACACAAACCAACCTGTATGTTTTTGGAGTGTAGGAGGAAACAGGATCTCTGAGAAAACCCACTCGGTCACGGAGAGAACGTACAAACTCCGTGCAGACAGCACCCATAGTCGGGATCAAACCCAGGTCTCATCCGGCGCTGTAAGGCAGCAACTCTACCACTGTGCCACCCCAATCTACTGTACTATTATTCAGTTCTCATGTGGTATCAGTCCACCAGGTGATCACTTTGCAGGTGCGATCCTGAGCTTCCCATTGCCTGCCATTAATTCCACAACGCACTCAGTGAATATTCAATCTGTGGCTTCCCATACAGTTACAATGTGGCCCACGACAGACTAATATATTCCATCTGAGCATTCCATCAATATCAGTCTGACCTGCCTGGCCCATCTTCCTACTCTGCATTTTACAACTGCTGTGTTAGCACCAATTGCTCCCATTCATTCAACTAGGGAACCATTACAGCTTATACCATGGTTTCCCCCTGTCAAAGGCAGCAGACCACCTCCACCCCATAGGTTAACAAGCTTTGTCTCCTTCCTAGTTTTAACAGAGACTTTAACCTGACTCGTTAACTATGTTTCTCTTCCCTCGCATGCAATCTGAACTGTTGGGTATTTCCAACATTCTGTTTTTAAGGCCGTTAACCCCATAGTCAGCTTTGCTTGTTAATGTACTTCTAACAAAGTGGTATAAGTTCATTTAACAGGACATGAGTTCTGGGCAGTGGGCGAATACATTAAAATAGCCAATAACAAGTGGATACCCATTCTTTTAACACAATCTGTTAACTACCCGAGTGAATGGATCTGCAAACCACCCACAATTACAAAGTGAAAAATCGATCGGTCTGAAAAATACCAAATAGTTTTAATCATAAATTAGTTGCTTAATCGCAAAAGGTACAGCAGTTATGTTATGTACAAAAATGACATTTTCAATCTTCATCTTGTATATTTGTTGTAATACTTTAACTCCCATGTTTATTAAGTGAAGACAAATCGCTGGACTATCACTGTCTGACAAGCTTGTGATAAACAGTTAAAGCGTGCTACATTTTTGCACAAGGCAAGACCAAAAATAACATTGAAGCATGAGCAAACCAAGTTGATCAACCTGATTTGACTTAAGAACAAGATTTTTTGCAAACAAATATACTAATTGTTGTTTAAACCACATAACAAAATGTCTGGGTGAAATTACAGTATGTTTGGTGAGATAAAAGCACTTGGAATAGGAATACTACATACTGAACAGATCCATACAACACTGATTGCTGTAAAATGATGCGTCTGCAATTATATCTGATGTGGGGCAGTGTTGCAAGATACTGAACCAATGGTTATTCCACATCATTGAAAATTGCCTTTTAGTCTTACATGATTACAGCATATTGCAGACTTAAATCCCTTACATATCCCTTGTATTGCATCATGATCACAGTCATCCTTAAAAGACAATGATTTTCCAATCAAGATTTTTTGATTAAAAGTTCAAACAAATTTAAGTACACAGCTGTCTAACTTTGCCAATGTAAAAATAGACTGCATTTCCAAACATCAATAGCTGTCGTCATTGGCTGCTTTGGTATACTGAATTTTAGATTAAACACACATTAAGACATTTACACGATACACAAACTTCTGACTCACTCCAAAAGGAGATTTTTCTCTCTAGCAGAGAACAAATGTTCATTTACATTAAAATGGAAATAAAGTTGTCCACTTCCTCAAACACTGGGAGGAAGTTGGCTTCATTAACACGTTCTCATACACGTCATAATTGGTCATACTTAAAAAGATTCTGCCAGCTTAAGCCAATTCTCCAATCAACTCATTTTTGACTTGTTTTCCTCTTTGACTCGAGCATAATTTAAAAAAATAACATGTTCGACTGAACAAATCACAAAAATCCATAGGGCAGTATTGTACAATATTAGCCATACATTAACAACCAAAGCAGTTAACTCTAAATTTGTATATTTGGAGCATCATTCATTTTAACTGAAGACTTATGTCAGTCCAATTTCTTCAAGTACGCTACGGGGAGTCTCAGCTTCCTGCGGAGGAAAAATTAAACACTTTGGTAATCAAATATCAAGGAATAGCACTGGATTCAGTATTTTCAAGAGGAACAAAATATATAGAAATCATCAAAATACAAGAGCAAAACATTAATAAATCTGCAATTGTGGAAGCCATGTTTGCAGTTGAGAAAATGTACTCATCTTCCAATTTCAAAGGTATTTTCTTCCATTTAATGCAATGCAGCACCAAATCCTGATGAAGAGGTTAGGGAAGTTTCTTATACATAATCCGTCCTACAGGTGGTATAAAATAGCAGTGTTTTGCAATTTCCCACTAGTTTCTCCTCACTGAGGCAGGTTCAGGTTTTTGTTTTGCACTTTCCCCACTCATAATCAGACCAACACAAATCTGTGGGTAACTGAAGATCCAGTGGTGATAACATTCTATATGCACAGCTGTTGGTAAATATGACAAAAGACCAAAGGTTTTCAAACACAGCAACATTTTACAAAGTTATTCAGAAGGGGCAAGAGATTTACAGGAAATGTATAATTACAACTTACTTTGACATCCTAATTAGGGGCGTGGCAAAAGAAAAAAGAAAAATTGTAAGCTTTCTGTAGACAGATGCAAGGTGTTAATATCAGTTATCTACACTGATTAGCATCTCAGTAATTAATTGTAGCTCACAATTTGCGGTGAGACAGTGAACAGTGCACGCACTCACATGCTAATGGGGACTGCAGTGCAGGGATAGTCTGTTTCACAAGATAGCATTAAATGCTCAATGCCTTTCACATCTCTCTAGAATAAAATCAATTCTATTTTTTAAATGGCCATTATAACTGCAGTAATTATACTTAAAAATACTACATTTCCATATGACCTAGATAGTGGTTATTCAGTCCACGCCGGATCTCAAACTAAACCCATTCTGCCACGATCACCCTGTTGATTCTTTTACCATTCACCTACACATTGGGTAATTTCCAGTAACCAAATAGCCAGTTTAGGAGATGTGGGGGGAAACTAGAGCACCCAGGGGGAATCCTACAGTCACAGGAAGAACATAGAAACTACAGACTGCACCAGTGGTCTAGATTGAACCCAAGTCACTGAGACTGTGAGGCAGCAGCACTACCTGCACCAGTGTGCTGCTTCAGAATACTTCCAAATCAAGCAATTTATTGTTTGACAGGACAATTTTAATAAAGTTGATTTTATATTTCCCAAACTTTGAGAAAATGAATCCGTGCATTAGTAATGTGAAAACATTGGAGGAAAAGACCACAAGCTCTCAATTCATTATCAGCAAAGGGGCAAAGTCAGCCCTTGCTTGCTCCGACAACTCCAAAAGAATGGCTAGACAGGCAATATGTTTTTTACTCCGTCACAGGATGAAGATTCAGCTGAAACCCATTTTGTCCATTTGTGTTGGTCAATTCTTCACTGTGGTGACGCAGATCATGAAAATGGGAAATTCCAAGTAAAAATTAGAAGATGGGAGTGTAGCTGCACCAAGTAAACACTTAGGAAAAAACTGCAGATGCTGGCTGACTGAGTGGGTGCTCATATCAATTGCTGAGCATGCTTCCAAATATCCAGTCAAAATCATCACAGTGTTTCACTTGAATAAATCCAGTGATGGCTGCATTGTGAAAATGTATATTCTGGAACGGATTAAAACACACCTGCACAATTTATCATGTACTACCACTCCAACCCAAATTTCAAATTAGGATTCCAAAATTTGTAACTGTAATCCTAATTGAAAAAGTAAATTAGATGACAGAATTTAAAGCCAAATGCAGAAATCAAGCAAATGCTAACTGAAAAACAATACTTTATGTAAATAAAAAATAATGGTTAAAAGATCAGTAGGATATCCAGACAAAAAGGAAGCTGAAATTTACGGGAGTAAAATAACCGGGCCAATCAGAAAAAAAACTGTATTCATATTGAAGCCAAAACCACCAAGTACCTCATTAAACTTGCTTTCAAGTTATTGCTCACCTCTTTGCAATTTTCCTATTACTGATCAGTAGAACTTCTTAAATATTATATATAACTTTGAATATATACTATTGTAAGTTTGCATATATAGGAAATATAGCCACAGAAAACAACATTGATGCATGCAGGAATGTTTTATTTATAACATGCCAGAACCGTGCACTTCATAGAACACAAACTTAAAGCAAGCTTTTTACAATCACAAATAAAATATCAATTTCAGTGAGCTTAATGCATAGCAACAAAAGCTAATCACAGCAGACTGCAAAAGCAAACACAAATTAGTGTAAAGTAGGCATTAAACTATTGAACTTTGGAAACAGAAGTATTACTGTCTAAAATGTGTCTTTGTACATCATAACATGTCTAAAGTACTTCTTTCTTTCCCCGCTCTCCGATATAGATAGTACTGCTTGGGTGCAACTTGAAACTACTGATCCAATCATAATACAAATACTTACTGTTAAATATAAAATAAATGAAGTTCGCTAAAATACAAAGTACAAATAACAAATGCTTCACTTAAGACTACACCAGTCTTTAGAAAGTCAAATGATGATTAGCAAACACTCATTTTCGATGGTCATCACTGAAAAGACATAAATTAGTGTTTGTGCAATTAGTTGTAGGTTTCATGAGAACATGCAGTCTATAAGAAATGATATATTACAAAAGCAAGCTATAACTTGACCTACTCGGGAGTACAATGGAGTAAAATATGCATGAGGTTTTCATTTCCAGGGTTACCAGTTGACAGAGTTGGCTGAATCCCAGCTCCGAGAAAGGAAAGCATGCACGGTTGGATTTTCTGGGGGGCTGCACTTGTTAGACAAAGCTAATACAAATTGGCAAGGGAATAATTGCTTCTGAACTGGCTATAAATGTAATTAACTCAGACAAAAATCAGTATTTAGATTCTATGTCTAGATGGCAATTTCGGAGACATGGATGTAAAAGATTTATTCAATGCAGTCAGGTTTAAAAAAAAGAGGGGGCTAAATTTACATAGGAATTACATTACCTTACTCCAAATCACCAAAATGAGAAAGGCAAGTATATCAATTTAATTACACTAATACTACAACATTCATGAACCAAAAGATGTTAACTAACTAAGTTACATAATATAAAATGTATATAGTAGTCCAGAATGTTTCCTTGCTAATTGGGTAGCGATTCATTTTCTGGGATATTTGAATTTAACACTTTTGCTCAGATCAGGTCGAAATTGCTGCTACCTGCACAGAAACAGCCAAGGAGGAGGCAGGGGAGGAATGAATTATATTCTCTCACATTACTTCAATTGAAATCTTATTGCAAATTTACTTAATACAGAAATCCTCAAGTTACAGTTCTATCCAGAAAGACCATGGAAGATGAAATCCAGCCTGAGCTAGGCAATGAGATATTACTTTTCTTGACAGCTAATCAACTATCCTTACTTTTGCAGCTCTAACATTGATTATTCTGCCTTTCCCTCAGCACTTAGTTATTTTTCAACTTTCCTTCCCTGATGCTTCAGTCACATCACCTCGTGAACTGCCCATTTCCACTATCCACCCATGGAAGAATATTCTTATCCTCTACCAACCACATTGATAAGGTGGAGGGACAGGATGGAAAAATTAAGTATCAGCACCAAACTGTGAAAACTAAAAATAATATACAAATGCTACATGGCTAGCAGCATAATTCAAGAACTTCTGCATTAAAGCAAAAATACTGTCCATAGTTATATATTTTACCCAATAGATATCAAGTGGCTTTGGGATTACAAAGATCAAGATACAATTATGGTATTAAAATGTAAACAGATTAGTATATAATCCAATTTGAATGACATGACTTCTTACACCAATGCCATAGAATAAAATGTAGGTGGCAAAAATTACTGCTGAAGCAGCATACATTTTGGATAAATAGGACTTGGGTATTCCTGCCCTCTCAATCTGAACATACCACATGGATAGTGGTTTAATAGACATACACATTGATACTCGAGGGAACCAGAGTATTGCTAATTGGTACGCAGTGGTGCTGAGCAAGCAGTTGTTTTAAAAATAGTTTCTCCAACACAGAAATATTTTTGCATTGAAAACATCCAAAACACCAAGCTTAAACACTTTGCTTAAACACTGATGGTGAGAGATGGCCTTGTATTTTTTTTAAATGACATTGGGAAGAATTGCAGAGTTGTGACAAGTACAAAAATCAGAGCGAAGGGAATCTGAGAATGGCCTTTTCCACCCTGAAGAAACCACAGATATGAAAACAAAACGGTGGTTAAAAATTATCTTTCAGCCCCTCATAATACCCTGAACCTGCCCTTTATGCACGGAGTTAACTAACCTCGCATTAGCAAGCATCTCATTTGCTGTACAGATGAACAATGAATGTGAAAATACAGCAGGTTATGAAATAATGAGTGCAAATTGTGATGGAAAGATTGGAATTAACAGTTTAGGGCCCTTTTGCAACATTAATCTCAAATATAGCCATGTCAGTGGCTGTTTCTGAGCATTAAAAAAAATGACAGGAGTGCCATATAACCCAACATTTCAGACATCTTATAATGAGTCAAGAGTAAAACTGTTTTAAACCAGCCTAAATTTTGATTAGCTTTTAACCTAGCTGGTTCAATCTTGGCAAATAAGAAATGGCGCAATTGATAAGAACTATAATTAACAAAACTCTAACTTGTTACTTTTGTGGTCTAGGACACCAGCTCTAATTGGCAAGACCTTGCGCAGGCATCATTTACCATGTATGAATATGGTGTATCATACTTTCCTTTGATAAAGTTGGTATTAAATTTAGAGTCTGAGATGATCAGGGATGTCCAAATATAGCAGTTATCAGGCCTGCTTGGTGCACATTAAAACTGTGTTAAACCTAACAGAGATAGACCCAACATGCAACGAAAGACATTAAGCCAAATGCAATTAATGTTGCTTTACAATTGGAACTAGGATAGCACAGAACAAGGTTAAAATGAGCAAAACACAAACATATACCAGGCGGCTAGATGACAAAGTACTGATGTTCCCGTTACATCTAAGTATTTGTACAACATTCATGTGAACGTCACAGAGCCTAGGAGCCCAGGAAAGCATTCCAACAGCAAGCAGACACGGTCACCTCCTCCGATTCACCACGTAGGATGAGCCACGGCATTAATATACAGGAACATTAAAATATTCGTGGCGTGGCTACAGGGGAAAAAACAAAATGCCAATATCTTCTAGTGGAAAAAGCATGCAGACTTTATTAAAACACTTTGATAACTGTGGGGTGAAATTCAGCTTCAATATGGATGTTAAACCCAAATGCATTAACAGAATGCCGAAGCCCATTACCACGATTTCACATTGGTAAGCAAAATGCAGAGTATTAACTGAGAGCCAACAAACAAGAACATGCTGGAACAAGGATGCTACTTAATTAGATTTTTTTTACATTCTACAAACACAGCTTACATTGGTTAATGGAAAGCAAATCACCAACGGAAAGAATGATCAAACAGTTATTGGCCACATTCACATTTCAAAGACAATGATGAGAAGGTACAATGTGTTTGAATGTCAAAAGGAAGACTGGGGAAACAACAAACAGTATCTTGGGTTTCGTCACCACAGCAATTTCATATTAATTTCAAACCGTCTCACCGTAAAATACACATTCACCAACGTAACTTGACATGAGATACTGGGGATGGTGCAGAAAAAAATTGCCAGACTAGTAGCACAAAACAGAAGTTCTTAAATATGTGGAGAGGCAAGTCCAAATTAAAGTCATTACAAAATATATTGATAGGATAGGCATGCTGAGGGCGTTTCCACTCATGAGAATCCACAAGCTGACCATAATCCCAGTCAATAAACCCAACAGGTAATTCAGGAAAACTTTACCCAGGGTATAGGGTGGATCTTGTCTAAATGAATGGCTGAAGGAAGCTGCACAGACACTTTTCAAGAAAGGCTAGGTAATTGCAAGAGAAAAGAATATGCCTATGCCAATAACACGAGACAAATTTGGTGTTCAAAACGTTGCGAAACAGACACACTGGCATGGATCTGATGGAATAAATGCTTGTCTCTGCCATGTCAATTATTGTAGCAATGTTCCGAAGATCATCTGAAGTAATCATCGACTTTAGGATTTTAAGTGCTATACTCATTCATCCAAGCTCAGCTCATTAAACAATATAATGAGTAAGTTATAAACACATAATTCAGAGGCACAAGGACAAGATAGCTAAACCTTGAGAATCTGTTTGCCTGGTACCCAAGTCCTTAAACTAAAATATTTAAATGGAAGTGAATATGTTACTGATGACTCAAAATAAAACAATTTTGCAATTTGATCCCCTACTACTAAAAGTAGAGAATTTATGTTTTCAGTTAGTTGTGAAGGACTTCGGTCCCAACTGACATAAATGTCATGGAGCACATTTTGGATTCCACATTTGATGTTGGCAAATATCCAAATATTTGAATGCAAATTCAAACATCTGCTTCTTGAATAACAAAACAAATTTACAGACTACAAAAAAAATCCAAGATCTGACAGACCGTATGAGTCCCAAAATGAACAAACTATAGAAATGGTAATTTTAAATGCTGTGCCTTGTACTTTAATGCCACAGCTGTACAGAGTTTAAACAGGATTATTTTGAAAGAGATTCCTCACTTGCTCCAGGCACACCTATTCCTACAAACTTATTACTACAAACCAAAATATGCATTCAACTTCAAAGGGTAAAACATGATCAGATTTATCAATGCAATCTACATTTTGTTATGAGTCCTGAGACAAGGTTTCACTTCAATAACACTCATAAGATCTTTCTGAATTCAACAGTAGTCTGAGGGAAGTGAGGAAATAATTTCAAATGCTTTTTCCTGCTCATTTTCTGAGTGAATTTTAATAAAAAGGAAACAGTCACTTGGGAAATATTCCTTTTGAAGTCAAAGAAACAAAAAATAAAACAGCAACACTGATTTTTTTTTAAATCTCCTGCTATCACAATATTTCAATACCGAGTTGATCATCCACTAATTCTCCACTTCAATGAGGTATTTCATATTCAACACAAAACAGCAACAAGCGGTTTATCACACCAAGCCTCTCCTTTTTGCAACAGCGTTTAAAGATCTCCTGTAACTTGTTCAGGTCCATTTCAGATTGAATTTGATGCATTAATGTTACTTTATGATATTGTTAAACGGATAAGTGTTTTATTTTTTAAAAGCCTGCTACAAGTTAAGCATTGCCTTTTAACAATGTTAGCTTCAAAAATATAGATGCAGCACCAAGACACCACATCAATGCCATCATGCAAATTTCAATTAGGATCAACCCCGTCACCATCTGCTTTAGTACAGTGTTTAATTTTCAACTTCTCCCTACATCAGGCAATTTAGCAATTAATGCCATGGCAATTTTGCAAACGTGCATCATTCATTATGCTTCCAAATTATACCCATGCCACTCAAATGGGAAAATAGTTACCAATGGTCTGGATGGGGAGCCATAACAGGCCAATAGCCTAAGATTTCTTTCAATCATAAGATATCGTCAGCTGACAAACTTCCCCAGTCTTCATTTTGGTTCTAAAACACAAAATTAAGCAGCATGTGAGAATTAACAATTTTTCCTCTAATACATCTCTGGAAAAGGAGTACCATTATCAACAAGAACACAATCTCAATTTCACAGGACATGCAACACACGGTTTCCATGAAGCATTGCTACAACTGAACAACTGGTCTCCAGCAAGAGAATCAAAAGCCATCATTTCACATTCATGCTGGAATGCAAGGCATTCCATATATTTTAATTCATTGTACATATTACAGTAAAAACAATCAAAATCAGAGTTTGAAAAACATCTGCATTCTGAGCAAAGAGTAATCTATAAATCAATTATTTTTACACATTTGAAACTGTGCACACTACTGTTTTAGCAAGGTAGAACCACAGCCTTATGTATACACCCTGCCATCGCGAAACTAAAACACAAGAGAGTAAAACGATAAAAACATGGAACATTGGTCAGGCTCACCACATAACAAACCATAGGACTGCATTCAGTGCAAACCATCTGAAAGCAATTTTGCATGTCTTATCACAGAAAGACAGCAAAAATCAGATTCAAGACGCATCTCAAATGGACACACTCAGTTCGCAAAGACTGGTAAAAAGATTAATTGCACAGCACATTTTAGGCAAAAGAAAAAATAATTCCAGGATCCTGAGAAAGCAACTCATCGATCTTGCAGAAAATGCCAGCTTTTCTCAGAAAAGCCGCAAGCTAGCGGTGAAAGGTGGAATGACCTGCCAGGGAGGTACTGCGTCACTGAAACTTAGCTGCATAGGTTGAGTGACACTATTGTTGAGCCAGTCTCTCCTGCCTATGAGCATTTTGCACTTCTTTTTCCTTTTCCAATGGATCCATAACTTTTTTTCAATTTTTTTAAATCTTAACAAATTCTGTGACCTTTGGCATACATTAGCCCCAACAGCATAGCTACAAATATTACTGCTTAACGTGGCCTTTTGTTTTTTTCAAGGCTAATGGGGTAGTCTGTTAAACAGCATCCCTATGCAAGACTATCAAGATGGCGGCAGATAGACAAAAAGAATAATGCCAGTGGTTGGGCTGGGGGCTTACCTCCCGTGCCCTTGGATGCGCTCTGGGAGTTCAGATGTTGGCTGCGGGGCTGGCCAGGGTTCAGAGGATGCGTTGTGGTTGTGTGAGGGACAGCACAGTCCTAGGTTGATTTCTTTGGATCAAGATGTCGGAGGAATTAACTGCTGGAGGACCTGCAGCAACCAGGGGCTCAATTGGAACAAATGCTGCTCCAAGAAGCCGAGCATGCAGACCAGAGGGTTACACAAAAAGCTGGAGAAACTCAGCGGGTGCAGCAGCATCTAAGGAGCGAAGGAGATAGGCGACGTTTCGGGTCGAGACCCTTCTTCAAACTGGTATTCTGTGAGGCGGAGGCAACAGTAGAAGAGCTCCAAGTCGTGGTGGGCGCGGAACTCATTGAGGTGGGGACGGAGGGGGACAAAGGTAAGACCTCTGCTGAGGACCGACCTTTCGGTGTCAGAGAGGGGGAGGTCCGGGGGGATGGTGAACACGCGGCAGGGATGGGGGTTGTGGCTGGAGGAAGGCAGGTGAGTGGACTGAGGACGGAGCATTGTGTGGTGGGGGGGTGGAGGGTGGTCAGGGGGTGGGGGGGTATGTGGGGCTGTGGTGTGGGTGGGAAAGAGCAGGGGTTACATAGTAGGAGGGGGGTGGGGAAGACCCAGTGGAATAGCCACTGAGGTCACCGGGGCTGGGGAGACGGGCACTAGGACCCAGTTCCGTTAACAACAGAGTGGTGGGAGTAGTGAGCAACGTGGAGGCTTCAGGCCCGCTGCAGAGTCCGTCTGTAGGTGAGGCGACGGCTGCAGGCTGCTTGAGAGCGGTGGAATGTCGCGGGTCGGCGGGCCCGAAGGTAGGAGTCCGCAGGCAGTGGAGTCGGGGTCGGCGGGCGATGCGCGGGAGGTCCCGGTGGGCGGGTGGTCGGTATGGCGGCAAGGTTCAGCCAGACCAGGCGTGCCTGCAGTGGCATGGAGTGCAGATCAGCGGAGCAGGACATTGGGAACATCGTCAGGCCAGACTGACCCCTGCAATTGCAACCCGGCGCCGGCCAATGGGCCTTTCTGGCTAATATAAGATGCTACATTTTTAACATCTTTGAACTTGAAGGGTACAAGATGGCGCTGGAAACATGGTGACTCGTGTAGTCCTTGTGTAATGTACTATTCTTACATTCTTCTACTCGAGTATGATAGTGCCTAGGTATAGTAAGATTTTTACTGAATTCAATGCAAAATAAAAAGGATTTTCACTGAATCTAGGTATATGTGACAATAAAGTGCCATTGAACCATTGATTGTGCAACTTGTGAGCAAATAATGTAAGGTGATAACTGGGCATGAAGAAGTGGATACAGTGACCCACAATTACAGATGTGCCTTTAAAAGTCTTACTGATCTTTAAATTATAAATGAAAACTTGGAGTAAGAAAGGAACATTTCATATTTCTACTCAAGACGAGAACCATTTTCAGACCACAGCACGTAACCACCCAAGCTGGAATTAATGAGGTAGTATCATTTGCTGAGTGCATCTATGTGAATTTTAATATGTGGAAACATTCTGATTAAAATGGGATTATGATCAGAAAAAAAGATGCCACAGCTGGAAAACGATGCCATTACGCTGGAAAGAGTGCAGAAAAGATTTATAAGGATATTCTCAGGGCTCAAGGGACTGAGTTACAGTGAGAGATTGAGCAGCTAGGACTATTCGTAGGAGCACAGGAGACTGAGGGATGATTTTATTGAGGTGCATAAAATCATAAGGGGCCTAGATACAGTGAATACAGTTTTGGGGAATCAAGAACTAGAGGGAATAATAAGAGAAGAAATAATTAGTTAGAGGGACAACTTCTTCCACCCAGAGGGTTATGAATGAGCTGCCTAAAGTAAAAATAGTGCCGCAGATGCTCAAAATCTTTAATAAAAACAGAAAATATTGGAAATATTTAGCAGATCAGAACGCCAGAACATCAAGAGTGTAATAATTAATTAATGATTAATAATTAATTAATTAATAGATGATTAATGATTAATGTTCCAAGAGTAATAAAAAAGTTATCAACTGGAAACCAAGGTTTTCTCTCGCTCCAGATGCTGCATAAACGGCGTTGTTTATTTGAACTATTCTTAAAGATCAAATTATATCTTACCATCATCTCCAAATTGGGCTCAGAATGATCAACCTTATTCATATAAAATCACAAGCAGTTCCACTTTCAAGGAAACATTATATTTTGGTTCAGAACGTGTGATAAAAGAGAAGAGCAATGCAACCATCATAAAAAAATGTTACTGCATTCGCCCAAAGTTTCAGTTTCCTGAATCCAATGCCTTTAACAAGACAATGGCAAGTCCAGAATTTATAGTAAACAAGACCAAGTGCAGACCCGTTGGGTCCCATCCCCCAACGCAATATTCCAACACTGACCTATACCCCCCAACTGCGCAGGCACGGCTGATGGGTTCCCGTTGTGAAGCCGGAGATCTCCATTGCGACGCAAGTCATGGCAACCCTTCCCCAACTGTACAGGCGCAGCCGGCAAGTGGGAGCGCCACTGAAATGTTTTAAAAGTTCAAAATGGCAATAATTTGTAAAATATAAGATCAATGCGAACGCATCTCATTCTCCCTCTTCGGCCCCCTATTCTCCCCCTTCTCCCCACCCTCCACCAACCCTCCTCCGCTTCCTCCCCTCACCCCCTCCCTCCCCTCCTCCCCCTCCTCCATTACCTCACCATCCCTCTTCCTAATCCTATCTTCCTCCATTCCCCCTCATCCCCCAGCACTCCCTCCCCCTCCTCTTCACCTTCCCTCTTCTTTCCCCTCCACCCTCTCCCTTACCCTCAGTCACTCCCTCCATAACCACTCTTCCTTCCCTTCCATCCCTTTCCCTCTATCGTCCTACTCCCACTCTCCCTCCTCACCTCCCCCACTGCCCTCCTCTCCCTCTATCCTCCACTCCCTACCTCCCCCACGCTCCCTCCTCACCTCCCCCGCTTTCCCTTCCATCCTCTCCCTTAATCCCACCCTCCTCCACACTCACCCTCCTCACCTCCCCCAATTTCATCTCCCTCCCCCTATCCCCCCTCTCCACAATGAAAATTGTGATTTAAAAAAAAATGAAATTCAATGAAAATTGCGTTTTTCTTTAAAATAACCTAAACACAGTGTTAGCTGTTAATGAAAACCGAAGAATTTGATTAAAACAGGTGTTTTGTAGAATAAAATCAATGTCAATGAAAACCGTGATTTTTTTTAATGTAAATGAAATTCGGGATCCCATTGTGACTTCATTGTGACTTCGAAGGCGGCTGACGGGCAAGGCAAGTGGAAAAATGGTTTGAAAAGTGTTTTTTGCAAAGTTTAAAATGTCAATAACTTGTAAAATATACCATCAATCTGAACAAAACTTATTTCATTTACACCCCAGGACAATGGCGAGTAAGGTGGGCCAAAAATTGTAGTGCTATTGTGTACCGTTTTGGCAAGGTTTTGGGATATCACGCACACACACACAAACAAGATGAAAAGTTTAGATATATATATATATATATATATATATATATATATATATATATATATATATATATATATATAGAGAGAGAGAGAGAGAGAGAGAGAGATATTAAGTGGATAAATTGAGAGTATACTCTAGAGAATGTAAATTGTGATCAGATTAATTTTCTTGGAATAGAGATATTTCACAAATAACATTTCTATTCATCATGCAGAATGGGGCTTGTACATAAATCAAAATAAATAGCTCTATAGATAAAATATCACCTTGTTTTGTCATAGGGGTAGACAATTTATTGGAGTTCTTTGAAATTCTCTGCTATAATATTAAGGTGCAGGCAGCATGGGGGAACTCCGATAGGTAGAGGTCAATGCTGCCCTGGGGAGAAGCAATGAGGTCTTCTGGATGATGGGTTAATTAGGGCCTGTAGAAAAAAATGGCCCTTTGTTCTTAAAGAAATGAAATGAGGGTAGTTAGCAAGCGAGAACACGGACAAATAAATGTATGAGCTATGCTCTCGCTCTCTCCCCCCTGCAGTTCTGCATTAACCCTTCAACTGGATGGCTTAATTTATTGTCTCTCCCTACAGCAACCCTCGCGTCAGCTATCCAAGAAATTCCCTTTATCCTGATCACCACTCACTGCAGCTCGGTATTACTTCGTATTCTCTCCTACCCAGTTCAGACAAGGGTCTTTGACCTGAAACGTTAACCCTTTTTCCCTGTCCATTAATGCTGCCTGACCTGTTGAGAGTTACAAGCAGGGTACACAAAAGGCTGGAGAAACTCAGCGGGTGCAGTAGCATCTAAGGAGCGAAGGAGATAGGCGACGTTTTGGGCCGAAACCCTTCTTCAGACTCTGTTTGAAATTCAGATTAGCCAGTCTCACATTTCCTTCTTAGACAACCTCGACAGGCTTGTGTCTACTGGAGATAAGAGGTGACTTGAATGACCTCAAGGAATGTGGAGAAGGCATTTCCTTTTGCGAGAAAATCTAGAATAGGGATCACTGTTTATAAAATAAGGTGTTGCCGTTTGAGACAAGATTAAGTCAATGTTCTACTCTCAGTAGGCCATTGAACTACTTCTCAAAAGACAATGTATGATGTCTAAATATTTTTAGGGTAGAGGTAGGCAGAGGGTAATAGCTTACTGATGCAGAGGGAAGGGTTAGGTTGCAATGTGGAATTGCGATTACAACCAGCCATTACTGTATGACAGAGCAGGCTTAAGGTCCAAGTGGTCCACTTCTGCTAATGTATCGTCAAAGAGCAATACACTTTCATTATGATACACATTTTTGAATTCATGTGCTGTAAGTTTCTATTGAAACACTAAATGACTGTGACCAGTAAAGCAGGGCATGATATATTGTATATACTTATACACTCCGAGTGACACACCAGATGGACAGTGGGAACTACATCATGAATGACACATGCAAGAACATTCTGCTCCTCCACCATGGTACAGTGAAGGCTTCTTTAATATTTAGCACCTGCCCAAACATATTCTTGGAACAAATGTAAATTTCTGTGTCCAAATTTGTACCAGCAAACTGAAGGAATCGACACATGGATCAGACTGCAGATGCAAGCCAACCTTAGAATAAAGAGTTCTGCTATTAATTACATAAATCAGTAAAGATTTAAAAAGTATTTTGAAGGAATTCCAGACAAAGCATTTGAGAAGGTAACAATACAGCTAACATTAATATAGAGGATAATAATTATGCCTGCATAAAACCAGGCTGACCTCTGAGACTGAATATTATTCCATGACATTCAAACATTCAGCACATTTCCTTCATATCCAAAGTACATGGAAATGCTAAGAGCCAGGATGGGATGGCTGTGCGGCAACAGGTTTCTCTAGTGATCCAACACCAGAGGTTATATTCATCAGAAAACTACTCCAAAAAAGATTTAGAAAGAACAGACACTACAGTTTAATATAGACAATAGACAATAGGTGCAGGAGTAGGCCATTTGGCCCTTCGAGCCAGCACCGCCATTCAATGTGATCATGGCTGACCATCCCCAATCAGTACCCCTTTCCTGCCTTCTCCCCATATCCCCTGACTCCACTATTTTTAAGAGCCCTATCTAGCTCTCTCTTGAAAGCATCCAGAGAACCTGCCTCCACTGCCCTCTGAGGCAGAAAATTCCACTGACTCACCACTCTCTGTGAGAAAAATTGTTTCCTCATCTCCATCCTAAATGGCTTACTCCTTATTCTTAAACTGTGGCCCCTGGTTCTGGTCTCCCCCAACATCGGGAACATGTTTCTTGCCTCTAGTGTGTCCAAGCCCTTAACAATCTTATATGTTTCAATGAGATCCCCTCTCATCCTTCTAAATATAGTACTCAATAGTCAGTACATCATTGAAAAAATGTTTTCCTCTTACTTTTCTTTCTGTGCGTGAAATAGCTGAATGAATTCACCATTCAGTTCAGTTAGTTCTTCACTCATTTTCCCCTTAGCTCAGTATGACAGCAAGAGGCTAATCGGGTTCTCTCCCTGTGCCAAGTTAGGGCTAGACTGTCAGATTCATGACCATATTCCATTTACCTGTCTATATTCTACAGAGGTGCAACATTTAGATAGGAGGCCAAATTGTTAATCTGGATAATTCTGAGATTAATTCACATGAAACTGGCTTTAATTATAACACTCATTTTCAGTCGTGAAGGTATAATGTTTGTAGAAACAAACTAATTTACGTTCAACTTGCAAACTAAACTAAAACAGTAGCCAAATAAATCTCCTTATTAAAATTACACCTTGTTTGACAACACATTTGCTTGAAATTGAATCATTAAATAAATTTTATTAGCTGAGTATGTCTACATACAAGGAATTTGCCTTGGTGCTTTACTTGCAAGTAACAACACAATATACAGTAGACAATTAAAAAATATAATTTAAACATGTGAAGAATTAAATAAAATACCAGCACAAAAAGAGGCTACAGACTTTAAACTGTTGAGTAGATCTACTGCTTGCAGAAAAAAAGCTGTTTTTATGTCTCGCTGTGGCGGCTTTGACAGTCTGGAATCGCCTTCCAGAGTTTACAGCCAGGGTGAGAGGGGTGCTTTCCCAGCCTCACATGCTGCTTTCTGTCTGTCAGGAAGTTGGTGATCCACTGACAGAGGTGCTCAGGCACAGTCAACTGGGAGAGTTGAGTGTAGTAGCTCTGGCACAATGGTGTTGAATGCAGAGCTAAAATTCACAAACAAAAGCCTTGCATAGGTTCCCTGGCGGTCTAGGTACTGGAGGCTGAAGTGCATGCCTAGGTTGACTACGTCATCCACTGATCTATTGGCCCGTAATGCTAACTGCAAGAGGTCCAGCAGGGAGTTTGTGATATTATTTTGAGTGGGCAAGCACAAGTCTTTCAAGGGTCTTCATAATTACAGAGGTCAGAGGTCAGTCTGGCATGCCTGTAATCATTCAGACCAGTAATCTGTGGCTTTTTGGGCACAGGAACAATAGTGGAAATGTTGAAGCAGGCAGGGACAGTGCAGGTTTGCAGGGACCGATTGAAAATGTCTGTGTAGATTGGTGCCAGTTGTTCAGCATGGAGCTTGAGGGTAGAGGGGGAGAAATGGTCCGGTCCTGGAGATTTCCTGCTTATCTGTCTCCTGAATAGCTTTTCCACCTCCTCAATTGCTATTGTTAGTGATGGAGAAGTGGCCAGGCTGATGGTGGGCAGCAAGGAGGGGGTGGGTAGTGGACAAGGGCCCAGTCTTTGCAGACTGGAGTCAGACTGTAAGTGGGTGTGAATTGGTGACTCGGTAGGAGTGGGTGGGGATGGGTCCAGTCTTTGCAGACTGGCGTCAGGCTGTAAGTAGGTATGAAGCAAAATCCTATAGCAAGCAAGAAAGTGCACTCCTGCTAAAACCAATGGGCTGACGTGTAGTACGCAACATGGGCCATTTTGTCGGCCATTTCAGTAACCCGACCTGACTTTGTATATCCCTCTCGCAGTGTAATCAGTGTTGCGGGGACAGTTTGTGCGTGTGATTATAGGGTTAGATTCATGATTCATATTTCTGTTAATTCATTAATCATTAACAAAAAATAGCAGGATTATATGTCAATAAATTATAATTCTGTTAATTTTCTTTTTTTTTTTAAATGTTTTTTTAAAATTTTCTTTTGTTTACTTTTTTTTAAATTTCTTTTTAAATGGCTCATGTGCTGTGTTTCAGTTTATGTTTGTATTAAACTTATACTTCATTGTAACCAAAGATCCTATAGCAATCTATAGGATCTTTGATTGTAACCATTGGAAGATAGGAGTGCAGACGGAAGCCGGTTACTAAAATGGGGCCAAAATTTACCCATGAACCTGCCCATGACTGTACTACGCCTTTTTCTTCGAGTGGACTATCTTGCTCGCTATAGGATCTTTGGTATGACGTGGTGATTGTGGAGGAGTGGGTGGGGGAGGGAGGGAGGGGGTACGGGGTTATGTTTCTGTCTATCGAACCCACAGTAGAACTCGAACAGGTCATTGGTCCGCTGTTAGCCTTACTCAGAATCAAATTAAATGACACTGAACACAATAAAACTATGATAGTATGAGTAAATTGACTATGATAAATTGGAGAGCTTTTTTCCCCAAAAGCAATGCAGCAGAACCCCAACGGTATGGACGTTGACTTTTCTAACTTCAGGTAGCCCTTGCTTTCTCTCTCCATCCCTTTCCCAGTTTCGATTTACTATTCGATGTCTACCTTCGATTTACCAGCATCTGCAGGTCTTTCTTAAACAAATTAATACAGGAGTATGATACAGTAAATAATCCTGAGGCACAAGTTCCAAAAGGAAACCAATTCAACAGGGTTAACAGAAGGACAATATTAATTCCAAAGAAAATATTGCAAGAAAAGTAGAAACTCCGAGATTTAACATCGGAGCAAATGCAGAGGAAGTTTTCAAGAACATAAATGTGGATTGTAAAAGCTTCTACATGTCAAAAGAAAAAAAAGTTAATGAAAACAAAAGTAGTCCCTTATAATCAGTAAATTAGACGATTTATAACGGGCAAAGATATGGTGATGCAATTAAGCAAATACTTCAGTTCGGTCCTCACAGAAGAGAACACAAATAACTTTCCAAAAATACCAAGAAACCAATAGTTGTTGGAAAGGGAACAATTAAAAGGTGACAAAAAAGTGCCTGAAAAATTAAAGAAGCTGCAAACCCATAAATCTTCAGGCCCAAAGTACTCAAAGAGGAATCCATGAAAATGGATGGGTTGTCATTTTCCAAAATCCTACCGATTATAGAATTTGAAGATTGAAGGTAGAAAATGTATCTCTATATTTTAAACAATAGAAATACAAAGGAGGGAACTGTACGGTTTAACCTAAAATCAGTAGAAGGGAAAATTGCAAGATTTTTATGAAAGATGAGATAACAAATTGAGATAACAGTTGAATCAAAATCAACATGAACTACTAATGGGAAATGTAGTGTTTGACAAATCTACTGCAGTTTGTAGTGGACTGTTGAATAGTGGATGTGCATTTAGATCTTCAGAAAGATTTTGATGAAAACAAATTGCTCTCTTTTATGGTTCTATGTAATAGTCTGGAACTTCTTCCCAATAATATAACCAATGTACAATATGTACTGCTCTTCAAATTAAATGTTACTGATTAAAATAGTATAAATTCTATATTTCTTCATTGAAACGTACAGAATAGTGAAAAGCTTGGATAGAGTGGATATGGAGAGGATGTTTCCACCAGTGGGAGAGTCGAGGACTCGAGGTCATCCTCTCGGAATTAAAGGACATTCTTTAAAGAAGGAGATGAGATGGAATTTCTTTAGTCAGAGGGTGGTGAATCTGTGGAATTATTTGCCACAGAAGGCTGTGGATGCAGTCAGTGGATATATTTAAGGCAGAGATAGATAGATTCTTGAGTAGTATGGGTGTCAGAGGTTATGGGGAGAAGGCAGGAGAATTGGGAGGGAGAGATCGATCAGATAAGATTGAATGGCAGAGTAGACTTGATGGGCCGAATGGCCCAATTCTACTCCTATCACTAACGACCTGAAATTCAACTGTCCCATCTCCACAGTCCACATACTTAATATTATTTATTGGCCTCTCTACACTTGATTATGTAAAAGAAAAGTTAAATATCAAACTGACCCGAGAATTTTGGTTTACTTCATTGGGTTTCACCTTTCACTTCACCTTTCAATGCCCAAGACCTTGATGTTGTGAACATACAGGTATGTTTTGTACAGAGGTTTACAAGGGTTAAAGCCCACTCATACTGCCAATTAACTATCGGAAACAAAAATCAAAATTTGCTGTTGTTTTGCCGAACCATATAAACAAGTCTAAAGGATAAGTTAAGATACCTTCTCATACAGGCCAGAAATTCCCCCTAGAATCCTTCCCAACAGCAAACAAAAAAAAAATGTCCACAAAAATGCTCAGCAGTAGTATTTCTCACAAAAGAGCATTACAGAGACTACTGAAATTATGTAGGATCTGGTCCAAATGTCCAGGTCTGATAAGGCTCGTCATTTTTCATCAGTTTATCCACAGGCCAAGTTTCAAATTAAGTCACTGTCCATAAATAGGCTCCAGTGAAGAATTGAACATCATAGACCTGGATAGTGCACATCCATACAGTGCCCTCCATAATGTTTGGGATAAAGATCCATCATATATTTATTTGCCTCTGTACTCCACAATTTGAGATTTGTAACAGAAAAAAATCACATATGTGTAAAGTGCACATTGTCAGATTTTAATGAAAGCCATTTTTATACATTTTGGTTTCACCATGTAGAAATTACAGCTGTGTTTATACATAGTCCCCCCCATTTCAGGGCACCATAATGTTAGGGACACATGGCTTCACAGGTGTTTGTAATTGCTCAGATGTGTTTAATGGCCTCCTTAATGAAGGTATAAGAGAGCTCTCAGCACCTAGTCTTTCCTCCAGTCTTTCCATCACCTTTGGAAACGTTTATTGCTGTTTATCAACATTAGGACCAAAGTTGTGCCAATTAAAGTCAGAGAACCCATTATGTGATCGAGAAACAATAATAAAACTATTAGAGACATCATTCAAACCTTGGGCTTACCAAAATCAACTGTTTGGAACATCATTAAGTAGTAAGAGAGCACTGGTGAGCTTACTAATCGCAAAGGGACTGGCAGGCCAAGGAAGACCTCCACAGCCGATGACAGAAGAATTCTCTCTATAATTAAGAAAAATCCCCAAACACCTGTCCGACAAATCAGAAATACTTCAGGAGTCAGGTGTGGATTTGTCAATGACCACAGTTCGCAGAAGACTTCATGAACAGAAATACAGAGACTACACTGCAAAATGCAAACCACTGGTTAGCCGCGAAAATAGGATGGCTAGGTTACAGTTTGCCAAGAAGTACTTAAAAGAGTAATCAGTTCTGGAAATAGGTCTTGTGGACAGATGAGACGAAGACTAACTTGTCTCAGAGTGATGGCAAGAGCAAAGTATAGAGTAGAGAAGGGACTGCCCAAGATCCAAAGCATACCACCTCATCTGTGAAACAGTGGTGGGGATGTTATGGCCTGGGCATGTATGGCTGCTGAAGGTACTGGCTCACTTATCTTCATTGATGATACTACTGCAGATGGTAGTAGCATAATTCTGAAGTGTATAGACACATCTTATCTGCTCAAGTTTAAACAAATGCCTCAAAACGCATTGGCCGGCCATTCATTCCACAGCAAGACAATGATCCCAAACATACTACTAAAACAACAAACAAGTTTTTTAAAACTAAAAAATGGTCAATACTTGGGTGGCCAAGTCAATCACCCGATCTGAACACAATTGAGCATGCCTTTTATATGCTGATGAGAAAACTGAAGGGGATTAGCCCCAAAACAAGGTTAAGCTAAAGTTGGCTATAATACAGGCCTGGCAGAGCATCACCAGAGAAGACACCCAGCAACTGGCAATGCCCATGAATTGCAGACTTCAAGCAGCCATTGCATGCAAAGGATATGCAACAATATACTAAATATGACTACTTTCATTACATTAATGTGTCCCAAACATTATGGTGCCCTGAAATGGGGGGACTATCTATAATCACTGCTGTAATTTCTACAATTACATTACATTCTGTAATGAAACCAAAATGTATTAAAATGGCTTTTATTAAAATCTGACAATGTGCACTTTAACTGCAAGTGATTTTTTCTATTGCAAATTTCAAATTGTGGAGTACAGAGGCAAATAAATAAATGATGGGTTTTTCCTCCCAAACATTATGGAGGGCACTGTATACTAACTACCTCCAATTCTTCACTGCAATAATATTCATATCCTGTTTATGATTTTAGGTAATGTACTGACATCAAGCAAAGTTAAATGGTCTGGAATGACCCAAGTTAGTTGGAGACACTTGCTTGGTGTCCTTGGACTTTGCAAGCCGATTGTTGGCAGATTTAATCACCCACAAGCACATTTATATTGTACAAGTTTGTAGATCATTAAAATAAGATCAGTTGCATTGTTATGGCAGTTTGGAGTATTGGCTTCCAAATGGAAGGTCAAGCCAGTCAGGAAAACGGCTAATCTACCCAGTGTGTCAGAGGCTCCGAAATGAACTAGAAAGAAGGATTTAATTAAAATGGATGCAATTACAGAGAGAATGTTATGCACCACTGATTCCCTGGTCCATTTATTCCTCACCATCCAATCTCCCTGTCCCCAGGCACTTTCCTCTGCAACCATCGGGGAACCATAGGCACTTTCCCCTGCACCTCTGCTTCACTCTTGCCAGATACTACCTAATCTGCTGGGTAGCATCCATAGTATTTTGCTTAGTCTTTAAAAATACTGTTGAGGTCAGGGTTAACTATTATTACTTGCAAGGCCTTTATTCAATACCTACCAACATTGAAAAGAGTTAAATGCATGAAGTTCTATTTTCACATCTACAGCTAAAGTACTGCAAACATTACTGCAATAGGTGAGAATCATGCCAGTGACTATGCAACAAGTTCCCATAAGCAGCACAGAGTCAATGTTCAGACCAGATACAACTGAAACTCCCCTAAATTACTTTGAATAGTGCCATAAAGTATTTGCATTGACCCAATTTCAATTAGATTAATAATGACCAAAGAAAAAAGAGGACGCAGATCCGAGGAGAGGTCATCAAGCCTTACACACTAATCAGGCTACAATGAAGCTGGTGCGCAGAGGTAGAATAAATGTACAAAATGGGTGCAAATTCTTCATATCGTCAATGCTTGACAATTGGTTCTGGGTTATGCCTCAACAGGTAGTGAGAAATAATGAGTCTGGAATCCGTATTGCTAATATTTTCATGCAAAAATCAAGACGTAGTACTTCTGAACTAAGTTGCCTCGATGGCCTATTTGCTCAAAAGTTGCAACCCTACTCGATGATACAATAAACAATATCTAAAAATAAGTCTGATTCCATGGTCTCAACAATTGGACAATGCAGCAAAGCGAGGTAAATAACAAAGCAACTAACATGGCAACAATAAACGGTAAACACAAGCTTTTCAGGGAAAAGACAATATAAAGGAAGGCAGACACATGGAGACAAATACAATCTACTGTTTGTTCCACAATGAAAACTTTAAAAGCCACTTTACCAGAGGACAAATGTGCAGATTAGTATTGTGGCAGTTCTGATTGATCATGTCTAAACAAATATAAAACACTAGAATGTGTTTTTAATCTGGAATGGCTGTTAAGACTTGTGTCTTCATACTTAAACAATATTAATAAATTCTTCTTCTGCCTTCGTATTTTGTCACAAGACAAACATGCACAATCATACACAAATCATAAGTGTTAACAACGTGGGTGTTTAACAATCTTTGTTCTTTCAAATTAGGGTTAGTAGTAAGGTGACAATTTCTCCTATTAAAACACAACATGCAAAAAGTCTCACAAGCACATTCTTAAATGCTTACCTCTTGCAACAGATCAGCTTGCTCAATTGCCTTCAGCACATTCTTTTTTGAAGTCTCCTGAACTTCCCCTCCTAACAGGAACTCATCCAAGATAAAATAAGCCTTCTCAAAGTTAAAGATAATGTCAAGCTCACAAACCTTCAAGATAAGGAAACAAAAAACAAATGGTGTTCACACACAGAAAAGTAACTATACTTGCAACTCAATGTAAATTAATTTCAGCAATCATTTACCTTTCTCATACATAGTTTGTGTACAATTACCATACTACTGACAAATGTTTCTTTGAAAATATATAGCAATCAGGATCTCCAGACATTTTGCACAGCACGAAATAATGAAAGGAGATGAACTACTAGCATGCACATAAGAGCACTCTAAAAGCAAGTTCGGTATTCCGGAAAACGCAAGGAATCATGGGATTTGTCAAAGGTCACAAGCGATAAAAAACTCTCGGCAGCTGTGCCGCCACAGACCTGCGCCTCATCTGCAGCCAGGATCGATCCCGGGTGTCCGGTGCCGCAATCGCTGCCGAACCGCCCTGTCCCCTCCCGAGTGCCCCCCCCCCCAATCTGGGGGCGGCCAGAGACGTCGGGATTCATACGGGAGGGGCCCTCCCCCCAGCACAGAGAAGCAGCGCTACATTCAGCTCAACTCTGCCTGCCTCGCAGGGTTAACCTACAGCCCGGCCTGGACTGACGGGACAACAGCCCAGAGCCGTAGAGTTAGCAGTGCTTCTCCCCACTGGCTGTAAGCCTGTCGGGTTGTTCCCGCAAGTCCAGGCAGGGGTGCTAGGTTAACTCAGCGGGACAGGCAGTGTTGAGCTGGATTTAGCACTGCTTCTCCACACTGGCTGTGGGCGCCGCTCTTGTCTGATTCCTGCGTCTCTGGCCGCCCCTGGACGGGGGGCACGCACTCGGGAGGGGACCGGGATGGTCCAGTGGCAGTTCGGCAGCGAATATGGTGCCGGAGACCCAGGACCGATCCTGGCTGCGGATGAGGCGCAGGTGTGTGTCCATGCGGCGGCATGGCTTCCGAGAGTTTTATCGCTTGTGACCTATGACCCAGGCATGCGCAGTCGGAAAACCGAACTCGCTTATTCACTTTCCTTTTAACATTGTGAAACATCAGATGTGATAAACAAAGTAACTACTCACAAAAATATTTCCATAGAGGAAGTATGAAGAGATCTGGTATGCTTGAATGTGGATACATTAGATTAAATACATTCCAGGCAGTTAGAGGAAAGTGTTGGAGGAAACTGGGAGTTCTGAGTATAATTTGTCATTCTTCACTAGCTACAAGAGTGATGCCGTACAATCGGAAGCATCTTAAAGTGAGGATGTTTGCGAGAGAAAGAGAAAAGCCAATGACAGGCAATTCAGTGGTGAATTATTACTGCAATTCATCCTTATGGGCAGTAGGTACCCTTTAGAAAAGCAGACTGATCACAGACAATCAACATGGACTTATCTGACAAATGTGATTGATTTTGTTTTGGGGGGGTGGGGGGGGGAATGAAGAACTGACAAGGTGTGCAATGAGGACAATGCAATCAATGGTTGTTACCAAGCAGTTGCAGTGCTCCATCTTTTGTTTTTTTAAAATACATATCAATGATTTAGATTTAAATGTACGAGGCATGATGTTTACAGATGATATAAAAACAGGTCTTGAGGTGTACAATGAGGAAAGTTTAGGTTAAAATAAGACCTTGGAGAGGTCCCTCATGGCAAAGGGATGTGAAATAAATGGGTGGGGTTAAGAGTTTTGAGTGACAAGACTTAATAGTAGTAATATCATTAAATGCTAAACATAGCTTATTCCTTATTGCAGATAATCATTGTTTAGTACTTGCAGAGCAGAAACATGATGCATAATTTAATGTTGTATGTATCCATAATAATTCTGACGTGGGAAAGTTCATTGACAATGAAGCAGCTGAAAATGGCTGGGCCTAGGACACTGCCCAGTAGCAGCCCTGCAGTGGGTGCCTGGAGCCGGGATGAAGAACCTACATTAACCACCACCACCTTCCTTTGTGTGAGGTATAGCTCTGACCATTGGAGCATTTTCCAGTGATGTTGTAGATATGCAGGGGTTTGGGTACTTTGGAACTGGCAGGCTACTCTGTGAAAAAGGTCAAGCTTTGCTGAAGTGACCAAGGGACACCAAGTGCAAGATGCTCATGTAATTAAATGTTGCCATCAAGCCTAGACTTGTAAAGATGCTCCCAACTGTTTCCGTTCCAAGGAAGCTCTGGTGCCATCAAGTCTGGGTTAATGGTAAACAGACAATAAACCAAGGTCTGTGATTGGGTAAAGGATTTCATGTTTATACAGTATGTGTGTTGTGTTTTTTTGTATACATTGTTCTCTCTTAATTCTTAATACAGTGCCTCTTAATGTGATCCCTTATCTGTAAGAAGTATTTGGAATGTAGGGATGACCCTCCCATTGCATTTTCACGCCTTTAGTGTCCCCGCCTCCGTTTAGGGGTATAAAAGTGTAGGTCATTCATTTGGGTGTGCCGGTTGTCTTTTCTTCCGTTTTGTTTACACATGGCTGGTGAGGACTCGAGTGAGTAGATCAGAGTCTGGCCCGCGGTACCGTTTACAAATAAAGAAGAGGTTGGACTCCAGTGTTTGTTTCAGTGATTGACTGAACCAGACTAAGGGGATAGTATTAGATTCGGAATCAACAATGTCTATTCACGTTAATATTGCAAGGACTCACTGATACCACATTCTCACCTCAACTTGAATTTGGCTCTTTTGTCCACATTTTGTCCAAAATGGGGACCTGGCAAAACCCAGTGCAGGCATTGGTGACCATATTATTGTTGAATAAGTGCCGCTCGCTCGCAGTTTGCACATGATTTACTGGCCGGATTACCTTTGTCCTGCTTTCTGTAGACAGCGTATACTCGGGCAGTTTTCTTATAGTCCAGTAAGATTGTAACTGTACTGGAATCTTGCCATGAATTGTGGCTAATTTTAGTTTTGGAGATACAGTGGAAACAGGTCCACCCATACACCAATTCTATGTAATCTCAGTTTCACATCCTACACTTTTACAATTTACAGAAGCCAATTAACATACAAACCTTGGAATGAGAAAGGAAACCGGAGCAACTGGAGAAAACCCACGCAGTCACAGGGAGAACATACAAACTCCATAGACAGCATCCAAGGTCCCTAGTGCTGTAAGGCTGCAACTCTACTGCTGCGTCACTGTGCCTCCCCAACCCCAAAAATACTAGAACTCAACAACTGACTGGATGTGATCTGCTCAAATAGCATTGCTGTATCCAGTGCTCTCAACAATTCCTGATATCATAGAATGAACTGAGGACTAGCAGGAGTGATCCAGTGAATGCAAGTACTTCCGGTTCAAAGCACTTCAGCCTTTGTTTTGACACTAACATTACCAAATTTGCACCAAATGATTAGTCAACTTAATTTAAATTGTTGGAAATCTAAAGAGAAAAATCTGTAGGTGCAGGAAATTTGAAATAATCAGAAAGTGCATCTATGGAGGAAAAAAAAACACAGTAATGTTTGTTCTGATGGAGTAATTGATCTGAAACATGGACAATTTCTCTCCACAGATGCCACCCGACTTGTCGAATGTTCCCAACATCTATTTTTATTAGAATTGAAGGAAATCATGCACTGAATTAAGTTTTTTCGTTTCCAAAATTACTACATATACATGGGGATTAAATGCACTTAAGGTGTACTTCCTGAATAGGAGGGATACTCTTTGATGGTATAATGAATTTAAGGATTTCAACTCACACTTCCAAAATACTTGTCTAGTAGTTCAACATAACGATGAATAATCTCCAATGTTATGAGTTCATTGTCCTGGTCTTCAATAGCACAGCAGAAATAAAGACTTGCATACCTATACAAACATAACAGTTCAATCATTGGTTGTTAATACCATTGCTTTTTAGCAACAGCTGCTACATCAGCTCAAATGACTGAAATAAATTGTTTACCATACTATTTTACATCTTTTGCAAAAAATTCAAAGATTCAAGAGAGAGTTGGATATAGCTCTTGGGGCTAACGGAATCAAGGGATATAGGGAGAAAGCAGGAACGGGGTACTGATTTTGGATGATCAGCCATGATCATAGTGAATGGTGGTGCTGGCTCAAAGGGCCAAATGGCCTATTCCTGCACTTATTTTCTATGTTTCTACTTTTCTAAAACGTTGAATACCATTGATATCAGCATCCAATATTCAATTTTAATCCTTCATCAAAATTAAATTAATAATGAACTTAAATTCTCATGTAATGAGTTTGAAATCTGCCAATTCAGTGTGGTTAATCACTTTACATAAAGAATGGGAACACAGCATCTCAGGATGTGTATTACAGTGCAAGAAGCTACTGTCCCATTTGCTAATCCTGTCATTTATTTCACAACCTTAAAAATGACAAGCTCCATGACGACAAGACATTAAATCATAGTAAAGCCCCCGTGCCACTTTCACGACCTCTGCCGAGTTTGCCCTTGACTCATACTCGCAGAATGGTCGCCCCGAGGTCGTAGGTAGATCGCAGCAGGTTGTGATGCTAGTCGTCGGTACTCGTGGCATCAAGTAGGTCGCGGCATTTTTCGTAGCCTGAGGAAAAATGTCCACGAGTAAAAAAAAGGTCGGCATGGGAAAAAAATCGCTACTTTTTCTCGTAGGTAGATCGTGATGCTAGTCGTAGGTGGTCGGAGGCAGTCGAAGGTAATAGCTCTGCATGAGAGCCCCCTGGAGGAGACCAGGGTGGTAGTATACGTCCCCACCACCACCCCACCCTTCACTGCCTCATTTGAAGGCAGCAAAGCAGCCCTTTCTCCTGTGTCTGACACAGCATCAGAGGCAGATGCCCCATTGGTGATGAGGGAGGGCTGGAGGAAGGTTATGCCCTACACCTTCACCAGGCAGCAGGAAGGGGACCTTGAGGAATGGTTCCAACAGAATGCCATCCTGTACGAAAAGGAAAATGAGGGGTACAGGGACAGGGACAAGAATGGCATGCTTGCCATCCACTGCCCCGCATGTGTGCTTAAAGTTCCATCTTTTGTCAAAGCCCAGCGCCACTCTCTTCCAGTCATCTGGTGTACTGGGACAGTCCATCACATCATCTCCATTCACCCATTGAGACCTCTTCTTGTGCTTCCTCTTCACCCTTGCTCTTCTGCAATTCTTAAAAGGCTGCTGAAGCAAAGGGGCTACTGCCAACAGCAGTAAAACGTACATGGTCGAAGCCAGTCTTCAACATAGTCGTGGAAGGTCGTAGGTTACCGTGACCTTGAATTTTTTAGGTGGTTTAAGGTCGTCAGAGGTCACGAATTAGGTCGTGAAAGTGAGACAGGCCTTTTACCTGTTACAAAATATTTTACCTCGAGGCTAATCTTAAAACAAATTGGATTTTTTTCAATACCAAATTTTTAAAAAGTTCTACGATGCCTTATCTGTGCACCTACGTAGGAAAAACACTCAAGAAATACATTTGATTTCAGATTTTTCAATAATGATGGATTACTTAATTGTTGCAGGACGAGTTGTTCGATAATCGCGCTCAGGAACATTTTTAGAGAAGTCAAAAAGCAAGCTAACTGGTGTAGTGAGTGCATATACAAACAGGAGTTAGAAGTGAATGTTTGTATTCAAACCTTTTATACACAATCTTCAGGTCTCTCCATTCTAAAAAGCTGCACATCTTTGGTTTACGTGCTAGAACTGTCTGGACCAGCTCCCTTGTAATTTTTTTCTTCTCTTTGTCTGAAAGGGGAACATACCACTTTTGCAGTCGAAGTTTCCCCTGACGACTAAATAGCAGCATAAACTGCATCTGTTAAAAGAAAGTGTTGAAAAGTAACATGGCTTTGAACCTTCACGAGTACAAAAAATCTCACAGCATAAATTCATTTGATCCATTGGGTTACATTAGTGCTCAAAGGCACATATTTTATATTAGACCATCCTCCTTTCTCCCTCCTGATTATATATTACCCCGTTGAATGATATCCATCCTATGTGCAAAGGAGAAAGTCACTACACCCCAGATTTATTGCATACGAACACTGACACAGCAAATTCATTTCACTTGCACTTTATGTGCAATGTGACGAATAAAACTGATTGATTGACAGCACAGTACAAGCTATCTTGTACTTTGTGGCTCATTGATCTCTTAACTTTATTTCTCTCTGCACAGACGCTACATGGCCATGGACTTCCAGTATCTAGATCCATTTAGCTCAGACTTCCACTCAAACTTCCAGGAGCCCGCAGTTGGAATGAGGACAATGCACCCACATCTCCTCTTCAACACATTCCGTGCCACTCCTCTGCAATGCTAGATTGTAGAAGTTGGGAACTCATTGGTGTGCAGTGAACAAGCTGGTGGTTCTTAACAGGACTGCCAGTGAGTTGTCAGCACATCCCAACCGACAGTGTCTAAAGAGATGATTGATTAAATTATGAAACTGATGGTGTGTTTGTATTGGAACATCAAACAACATGCTTAATCTGACCCCTACTGAGACAGTACTGGATGTGTGCCAAGAGACATCAAGGTGTGCATTTCTATGGAGAGAAACACAATGGAACAAATAAACATTCTCAAGCTCCAATGTCTAGGCATGTAACGTCCAAAAATGGAGAATGAATGGATTTCATATGTATATTGAGCTGGCTAATGGTAGATAAACCAGAATACAGGGAAAAAAGGCACTACTGCGCTGCTTTAACCCGCTGAGTTTCTCCAGCATTTTTGTCTACCTTCAATTTTTCCAGCATCTGCGGTTTTATCTTAAACACTGTGTTGCTTTTGTCACTTTGGGAGGAAATTGCACGACGTCATAAAGCCACAAATGACACCCCAGAGAATGCATTATGAGCATTGTTTTCCAAATAGAGATTAAATAGTTGACTGTGTTCTTCTCCACTAGAACCAGGCGCAGAAGGATCCTTTAGGCCGACTCTTGATTAGTACAGGTGTCAGAGGTTATAGAGAAAAGGCAGAACTGGGTTAGGAGGGAGAGACAGATCAGCCATGATTGAAATGCAGAGTAGACTTGATGGGCCGAATGGCCTAATTCTACTCTTATTCCTTATGATTCAGAGTACGAGTAGAAAATTGCATTCTTGTCGATTTGAATGATTCCAAGAACATAGTACATCATAGCACAGAACAGGCCCTTGGGCTCACATGTTTATGCCATACATGATGTCAGTTTGAATTCAACTCATCTGCCCGCACCTGATCCATACACCTCCATTCTCATCATATCCATGTGCCTATCTACAAGCCTCATAAATTGTACTACAGTATCTGACTCCACCACTGCTGCTGGCAGCGCATTCCAGGCACCCACCACCCGCCTGTGAAAAAATAAACGTGTTATGTCTATTACCGTTACATTTTGCCCCTCTGACCTTAAAGCTATGTCCTCTAGATTGACATTTCCACCCTGGGAAAAAGGTACTGACTATGCCTCTCATAATTTTATATACTTTTATCAGGTCTCCCCTCTGTCTCCAACCTCCAGAGAAAACAATCCAAATTTGTCCAAACTCTCCTTGTAGCTAATACCCTATAATCTGGACAGAATTCTGGTAAACCTCTTCTTCACCCTCTCCAGACTCCACATCTTTCCCATAATGGGGCAACCAGAATTGCACACAATATTCTAAATGTACCCCGACCAAAGTCCTATAAAACTGCAACAGGACCTCTTGGCTCTTGTTCTCATTGCCCCAACCAATGAAGGCAAGCATACCATATACCTTCTTTACCACTTTATCTAGTTGCATTACAACTTTCAGGCAGCAATGGACTTTGACCCCAAGACCTATGTCCTCTGGTTCTTGATACCCCTACTCTGGGTAAAAGACTGCATTTACCCCATCTGTTACTCTCATGATTTTACACCCCGCTGTAAGATCACCCCTCATCGTTCCAAGAAATAAAGTCCTAGGCTGCTCATCCTCTCCCTATAGCTCAGGCCCTCAAATCCTGGCAATCATAAATTTTCCCTGCGCCTTTTCCAGCTTAACAACATCTTTCCTATAATATGGTGACCAAAATTAAACATAATGCTCTAATTGTGGCCTGACCAATGTCCTGTACAACTGTAACATACTCTCCAAACTTCTATACTCAATATTCTGACTGATGAAGCCCAATGTGCTGAAAGGCTATGACCACCCTATGTTTTTGTGACATCATTTTCAAGAAACTATGTCTAAAGAAGGGTCTTGACCCGAAACGTCATCCATTCCTTCTCTCCAGAGATGCTGCCTGACCCGCTGAGTTATTCCAGAATTTTGTGTCTATCTTCTACGTACACTCCTAGATCCCCTTTCTCTGCAACAGTCACCAGAGCCCTAGCATTCACTGTGTAGGTCCCGCTCTTGTTAGACTTCACAAAACGCAACACCTCACAAAATGCAACATTCCTCAGGCCACCTGCCGAACCGATCAAAATCCTGCTGCAATTTTTTGACAAATATCCTCACAATCTACAACACCACCCACTTTAGTGTTATCTGCAAAATTTCAAACATGGTCTTATCATGTTATCATCTTATCTATTATCATGCACCCAAAGAGAAACAAACTCCTGCATTGCAACATTGAAAACACAATCATGATGGATTGAAAGTCACAGCATGGAAACAGTCCCTTTGTCGCACCGAGTCCATGCCAACCATCGATCACCATTCACACTTGTTCTCCATGATTCCACTTTTGCATCCACTCACTATACCACATAGAAACATTCGAGCCAGCACCGTAATTCATTGTGATCATGGCTGATCCTCCCCTATCAATAACCCATGCCTGCCTTCTCCCCATATCCCTCGACTCCACTAGCCCCTAGAGCTCTATCTAACTCTCTCTTAAATCCATCCAGTGAATTGGCCTCCACTGCCCTCTGTGGCAGGGAATTCCATAAATTCACAACTCTCTGGGTGAAAATGTTTTTTCTCACCTCAGTCTTAAATGAACTCCCCTTTATTCTAAGACGGTGGCACCTGGTTCTGGACTCGCACAACATTGGGAACATTTTTCCTGCATCTAGCTTGTCCAGTCCTTTTATAATTTTATATGTTTCTATAAGATCCCCCTCATCCTTCTAAACTCTAGTGAATACAAGCCAAATCTTTTCAATCTTTCCTCATATGACAATCCCGCCACCCCAGGGATCAATCTCAAATTAGGAGACCAAAACTGTACACAATACTCCAGATGTGGTCTCACCAGACCCCAAATACAACTGCAGAAGAACAGAGCCCTGGACAACTGCATATGGGGCAATTCACAGAAGCCAATTAACGTCACCCATCCATGTCTTGGCAACATCATCAACGTCCCTTCTGCGCCTTTCTCAGTGCAATCACAGATTTACTGTAATGTGCTGACCAGATCTGCACAATTACAAAACTATGGCCTAACAAATGCTGTACATGGTTTATGCATTATTTTCCAGACCTTATGCCTTTGCTAACAAAGGAAATCGTTGCATATTCCCTTTTAATATATTCACTGTCAAGCTACCGTTAAGGGATTGCGGACATTAAACCAAAGGTCACTCTGTTCTTCCACAGCTCTGAATGACCTCTGGATACTGTTGTATATTCTCTTGCTTTGCTGCAGTTCCATTACTCCAAATTAAATTCCATTTATCACTTTTCTGCCCAACATGAGCAATCCCAGAGAGTCATGCCTGTATGGGACACTTGAAAAATACTAATGATCGGAGCCTCTACAATTCCCTCATCTCCCCCCCCTCCCCCGAGCATCCTGGTACTGCATTCATTTCAGCCAGGCATAAGATCTAACCAAAGACCTCTTGCTACTTTTCCTTGCATTATGTTTACCCCATCGATATTTTCAACTCTTCATACTTTAAGTACATGATCAATGTTATCTGCTTTCATGGCGACAGCTGTGTTGTGATTATTGAGGCTCTAATCATATCCTGTTTCCATTTGTAGGACACACATTGGCCCCCAATAGATCATACGAATTTATTACCTTCTTGGATCTACTCGTAAAATATTTATCTTTAACTTTTACCTGACAGTTTTTTTTAACGCTCATTTTTTTAAAAATTTAATAGGAACCCAAGCGGCAACTTTTTCATATGGAGCATGGTGGGTATATGGAACAAGATGCCGGAGAAGGTAGTTGAGGCAGACACAATTACACCATTTACAAAACATTTGGACAGATACATGAATCAGAAAGGTTTAGAAGGATGTGGGCCAAACATGGGCAGGCAGGACGATTGTAGTGGGGAATCCTAGTCAGCACGGACAGGTTGGGCCGAAGAACCTGCTTCCGTGTGAGATGACTCAATGACTCTAACATGCCTACCCTCATCTTGCATGCTTCCCTGAACTCGAGACAAATTAACCATATTTCCAGTTCACATTTGCTAAATCACTCAGTGTCATAAAGTTAGGCTTATCCAATTTGCAACAGAGTCCAATTTCATATTTTTCCATAATGCTCCTTAATCTCAGCTTGTGGTAATGATTCCACATTCTATTTTCATCTGTTCAACCTTCTTCCCCAAAACCACAGGCAGAATAGCATGCCCCCCATCCTGTCCACTCACTCATTGGGCTTACTACAAATTGGCAAAAAATATATATACTGGGACACAATTTACAAATTCAGTACCCTCCACTCTCTTACACTGACTGTATCCCAGTTAATATTTCAGTGATCAAAATTTTAATTATCCCAGTGTTTTCATTTCGTCAGAAATTAGCCTGCAAATTCTCAAGTTTCCCTCAGTCTGTTTAGACATTATTAGAACACTTCCAAAAAAGATTCTTCTAACAGTGCAGCCAGCGCCAAACACCGTGTTAAAGAGGTAGGTAAATAGGTAGAAGAAAGTTCAAGAGAAAAATAGTTACAGGGGATGCTAGTCAGGCAGCAACAGGTTTTGCTGTAGTCACAAACTTTGTTCAGCTCACTGAAAATCCAGCAAATGTTCTGACTCATACAGCATTGCATTACATACAAAGTGAGGAGCTACTTTAATGAAATTTTTGGACTGACGTTTCACATGTACACTATGTGAGGACTTCTGTGCACAGTGATTGCAAACCTGCTAGGTCCATTCATAAAGCACAATGGAATACAGAAAATACTTGAAAGGACATGAAGGAACTTTATAAAATCAGCTTGCTGAGGCAGATCTTTCAGCCACTGATGCAGGGAAATGAAAATGTCACCAGACAATGCATGCAATGAGTGATTCAGGCTGGATGGAAAGCAAGACCTGTTCTCAGGTCATGTACTTACATAGGGTGGCCTAATCTCATGTAAATATATGGTTAAAGTATAACTGTTCAAGTTACAAAGGTATAACATGATAACATTCATTCATTCCTAAACAAGTAATAGCACTTGCTAGCCAAAGATGAACAGGGAGAGCAGGCAGCATTTGCAAAAATACAACACTCCATTCGCATCAATATATCAATAAAACTCAGGTCAGATGTT
Organism: Raja brachyura; assembly: GCA_963514005.1. Next base: position 33,898,425 of record OY740792.1, read on the forward strand.
TTTCAACTAACTGGGAAGATGTACTTGATGATTTTTTTTTCAAATTTCTGAGATAAAGACCTAGAAACCACCCACCCTTATTTAAGAAAAACAATCAGATTAAGCCAGGTAACTGCAGGCCAGTGAATATTGCATCAGTGGTAGGCAATTTACTGGATACATTTTTACAGTATAGGATTTAGGTGCACTTGGAAAGTCAGGGACAGATGAGGGATAGTCTGCCTGTCACGCTGAGTTACTCCAGCATTTTGTGTCTATCTATAGTCAGTATGGCTTTGTGCAAGGAAAATCACATCTCACTCATTTCATTTTTTTTAGGTAACAAAGACTGATGAAGGTAGGACAGTAGACATGAACTTAAGTGAAACATGAGCTTGTAAACTGGATCCAAAATTGATTTGGTAGTCGGAGGTATTAAATAGTGGTGGAGGTAAGCTTATGTTTGTAAATCTGCATCTGTGGTGTACTGCAATCATGTGACATATATTAACAGCTTGAATGTGCATATAGGAGCTATGATTACGCTTGCAGATGATTTGCAAATGTGGGGTGATGGTTGCTTAAGGTGACCGCAGGGTATAGACTAGATGGCGAGTGATAGCAGATGGAATTTTATCCTGACAAGATGCATTTTGGGAAGTAAAATAGCGTTGCACTAGGTATTTCTGGCTTCTGTTTTGTATGATATTGTTTTTTAAAATATATTGAACTTTGTTTTTTTTAATGATGTTATCTATTGAGTACTGTATTTACAAACCAGTTGTGCTGCTGCAAGTAAGAATTTAATTGTTCCATTATGGTGCACATGACAATTAAACACCCGACTCTCTTACGGTAAGCTGCAAGGAACTAAGGAATGGTAAAGGGAGAGATCTTAGAGTTCAATCCATTGTCCTCTGAAAATGTCAACATGGGTAGATAGATAGCAAAGATCACAGAGCGGGGCTCTATGATCTTTGGTAGATAGTGAAGGCGGCATTTGGCATATTTGTCTTCATGGGGCACAGGATATAAAATCGGGACATTATGTTGCAACTTTACAAAATACTGATTAAGCCACATCATAGGAAGCATATGAGTGCACTGGAGAGAGAATGCAATAAATATTCAAAAGGACATTGCTTGGATTGGAGGATTAGCAATGAGAAGAGATTGGATTGGTTGTGCTCATTTTCATTGGAGCACAGGAGGACAAAGGTCACGATACAAATATGATGAACAAAAAAGGGGTAGATATAATTTGTTTTACTCATGCTGGCAGTATCAAAAGCAAGACTGCATAGATACAAGGTGAAAGGAATATTTAACAGTGATCTGAGTGGGAAGAACAGTGTGTTTTAAAACACAGAGGAATGGGTGATGTTTTGGGTTGAGATGGTGATGATTTAATCCAATGCAATTAAGTGTAAAATACATTAAGACAAGCACCTGAATAGGCAAGGTATAGAAAGACAGATCTAATGCAGGCAAATGGAACTACTGATAAAAAGGTCAAAGGGGCAGCATGGACATGGTGTGATAAATGGTTTGTTTGTGCTATGATTATGAATTACACTCAGTGCTGAAACATTGTTTGGGAACAGAAAGTTCCAAAAGGCTCGTGGGGAAAAAAAAACAGGTCTTACTTTTACTAAGCTTCACGAGTGAAGTACCTAGTTTATAGCTTAAGTTAACAATATTTCCACGCACTGCGTTGGTTCAAGGGGTTGCCTCATATAACATCACCTTCACTGGCAATTAGGAATGGACAATAAAGGCAATTAACACACACATTCAGAAAAAAATAACGAAAACAAATGGAAAGAATAAGAGAGAACGCAAAGCTCTACTACAAAATAATGCCTAACTTACTTATTAATATTTATTAAACAAATATTTTACCTCATCATTAATAGTCAAAATATTTATTCACTTTTATCCAGAGGCAATTGACAAACTAGTTTCAATCAATTTTTTTAAACTTTAGGGAGTGAGAGAAAATAACCCCAATCTGCCACTTGTATCATCGTGCTGGTTTTAAGCTATGAAAAACTGGAGCCTGCCAACAACTTCAGCTTTCCAACATTGGAAAGTCATCTCTGCAAACTACCCAATTTCTACAGATGCACCGTGAAAGCATCCAGGCCCACGGGCGCCATGCCCAGCTCACACCGCCGGCACCGCCAGAGCTCCCCGCCCGGCCATGAATCCCGCTCAACGCTGAGCGGCCGCTGCAACAGGGACGCGACCAGCGCGACCCCTCCGCCACGGGCCTCCCCCGCGTTGCGTTACCTCACCGTGTTCTCCTGCAGTCGCCCGTCAGCCCGGCTCCGTCCCGTTGCTGCACCTCTGTGCGCCTGCGCGTGTGCCTGTGTTCGGGCCAACCACCACAGGCCGCCTGCGCGTGTGTCGAGTCCGTTGCTGCACCTCTGTGCGCCTGCGCGTGCGTCGAGTCCGTTACTGCACCTCTGTGCGCCTGCGCGTGTGTCTCCGCCCGCATGTCGAGTCCCCTCCTCCTCTGTCTGCGTCTGCGCCTGCGCCGCCCACGGCCCGGGGTCACCCGAAGCATCCCGCCCTGCCATTGGGCCCGTCAACCTTTGGTCAACATCACACGGACGTGGGAGTTGATTGGACCATGATCGGAGCGCGGCGCTTCTGTGATTAGTGCAACGCCCGTCAATCTGGCCGCTCCGGATCCGCACGCACCTCATTGGTGGGATGGTGGTGAGGGGGCGGGGCTTGCCGGAAGCCTGGGCTGAGAGCGCCAGTGGGGGGGCGCTGGGCGCAGGAAGGTTCCCATCAGTCAGTCTCCCATTGCTGGGGACCTACATTGGTCTTCACTAATCTTTTTCATTTTACATATCTAAAGAGGCTTTTACAGTCATTCTTATTTCATACATTTTTTAATCCTGAATAAAGTTTATTTTGATTTTTAAAAAGAACAACCATAGGCTGACACTGAATCTCGACCTGAAACGTCACCCATACATGTTCTCCAGAGATGCTGCCTAACCCGATCCAGCACTTTGTAAACCAGCATCTGCAGCTCGTACCTACAGCTGAGAAAAGGAAGCAGATGGAATCATGTTATGACTAAATGTTGTGGTTCATCATGTTGTGACTAAATGTTGTGGTTAATCCAGAACCAGGGTCCAATTGGCTTAAGGCCGGCACCGGCCCTGGTCAGTGGAATTCTCTGCCTCAGAGGCGGTGGAGGCCAGTTCTTAGGATACTTTCAAGAGAGAGCTAGATAGAGCTCTTGAAGATAGGGGAGTCAGGGGATATGGGGAGTAGGCAGGAACGGGGTACTGATTGTAAATGATCAGCCATGATCACATTGAATGGGGATGCTGGCTCAAAGGGCTGAATGGCCTGCTCTTACACCTAGTGCCTTGTCTATCTCATGTTCTGCCAGGCCAGTGATAGTGCAAGGGTTTAAGTGGCATTCCTGAACAGAACAGGCTGTGCTCCACACCTGTCACCGCGTCATCTAAGCCCCCATCCACCCATCCCAATGGCAAATTCCCTAACTCCGCAGCCGTTGTTTGATCTGCTGAGCTTTTTATGTCTTTTGTTCCTCCACTTTCCCTACAAGCTTAAAATTTCCCGAAACATTCATCATGGAAATACAGGGACTGGTCAGGTAGTCCCTGTGGAGAGAGAAACATACAGTGTGTCAGGTGGTTGCAGCGCAGTTAACTGGAGTGAAGCATCTACAGTGTATAAAACCGGGAATTTTGGTGAGTGGATGAACTTGATGTGAAGAGAAAGGTGATATACTTTATTTCTGTAATCAAATAAATAGAGGCATAGCAAGGCATCTGAGATGGAGTGTTTTGTGGATATAATGTTTCAGAAGCTGGGCAAACTGCAGGGCCAGAGAGTGCATTTTTAGCAAGATTGGGTGATTGAAAGGTGCACACAACTACTTCAGGGGAAATATGATGGTACCTTGTTGTAAATATTATTGGGTTCAGAGAGTTCCCCTGGGTATTTAAATTATACAAGGCGAAGAGGCTGTAGATTAGAAAGTATCATATAGTCAGCTGGGTGGAGCTTCAGCTTTGTTTAGAAATACAATGTGGAAACAGGCCCTTCAGCCCACTGTCCATGCTGACCAGCATTTCACCCATAAACTAATTCTAGGGCCAGTTTACAGAAGCCAATTAACTGCTGCATTACATCAAACAAGTTAACGAACTTGTTTGATGTATTTTAGAGGTGCTGGTATGCTGTACCGTTGTATACTACCACAAAAAAAGCACAGATAGAGATAATAATTCTAGATGTGGTTTTAGTGAATGCAGCTCGGAAGAAAGGAGTAACAATGGGGGAGCACTCTTGACATAGTGGTCATAACAGTTAGATTTTGCATCGTTAAGGCTCTAGATTGTGGTACGGCCAATTTTGCAAGAGTGATTTAGCAAAGGTGAAGCGGAAATACTTGGAAGGTAAGTCACAGTCACTCATATCTATGTGCACGGAAACAGGTCCTTTAGCCTAACAAATCCAAGGTGACCTAGTTGCCTACCTAAATTAGTCCCATTTGCCTGCATTTAGCCAATATCCCTTTAAGTCTATAACACATTGTAATTATACCCACCTTCAAAATGTACACTGGCAGCTTGTTCCGCTTACCAATCGCCCTCCGTGTGAAAGTTGCCCCTGCTTCTCTTTAAATCTTTCCCCTCTCATTTTAAACCTATGACCTATACCCTGGAAAAAAATACTGTGAGCAGCCACTTTACCTATGCCTGTGCAGTACCTGATGTCGGGTCTTTAGCAGCAGTGAATCAATGAAAAAGATACCCTGAATATGATAAATAATTAAAAGGCTGTAATTCACTTTGAAGTTGGAGATGTCTTCTGAAAAAATAACTACAAAATGATTTTGTGGAGGAAATCTGGTTGGGACCAGCTAGATTATTGAGTACGGTAGAGACCAGGATGCTGGTACAAACATTGAAGGCTATATTAAAGGGTTGAAGTGTGGAGTTCAGTTCAAATGACTGACAGCAGCTATTGGGCATGTAGTTGAGTTGACAAGGAAAAGGATCTGATTTCGTTTCTTCGCCATTGTATGGTTGGATTGGATCACACTTGCCAGGTTTGAGTATTTATCCTGGTGACTTGTATCAGCCAAGAGCACAGTGTCCTACACCACATATCTGCTAATGGCAGCTGTATTTTACCACACCACAACTCAACAATCCCTCCACTCTCTCTAACACTATTACTGGATAATCAGGAGTTTCTTCTGTAGGGTTTTGAGAAAACAAAATCTATTGTCTTTACTTTTGTTCCACTGTTTCCACACAGCTGACGTGAAACATTAACCTTGTTGCGTTCTCTGCCAATACTGCCCGGCTTGTTGGATAGTATTCTCCGTTTTTATCTTGGAATAACAACACTTTGCTTTTGGACTACATCCATCACACTGAAAATTGTCTGAAAATAAGGCAATTTTTACAACTCCATGGAACATGGATGTTAATTCATGAATATGAAAATATAGCTATGGATGTTTGAATCTTAGAACGGACGCGCAGAAGGCGGCGCAGAGAAAGGCGGCAGAAGCGCGGCTGTCGAGCCGGCATCCACGCTAGGCTAAATAAATCCCCACACAGACCGGCACTACCCATCATCTTCCTGACGAACGCCCGATCGCTCAGCAACAAGATGGATGAGCTGGAGCTGATCAACAAGGAACACACAGCTGACTTGGCTTCACGCGGGGATTCCGGACGAGGCTATCAGTCTGGCAGGCCGCACAGCGCACAGGGCCGACAGGAGTAGTAACTGGTAAGAGCAGAGGGGGGGGGGGGGGGGGTTATGCATTTACTCTTATGATAAATGGTGTACAAATGCAGTTGTCGTTGAGAGACACTGTTCACCAGACATGGAGTTTATAACACTGAAATGCCGACCCTTCTATCTGCCGCAGGAGTTCACAGCTGTTGTTATTATGGCTGTTTATATTCCACCAAGCGCTAGCGATAAGCTAGCACTCAAAACCCTGCTAACAACCATCAACAAACTACAGACTGCACACCCTGATGGGATTTTCATCGTGGCTGGAGACTTCAATCAGGCAAATCTAAAAACTGCCCTCCCTAAATTCCACCAGCATGTCACATGTCCGACGAGAGGTCAAAATACATTGGATCATGTATACAGCAACATCAGGGATGGATACAAAGCCTCTCCCCTTCCTCACCTCAGCCAGTCTGACCACCTATCCCTCTTTCTCACCCCAGCATACAGACCTCTTATCGTGAAAACAAAGCCCAGTGTGAGAAACACAAAGACTTGGCCTGAGGACGCTGCCGCTGAACTTCAGGATTGCTTTGAGCGCACCCAGTGGGATCTTTTTGCAAATCAGGACATAACAGGCTACACATCCACAGTTATGTTCTATATACAGAACTGCATCAATAACGTCACTATCGACAGAATGGTTAGGTGTTATCCAAATAGCAAACCATGGATGACCAGTGATGTCAGAAAGCTGCTGAGGGAACGCAACTCAGCTTTTGGATCTGACAATGATGAACTGTACAGCACTGCCAGATCCAAACTGAAGAGAGCCATCAAAGAGGCAAAGGCAGCCTATGGAAGAAGACTAGAGGGACACTTTAATGAGAGGGACCCCCGGCGTGTTTGGCAAGGTATCCAGCAACTTACCAACTACAAGGGCAACAGGGGGTTAACCACCAGCAGCAGTAGTAACTTGCTGGCTGAGGAGCTTAACCACTTTTTCGCCCGTTTTGAGCTGAGTAAGGCAGAGCCTGTGCCTGCAGCCGTATCCAGCACTGACGACCTGGCACTCACTGTGAGCACAGAGGATGTCAGGAGAGTACTCTGCAGCGTCAACCCCAGGAAAGCTGCTGGCCCAGAATGCATCCCAGGGAGAGTACTGCGGGTTTGTGCAGACCAGCTGGCAGAAGTATTCAGCGACATCTTTAACCTCTCTGTCAACATGCACTGTCCCTAAATGCTTCAAGACTGCCACCATTTTGCCTGTTCCCAAAAAAACATCTATCACCAGCTTGAACGACTACAGACCTGTTGCTCTCACCTCAACTGTGATGAAGTGTTTTTAGAGACTGGTCCTGGCCCACATTAAATCCTCACTCCCACCTACCCTGGATCAACATCAGTTTGCATTCAGAGCCAACAGGTCAACAGAAGACGCCATCAACATCGCTCTACATTCTGCACTGACTCACCTGGAGCGTCCCGGCTCATATGTAAGGATGTTGTTTGTAGATTTTAGTTCTGCATTCAATACCATCATCCCCAGCAGAATGGTGGACAAACTGTTTGACCTGGGTGTAAATGCCAACACATGCAGATGGATCAAGGACTTCTTAACAGACCGCCCACAGACTGTCAGGATGGGGTCCAATCACTCCCCAGTCCTGACGCTCAGCACAGGGGCGCCACAAGGCTGTGTGCTGAGTCCTATTCTCTACACAATATACACTCATGACTGCACACCGACACACAGCACAAACCGGATCATTAAGTTTGCAGATGACACGACTGTAGTGGGGCTGATAAATAACAACGACGAGTCTGCCTACAGAGATGAAGTCCAAAAATTGACTGTCTGGTGCACTAACAATAACCTGTGCACTCAACTCAACCAAAACAAAAGAACTGGTTATTGACTTCAGGAGGAGGAGAGAAGAACCTGCTCCTCTTTACATCAAAGGAGACATGGTGGAGAGAGTCACTGACTTTAAGTTTCTGGGCACATACATCTCCCAGGACCTTACATGGACAGTGAACACCATTACTCTCGTAAAGAAGTCACAGCAGCGGCTATATTTCCTGAGGACTCTGCGGAGAGCAAACGTCTCACAGCAGCTGCTGCTGTCCTTCTACCGGTGCGCCGTGGAAAGCATCCTCTCCTATGGCATCCTGGTGTGGTTTGCTAGCTGCACTGTGGCTGGAAGGAAGGCACTACAGAGGGTTATTAAAACAGCACAGAGCATCACAAATGCTCAACTACCCTCCCTGGAAGACATTTACAAGGCCCGATGTTTACGCCGGGTGACAAACATCACACAGGACTCATCCCATCCTGCCAACCACCTTTTCACTCTGCTGCCCTCTGGGAGGCGATACGGGTCTTTGAAGGCCCGCACTTGCAGACTAACTAACAGTTTCTACCCACGTGCCATTAGAGAACTTAACTCAAACAGATAACACTACGGGCAACACTACACAATTCGGGGTGCATATAAACTTTGTCTGCTAGAATGTGCAATATAATGTGCATTTTTTTATTATCTATTACTTATTTTATTCATTGATCTTGTAGTAAATGTAAATGTGAGAGTAAATGGTTGTTTGTGTTATTGTGTTTTGTTCTTTTTTAATCTTTTTATCCTGTGTCTTTTATTGTTTACCTTTGAAGGGGATGCACATGAAATTTTGTTGTACAGTTGATGTGCAATGACAAATAAACGTATTTGATTTGATTTGATTTGATTTGATTTGAGAATTTAATTCTAAGATTCCTTCCAACACACTTATAATTTAATTGCTCTACTTCATCAGCTGTACTCTAAGATCAGGAATGTCCTCCCTAAACCTCAAGTGAGCCTATCTCTCGCCTTCAAGACACTCCTTAAGACCTAATCATTCCTTCCTTGACATTGATATTTCTTTTGTTTGCCAAAGTTCAGAGGAAGTATATTGGGACATTTTTGTAATGTTAAAGTTGCAATAGAACTACATGCTATTGTTGGCTTGGGAACCTGGGAGGGGATCCATAACTCTGATCTTGCCTCAGCAAGGATAATGGGGATAACAGCTTGTGAATTGAGTTTAACTTTTAAAAAGTGTATGTGGTTTTAAAAAGGAGATTTCCATGTACATTTGACACTGGTTCAAGAGCAGCATCTTTAAGCCTTTGCCTCCTTCTTGGTGGGAACTTTAGATGCCTGGAGAGATGAATACAAAAGCAACTTTCAAATGTCAGCACAACGACTAACATGCAGAAACTCTGGCAGAATCTATTGTTTCAATTGGTTACATGCCTTTAGTGTAAAACATAATACACTTGACATTACATTTGTGAGCTATGGAAAATGTATATTAAAGCAGCTAAAATTAATTATTTAAAGTGATTGCACCAAGCATCCAATCATTGTATTTTATTTTTGAAACATGATTGGTTCATTTTAAACGGTTATTATTTGAACTTTGCAATATTCCATTTGTAATTGTAGTTGACTGTCTGGAAAACAACATCAGTTATTGGTAACTGATTCTATTAATATATTGTCAAGTCAGTGGAAGGCTCTGTGTTTGTATGTTCTAATTTAAAGTTACTGCAGCTCCAAATCAGAGTGTACTTCTGTTTAACTGCAGCAGTTCACATGGTTGGATTTCCGTCAGTGTGTTTTTATGTTCAGCACTTTTAAGATTACAGGTGTATATTCCTAGAGGGTCAAAGGAAAAAGTTACATTTGCAGTATTTTTAAGAGAAGATTTGCAGTGAAAAACATACATTTCCAACGAGCAAAGCAGTAAATAATTCTGGTAATAGTATAAAAGTACCTTATTCTTTTTGCAACTGCACATGACAAAGACGAGACTGAGAGATATCAACAAAAGCAGGATTCCAGCGCCTAGGATGACATAAGGGATGTAGAGCACGATCTTCATAACCTGAAGCGCCCATTTCAATTTAACTGCTGATTTGTCATCAATCACAGCATTCTAATAAAAGAATGGGGTAAACAAACTTATCGTTAAATTCAGAGGATTTGGACACCGTTCATCCCTATGTAACTGGATCCGCAACTTCTGCATTGGCAGGCCACAATCAGTATGAGCTGGCAACAACACTTCCTGGTCAATAACCATTAGCACAGGAGCACCTCAAGGCTGGGTGCTCGGTCCATTGCTCTACGCTCACTTTACCCATGAATGTGAGGCCAGTTCCAATGCCGTCTTTAAATTCGCCGTTGTTGGACGAATAATGGGTAATGATGAATACAGGAAAGAGATTGAAAATTTGATTGAATGGTGCCCAAACAACAATAGTGTTCTCAACATTAGCAAGACCAAGGAGCTGATTGTTGAGTTGGTTGAGGAGAAAGCCAAGGATCCACTAACCTGTCCTACATGAACGGAACAGTAATGGAGAGAATCAAGAACTTCAAGTTACTGGCCATGCATATCTCTTAAGATCTGTCCTGGGCCTAGCACATTGATGCAATCATAAAGAAATTTCATTAATGCCTCTACTTCCTTCGAAGATCGAGGCGATTTGGTATATCGATGAATACTCTAATGAACTTGTACAGGTGTACAATAGAGAGCGTACTAATGGTTGCATCATGGCCTGGTTTGGCAACACAGATGCCTAGGAACAAAGAGGTTTCAGTGACTGGTAGACGCTGCCCAGTCTGCATAGGTACTGACCTCCCCACCATTGAAGGAATCTAAAGAAGGCACTGCCTCAAAAAGGTAGCCAATATCATCAAGAGCCTACACAAATATATCTCCAATTCTGAATGTTCTTTGTTTAGTAAATCACTCTGTTAATTTCATCCTCTGGTTTCCTAAGGTCAGCTTGCTTCCTGCAAACGATGATTCCAATAATCTGCACCTCTGCCCAGTTTTATTCTTCCTTGGCAGCCAAAATCTGCTTAGTCCATGCTTTTTGCCATCTTGAGCACTGACTGCTTTAATTATTTACCAACACTTTTTTTCAACTCGCTTCCATTCCTCTTCCTGGCTGAGCATGACTTCGGGGAGATAAGTTCCATCAAATTAGCTCTAAATACTTCCCAAATAGCTCCAAATACGTATGTAAACCCCTTCTGCCTCCACTCATTTTAATTTTCACATGCCGTTCAATATTACTGCCTCCTAAATTATATATGTAGTTGCTTATGTTTCATTTTTTCAACCCCTGTATTTGAAATCCTTTTATCTTCAGTAACTTGTGCGCCTTCAATGTATCCCTTCCTGATCAGGATTGCTTCACAGATGCAAAACACTAAAAGTTGTATTTCTAACACATAGAAGAGTTCACGAGTTCAAGAAACTGTTATAACCTACTTAATAAATCTACCCAAATATTGTCATTCACACTCAATCACTTGATATGACATATTAAGCAGCAACAGTATGTTTAACATTTAACCTGAAAAGTCATGTAACTTAAAATGCTGGAGTAACTCAATGGGTTGGGCAGCATCTCTGGAGAAAATGGGTGTGATGTTTTGGGTAGGGAGCCTTCTTCAGACTGATTGTAGATGATATGCAGACTGCAGTAGATGAGGTTAGCACTTGGGGTTACTGCATCTGGTGTTCCCAATGTGGTGCTCCTGTACATCAGTGAGACCAAGCGAAGACTCGGTGACCGTTTTGCTGATCACGCACTCAATCCACAAAGGCCTACTGGATAACCATTTTAACTCTCCTTCCCATTCCCATACTGACCTTTCTGTCCTGGGCCTCCTCCATTGCCAGAGTGAGGCTGCATACAATTTGAAGCAATAGCACTTCATATTTCACTTAGGTAGCTTACAAACCAATGATATGAACGTTGCATTCTCCAAATTAAGGTAATTGCCTCCTCCCCTCCTTCTCCCCCCCCCCCCCCCCACTTTCCCCCTTCCTCCACTAAAAGTCGGTTAACTAATTCCACAGTTCGCAACCATGTATCCTTCTCGGGTTCGTACCAGACAACAGTCAGCTTATCGTAATTATTGGCATGTCGTAAAGGTAATGCTACGGTTGTTATGGGAGGTTTCAACATGCAGGTAGACAGGGAAAATCAGGTTGAAAATCTTGGTACTGGACCCCAAGAAAGGGAGTTTGTGGAGTGCCTCCGTGATGGATTCTTAGAGCAGCTTGTATTGGAGCCTACCAGGGAGAAGGCAATTCTGGATTTAGTGTTATGTAATGAACCGGATTTGATAAGGGAACTTGAAGTTAAGGAGCCATTAGGAGGTAGTGACCATAATATGGTCAAGTTTTAATCTACAATTGGAGAGGGAGAAGGGTTAATTGGAGGTGTTGGTGTTACAGTTGAATAAAGGGGACTATGGAGCCATGAGGGAGGAGCTGGCCAATGTTGACTGGTAAGATACCCTAGCAGGGATGACAGTGGAACAACAATGGCAGGCATTTCTGGGAATCATACAGAAGGTGCAGGATCAGTTCACTCCAAAGAGGAAGAAAGATTCCAAGGGGAGTAAGGGGTGACCGTGGCTGACAAGGTAAGTCAGAGATAGTATAAAAATAATAGAGAAGTACAACGTAGCAAAGATGAGCTAATGTTATCCCACTTTTTAAGAAAGGCGGGAGAGAGAAAACAGGAAATTATAGACCAGTTAGCCTGACATCGGTGGTGGGGAAGATGCTGGAGTCAATCATAAAAGATTAAATAGCGGCACATTTGGATAGCAGTAACAGGATCGGTCCGGGTCAGCATGGATTTATGAAGTGGAAATCATGCTTGACTAATCTTCTGGAATTTTTTGGGGATGTAACTAGGAAAATGGACAAGGGAGAGCCTGTGGGTGTAGTGTACCTGGACTTTCAGAAAGCATTTGATAAGGTCCCGCATAAGAGATTAGTGGGCAAAATTAGGGCACATGGTATTGGGGGTAGAGTGCTGACATGGATAGAAAATTGGTTGGCAGACAGAAACAAAGAGTAGGAATTAACGGGTCCCTTTCAGAATGGCAGGCAGTGACAAGTGGGGTACCACAAGGCTCGGTTCTGGGACTGCAGCTATTTACAATATACATCAATGATTTAGAGGATGGGATTCAAAGTAACATTAGTAAATTTGCAGCTGACACAAAGCTGGGTGGCAGTGTAAACTGTGAAGAGGACGCTATGAGAATGCAGGGTGACTTGGATAGGTTGGGTGAGTGGGCAGATGCATAGCAGATGCAGTTTAATGTGGATAAATGTGAGGTTTTCCACTTTGGTAGCAAAAACAGGAAGGCAGATTATTATCTAAATGGTGTCAAGTTGGGAAAAGGGGAAGTACAACTTCTGGGGGGTCCTTGTTCATCAGTCAATGAAAGTGAGCATGCAGGTACAGCAGGCAGTGAAGAAAGTGAATGGAATGTTGGCCTTCATAACAAGAGGAGTTAAGTATAGGAGCAAAGAGGTCCTTCTGCAGTTGTATAGGGCCCTAGTGAGACCACACCTGGAGTATTGTGTACAGTTTTGCTCCCCTAATTTGAGGAAGGACATTCTTGCTATTGAGGGAGTGCAGCGTAGGTTTACAAGGTTAATTCCTGGGATGGCGGGACTGCCATATGCTGAGAGAATGGAGCTTGTACACTCTGGAACACGCTAGAGGCAGAAAACATGTTCCCGATGTTCGGGGAGTCCAGAACCTGGGGCCACAGTTTAAGAATAAGAGGTAAGCCATTTAGAACGGAGATTTTTCTTTGCGTTCAGTTTTTTCCCCCACTCTCCCTGCTACAAAAAGGGTCCCAACCTGAAACATCACATCCATTTTCTCCAGAGATGCTGCCTGATCCGCTGAATTACTTCAGCATTTTGTGTCTATCTTTGGTATAAACCAGCATCTGCAGTTCCTTTTTATTACAATATAAGTCAGGTACCTCACCTCATTCAAAAAGATAACTGGTAAAATCATTGTCCTCATTCGACCAGTTTGGCTGTAAAGAAATACATTGAAAAGGACTATTAAAATAGCCGATGTAAAACATTGATGCCAATCTGCTGCTTTTACATAGGTTACTCACTAGCATTTCCTGCTCTTTACAATATGTCCCATGTTTGATCATCGAAACGTGGATAATACGTTGATAGTGGGTATCAAACTGGTTTAGTGTATCTTCAAAGTGATGTCAATGTTAATTATTTTTCATTATCAGCCATAGAAACCAAATAACGTCTGAATTAAGAACTTTTTGCATTATAGGGAAAGGCCAGGAGGCTTTTTAGTCACCAGGGGCACACAAAGAAGTAATTTGTGTCAATGTCCATAATGACTGAAAACATAAGAAAAGAGCAACAGGAGTAGACCATCTCAACCTGTCCTGCCATTCAATTTGATCATGGCTAATCTATTCAAAGTTTATCTCTTTTGTCTCCGTTCCCTGCAGCCCTCAATTCCTTGATCTTACAAATGTTTGTCAACTTCCTCTTTAAATACTCCCTTAGATCTAGGCACCACAGCCCTCTGGGATAGAGAATTCCCAGAGATTCATCATGCTCTGCAAGAAGACGTTTGAACACACCTCAGCTTTAAATGACCATCCCCTGACCTTGTAACTATATCCCCTTGTTTTGAGACTCTTCCAATAGTCGAAACATCTTGACATTTATGCTGCCATATCCTCAAAGGCTCGTGTATGTTGCAGATAAGATCACTCTTGTTCTCATAAATTCCAAATCAAAATTTTCAACTGTTCAGATAGGTAAATACTTTGTGGAAGACAAAGTGCTGGAGTAACTCAGCATATCAGGCAGATGGTTCATTATTTTCCCCAGCTCTTGGTTCACAGCCCTTCAGTTTATGGTTCTTATACGATTAATTGAAGTTTTATTTTAACTATGGTGAGGGTTTCTGTCTGCAATGTTCTTTTAGGCAGTCAGTATCAAACAATAATCTGCACTCTTATCCTTATACCAAATAAATTAATCACTGCATTTATTGATCTATCATCAGGCCATAGAGACATGCAGCAAAGAAACAGGCCCCTCACCCCATCCAGTGCATGCCGCCTGTTAACACTCATTTACATTAATCCTACACAAATCCAAGTTTTGTTTTCCTCACGTTCCCATCAAATTCCCTCGGGTTCCATCAATCACCTACACTGGTTCATTTATTGTGGCCGGTTCCTGGGCTGACAGCAAACTTTGAGGATGTGGGAGGAAACCAGTTTATTTTACAACAGGGACAAGGTCACAAGAATCAAAAGTGAATAAGAGGGCAACACAGTATGAATACATCCTTGAGAGATCTGGCATTAAGTGGAATGATCTCAAATGCCAACACTGAGTGATCTACTCTTAAATTACCTCACTAATACTCGACCATGGAATTCA
Source organism: Raja brachyura (assembly GCA_963514005.1). The sequence continues at coordinate 33,913,479 of OY740792.1, forward strand.
GAAATACTTTCCAATTGTGGGGAAGTGTGAGGTGAGAGAAATCAAATGGCCGGTTATTATCTAAATGGAGAGAGACTGCAAATGAGTGATTGATCCTCTATTCTCTCACAGGGTTGTGAATTTGTGGAATTCTTTGCCAGGCTGTTGGTGGAAGCTGAATTGTTAAAAGTATTTAAAGTTGTGGTGTATAAATATTTGATGGTTTGAAAAATAAAGGGGTATAGAGGCGTGGCACAGTGGGGAAACTGAGAGCACAGAACCATCATATTGAATGATCGGGCATACTTGAGGGGTTTATCCTTTTTTTACTATGTTCTTGTGTTCATTCTGAAATTAGCAATCGCAGCATCCAATTATCCCAAAAGGCAAAGCCAATAACTTACGCAATGTAGTCCACTGCCTCGATGTGGAGGTTGAGCTGCATTCTCTTGGCTGCTCTGATAGGGAAACCAGTCATCTGTTGGATACAAGAAGCTCAATGTATTTCAGGTATATTTGTTTTCTTCCCATTTGTCTTTGAGATGCGATATTATGGAGGCACAGGGGAAGCAGCCGGCATAAAACAAAGTTAAGAGATGGAGTGGGAAGCTGCAAGAGTGGTCGTGGTTGGTTAGAAAATACACCAAGGATCGGTCTTTTCTCTCTCTTTGTCATTCACTTGCCTGTCCTATCAGGTAATACCGCTCTTTAACTAAAGCATTTGTCCCCAACTTTTTATGTTCCTCTTTTCTGCTCTGGAAACCTCCTTGCTAGTTTAATCCCTCACAAGAGCACTAGCACTAGGTACAATCATTATGTTTAAGAGGCATTTAGACATGGTGAGCTGAGGGGCCATACAACTGTGAATAGAGAGAAGGTTGCAGGAGCCTGGAGCAAGTGACTAAAGTAAGAACTATTGCATCTTCCAGGGAAAATCTGGATTAATACTTCTCTTAAGAGACCAGGTGAATGGTCCAGTTTAGGGTTGTTGTAATTTGGAACTGGCCTGGATATACTGGATAGATTGGTCTCATTCTGTGCTGTGAACATTAGAGCCTCATGATGCCAAATCTGAACAATGCAGTGCAGATACGTGTTTTACTCTGAGGGAGGTTCATTGAGTGCCAATGTTTAGAAGGTATCTATACATAAAATACAACAAAGAGTTCTTCCATCCTACTTACTGGTTCTATGTCAAGGAATGTTCGGTCAGTTTTCATGTTAGGTTTCATTCCGCCTATGTCCTTCACTAACTTCTGATCCCCATCATAAAAATGAGGAGATGAGATGAAAATTGGAACTCCTGAGGTATGGAAAAATACAAAAACACATTCATTTATTTTATTAACCAGTAAGGTGAGGTACAGGTACTTGCTTGCAGCAGCATCACAGGCACATTGACTTGGATAATATATAATATAAAATTATGTAAATTATACAAAGCACTGAAAAGAAACAGACTGCGCATAACAACATATTAAAGCAAAAACACAATTAGAGACAAGTCCATGATGGTGCAAGAGGAAGTCTGTAGTGTTCTGATGCTGAAGTAGGATTAGGTTACATAGAAACATAGACATAGAAAATAGGTGCAGGAGTAGGCCATTCGGCCCTTCGAGCCTGCACCGCCATTCAATATGATCATGGCTGATCATCCAACTCAGTATCCCGTACCTGCCTTCTCTCCATACCCCCTGACCCCTTTAGCCACAAGGGACACATCTAACTCCCTCTTAAATATAGCCAATGAATTGGTCTCAACTACCTTCTGTGGCAGAGAATTCCAAAGATTCACCACTCTCTGTGTGAAAAAAGTTTTTTTCATCTCGGTCCTAAAAGATTTCCCCCTTATCCTTAAACTGTGACCCCTTGTCCTGGACATCCCCAACATCGGGAACATGCTTGAGGCCCCTGACCAAGAAAGAACACAAGGGAAGGACTTGAACTTTATTTCGCCTTCCATCACAGTGAGGAATGTGTAGGAGTCGCTGTGGTGGATGTTCAAGTTAAAATGTGTTTTTGAGTCTGTTGCTTTTGAATTGTATGACTGACCTGGTGTAAGTTATTGGGGCAAATCCTCCAAAATTATGGAAGAACTCGGTTAAGGACATGGATATTTAAAAAAGACAGATTTCCTTGCGCTAATGGAAAAAACCCCAATCAACAGAAAGACTCAGTTTCAAGTTTCAAACCGTCTGGTCTATGGACTTGGACATCACACAACGGTGCGAACAAGAAAGGCTGAGACGGAGATAACGAGATTTTCTTGGATACACAAAGGAAGGAACCAAGCCTCAGCAGACGGTGGTAAATAGGCCAGCAACAAGCACAATCACCATCGGCGATGACCCATTCATCGAGACAATAGGAGCCCATCCAGGCGATGGGATAACGATCAGGCTGAGGGATCATGACATCAGCAAACCCCTTATCATCAGAAGCCTATTGTTCATGCCAGATCGAAACTGGGAATCATCAAAAGAACCCTTTTATCCAGAGGACCACCTGGGGGGTTCAAAAGGAATCTCAGGTATAAAACAGGAGTCCAGCCAGAACTCGCTCTTCCTGCTCTTTTCGGCTCTTCCTGCTCTCTTTCTGCTCTACTGGACAGCTCGTGAGCCTGCATCGACTTAGCTGTGAGTATCCTGGTGACCTGGAGAAATTCCCGAAATAGGATAGGAGGTTGAGTAAATAAAAGGAAAGGGGAGTAAAATATTGTTAAAGTAAGTTTTACCAAAGATTATAGAGGAGCAAGATGCGCCACTCAGTGGAAAAGGGGTAATATCACGTGTGTGATTGTCGACGCTATATTAGCGGACCAGAGATGGCGTCGACTATGGCGTCTACTGGGAAACTGGGCTTCTCTATGATCTTTGTCTCTCGATCTGCCGCTGTGTAATCCGCTCCAAAGCTACAGAGCAGTTGCAAGCAAAGATTATAGAGGAGCAAGATGCATTAGAAAGTTATTAGATTTATTTGTAATAGATCTTTACTTCCCTCTCGATCCCTCTCTATCCCCTCTCTTCTCTCGATCACCCTCTCTTCTTTCTATCGCTCTCTCTCCCCTCTCGATCACTCTCTCTCCCCTGTCGATCTCTTTCTCTCCCCTGTCGATCTCTTTCTCTCCCCTGTCGATCTCTTTCTCTCCCCTCTCGAACTCTTTCTCTCCCCTCTCGATCTCTTTCTCTCCCCTTTCGATCTATTTCTCTCTCCCTGTCGATCTCTTTCTCTCCCCTCTCGATCTCTTTCTCTCCCCTCTCGATCTATCTCTCTCCCCTCTCTTCTCGATTTCCCTCTCTCCCTCCCTTCCCTCTGTGTGAGAGTTGGCAGCCCTGCTATGCCTTCGGCCCAAAAGAGGATAGAAATAAATTACATAATGGTCTTTGTAGGAAGATTTTAATAAGCTCTTCTATCCAAAGATTTGCTTCTATCTGTCCCACCATATATTTATATGAATGTGTGTTTGTGTGTGCCTGTAATTTTGTGCACAGTGTGTATTAAAGCAATACAAGGAAGCTGTACAATGCAATGCAAGGTAAACTACGCAAAGGAGGGGCTGGGGAGGAAAGATGCGAGGGAAATGGGGGAACAGGGGGAAAAGGGAGGGGGGGAGAGAGAGGGAAGGAGGGGGAGAGGGGAGGGGAGGGACGAAGATCGAGAGAAGATAGGGGAAAGAGGGATCGAAGGGAGATAGAGAAGAGAGGGAGATCGAAAGAGAGGGAGAGAAAGATCGAGAGAACGAGGGATCGAGAGGGAGAGCAAGATCGAGAGGGGGAGAGAGAGAGATCGAGAGGTAAGTAAAGATCTATTACAAATAAATCTAATAACTTTCTAATGCATCTTGCTCCTCTATAATCTTTGCTTGCAACTGCTCTGTAGCTTTGGAGCGGATTACACATGGGGAGGCAGTCCGCCAAAATGGCGGCCGTGACGTTCCGTTACGTACTACACACCAGTCCATTGGATTTCTGCTGAGTGGCGCATCTTGCTCCTCTATAATCTTTGAGTTTTACAACGTGCCCGATAGTTTTCCATCCATATTCTTAGTTTAAAGCATAAGTTTAGCCACGTATTATGTAGTGTTGGTGAGATTCGATTTCTCATTGTTTAATAAAGCCTGTAAATTTAGACTTGCTTTGAGTCCATCTTGGTTTCTGTTTTCTCTCATCAGCACACTCTGGTCAATTCAACCTTTTATCATATCTCACCATAATTCCGAGGTCTAGAACCTAGGGGAATCCCTTTTGTGGGAAAGGAGAAAACCCCTACATTGGCCAGTGAAATTCCTCGTATGTTGCAAAATATACTTGGCGAATAAAATATGATTCTGATTCTGATAAGGTGGACGCCCAGTCTTTTTCCCAGGGTAGAAGTATGTTGATTTAATTGATTTAAGAAGAGAGTGGAAAGATTTAAAATATTTAAAAGGGACCTTTTCATTCAGAGGATGATGCGTATATGAATGAGCTGCTACAGGAAGCCGTAGAGGCAGGTATAATTTCAATGATTAAAATACATGGATGGGAAAAGTTTGAAGGGATATTGGAAAAATGCAGGCAAATGGGACTAGCTCAAATAGAATCTTGGTCTGCATGGAGGAGTTGGGCCGAAGGGACTATTTCAACGCTGTATGACTCTTGCTACTTCTTACTGATGTAGCAACCTAAATGTTTTTTTTGTAAATGTTTGTAAATGGGATAAATGAGAATGTATTGGTGAGCAAGGTCAGCTACTGGGGTTCATCTGATAGGGAGGCACTGGGCAAACATCAAACTAGATCTGCTCGGAAATCAGAAGAACACAGGTGCTGTACTCATCGGGTAAGGTTGAGCAGATTGTGCAGGGCTCCTGCCTTCTAGAGAGAAGAAGGTTTAATGGAGGTAACAGATAACAAAAAGGTCAATAAGGAGATAAGGTTTACACAGAGTGGGGATCAGAACTAGTTATTACTAGCTACTGGTCATTTAGTTTAGAGATACAGCGTGGAAACATGCCCTTCAGCCAACCGAGTCCGCGCCGACTAGTGATCCCCGCACACTAACACTATCCTAAACATACTTGGGATAATTTACAATTTTATCCAACAAACCTGTACGTCTTTGGAGTGTGGGAGGAAACCGAAGCACCCAGAGAAAACCCACGCGGTCATGGGGAGAACGTACAAACTCCGTAAAGACAGCACCTGTAGTGAGGATTGATCTCGGGTCTCTGGGGCTATAAGGCAGCAACTCTACCATGGTGCAAAGTGGAGACGATTTATGTGGACAGCGGATGTGAAGAATGGATGAAGAATGGTAGATGGGGGAAGAGTGGAAGGGAAATGGGAGGTGGAGAGGGGAACCACGGAAAAGGGAAGAGGATGGGGAGTAGGAGTGGGATATGGGGAGAGAGGGAAACACATAGGGTAGGAGCATAAATGGAAGGTGGAGCTCGGAAGAACTTCACCATAAATCTCCAGTTATATCAACCTTGCCCAGAGAGAGGTGAGCGTGTCGAGTGACACGCAGCAGCAGAAAGCACCTCGGCCACACGTGTGGTTGTGCAATTCAGCCTGAAGATGACAATGCCTGGTGTTTGCTGACCCGGGGATTTAAAATCCTCACCTTGTTTGCAGACGCTGATGTTCAGGACTCCAGACAGTTGGCAATTCATTGCTGGGCAAAATCCCTCCTTACTGAGATAGTCAATGGCAAACGTCTCTTTTGGAACAATGAATCGATAGGCACTGATACCTTTCACATGCACATCTTTTTCAAAAATCAAATGCAGAGACCTATAAAAGCAGGACAATTCAACATAGTTTTGTCAAGAATGGTTGGTGTCATTCTCTTCCCATTTGCCCTCTTGCCTTCCCTCCATGGCTTTTGTCCCTCCTTTGCTCCAAACTCATCCTTTCTCCCCCAAACCCTCCAATCCTCCCACCAATCCCCTGTCCTCACCTCTCTCCAACTTTTTTCATTCTACCGTTCATTTGAGGGATCCAAAAGCTTACCTGGACAAGCTTTGCTCTCCAATCCATCACAGACATTCTCTCTGTTTTTTGTCACCCCTTCCCCCTCTCTGAAACTTAAAACATAATGGTCTTCCCATTTTTTCAGTTCTGACAAAAGGATATTGACCGGAAACATTAACTCTGTTTCTCTCTCCAGTAATGGTACCTGACCTGCTGAGTACTTCCAGCATTTCCTATTCTTATATTTAGTTGAGTTTAGTTTAAATTACAGCAATGAAACAGGCCCTTCGGCTCACTAAATCATGCTGATCTTCGATCACCTGTTCACACTAGTTCTATGTTATCCTACTTTCTCATCCATTCCCTACACACGAGGGGCAATTTTGCAGAATTTAAACTCTTTGGGATGTGGGAGGAATCCAGAATATCCGGACGAAAACCCATATGGTCACAGGGAGGACATGCAAACTCCACACAGACAGCACCCTGAGGTTAGGATCGGGCCTTTGGTCCTATGAGGCAGCAGTTCCACCAGCTGCACCTATGTATCACTCATATTGATCTTGCAATACAGAAATCATCAGCACACACAGTGCTCATGTTACGCTCAATTACCTGCATATATCAGGAGCAAAAATATATAGGGCTTCGTTCTTTTTTATCAGTGGATGGAAGGTGGCTCCATCTGTTCCATTAATCATGTTAGAGGTATTGGATGCCCACCAAGTAAGCGATCTGTCCAACAGAAAGTGTAATTGTATTGAAAATGTCAATCATTCAATCCTCCACCTTGCCCACTTCTGTCTGCATCATTGATCACAATGGAATGAAGGAGAATTCTTAATAACAACTCTTAACGTGGGTCACACCCACTAATGTTCCCACCAAGCAAGCGATCTGTCCAGAAGAAAATGACTAAAGACACTTTGGTTCAGGCTATTGTGTTCTCCTTCAAACAATTGGCTTTAGCCTTAAAAGCAGAAGAGCAACCTCTATTTCCATTTCCCTTGTGAGAATAGCAGGGTGCATTCCTACAGTGTTTGCACTTTGAACATACATATCACTGGTAAAGCCTTTTGGGTCACCATGTTACATGAAGAGATGCAAGACTTGGTTCTTGGGTGGTGGACCTTTCCCCCGTGGATGCTTGTGTTAGCCATTGGGGTTGGCTGATTTTCAAAGTGTTCCTCTCTCTTCTGATGCAGAACGTTCAGTTCCATTCCAGTTGGAATTCAGTCTGAAGAAGACCCGAAACGTCACCCATTCCTTCTATCCAGAAATGCTGCATGTCCCACTGAGTTACTCTGGCATTTTGTCTCTATCACTGGGCAAATGAATCTATCTTTTCCCAAGAATGAGCAGTGACAGATAATCCCATTAATACTTAGCCAGCAACAGCCGGAAAACATGTCACTTGAGCTATATATCATGTTTAGATGTGCAAGGATGAGTTTCAGCTGGAATGGCCAGGGAGAATTTAACACAAGGCATGACTTGGCCCAGAAATGGTAACAACGTCTTCCACCCTGTCAAAAAATCATGAGTTTCAGGTGCACAGTGTTGGAAAGATGCAGTGCTCACTTCTGAACCTGCAGGCCAGGGATAGAACTTGCGACAGTAGAGCTAACCCCTGTTCATGTCAATATGTATTTATTCTCCACACAGCAGGACTGAAAACATTCTGCTCAGTCACATTAACAATTTGGAGTTGGCTATGTTTCCAAGATTAATGGCTTCATTTCAAAAGTACCTCTTTAACCATAAAATCAATTTGGATGTTCTAAATAGGATGCAAAATTAAATCTTCCTTCCTGTTAGTTAAAACGTGTTTTAAAGATTGATTATACACTAAACAATGCCATTATTTATTTAATGTTTTTGAACCATTGATAGAGAATGCTATTGACATCTTCTCGTTGAACTGGGATAGAGTTTAGTCCAAGTGTGGCTGTGGATAACTCAGCCCTCACGGTTAACTTTGATAAAAGAAGTAACAGGATAGAGGAAACATGCTTATTCAGCGCCTCCTCACACCAAATATAACAGTGACTTCAATGGCCTACTCTCAGCCTTGCCCTGCTAAATAGGTATTGTGCGGAACAGATGAGGAAGAGAACCCAAGTACAATATTTGGTTCAGTATTGCCCTTATTCAGCACCTGTGAGGTCTCAAATTGGCATCTGTGGGCCATGCAACCACTTGTGCTATTCACTGTCAAAGTCAAGAAAATGTCTTCAAGAACCAAATCAAAACCCAGAAAATTCAAACCCTATTTATAACTCTGGACTCAAGAACAGATCTGGAATGACTGTAAAAAGGACACAGCCAAAGGATTTTACGTCATATTTGTACCACACCTCAGCTGTGTTATTTGAATGAAGTTATTCTGTTTTACCGTTGACACAAGATGCTGAATTACAAATTAAAAAAACAAGGTGCTGGAGTAAGGCAACGGGTCAGGCAGAATCGCTGGAGGACATGGCTAGATGAGATTTTGGTTTGGGACCCTCTCCAAACTGATTGGGGGACTAAGCTTGAGTAGAGGAGGGGGTGGGACGAAACTTGGCAACTGATAGGTGGATCACTCATCTAATGTATTTAATGTTCCCGATGTGGTCTGCTTTATATCAGTGAGACTGAATGTAAACTAGGTGGCTGTATTGCCAAACACTTGCTAACCATTTTAACTCTCCTTTCCATTTGATACTCACCATTCTGTCTTAGGTCTCAATTTCTAGAGCGAGGATACGGCAAACTGCAAGAACAGTACCTCATATTCTGCTTGGGTAGTTTACAACCCAATAGTATGAACACTGAATTCTCCAATTTTAGGTAACAAACCCCCCTTTATTTTCACCCTCTGGATATGCATCCATTTCTTTCACTTTCCTACCAATTCCCCTTCCCTCCGAGCCCGTCCACCTATAGCCCTTTCTCTAGGGTCATATCCCACTCCTAATCTCTCCTCATCTGACACCCTTTTGTTTCAGTTTTTATCTCTAGCCTTTGTCCACCCATCTACCAAACTAAACCCCTCTCACAGATAACCATCCATTACTTGCCAGGCTTTGTTCTGCTCTTTCAACTCTTTTCCAGCTTTCTCCCCACTACCACAATCAGTCTGAAGAAGGGTACTGACCCGAAATGACACCTATCAATGTCCTCCAGACATGCTGCCTGAGTTACTCCAGCACTTTCTGTTATTCTGTTGACGGGTAGAATCAGCCTACAGGCCATCGGCAGAGGGAAGACGAGCCAAGGATGGTAAGCCTATCTCTTGTGGCTTAAAGGCCCGCTTTGGATAGACACAGCACGGCGAATGTCACTCCTGATGAATGCTGCACTGTCTGAGGTGCTGCTCTCAGTTGAGGTGAAAATCTGAGGCCTTTCTGCCATCTCAAGTGCATCAAGATGGGCATGAGGCAACGTTCAGGTGAGAGAGTGGGTTTCCCTACATACCCAAAGTAGGTTAATTTGCTTACTTATTTTGCTGATGTTTTAAGGGAGCAATAGCTTCCGGGTGCCTGCACATTAACTCGGGCAGCACATACATGCCGCTTCACTGGGACTCTGCAAAGGCAGTGGTGGCAAAGTCAGTCAGCTTGGGGCTCTTCTTGCTTTCTTGGCTTGAGCCAGGAGCTGAACAAGACCCCAAACTGATAAATGTTCACTTACACCAACAAAGCCCCCCCCCCCACCCCTCTCTCCCCCCACTCAACACCTGGCCATGGTGAAGGAATTAGTATAGGATTTTGATACAAATATATGGAATTATGAACTGTTACATACTTTTGTCCATTCCAAGTTATTATTTTGGTGGAATCCATGTAATCTTTTTTGCCAGTGCTGAATAGATACACTCCATCATCTGTTCCATTTGCCTGAAAATGGATTAAATGCCTTTAGAATCATGAAAAACGTGTGATGCAGAAGGAGGCCATTCTTCCCATCATTTCTGTGTTCATCATACAAGATTGTAATAAATGCAGCCTACCCCATGTCTCCTTATAATTATCATCCTCCATTCCAGGCAACATCCTTGTGAATCTCTTCTGCACTTTATCTATTGCTACCCCATGCACGCAGAACTGTACGCAAAAACTTTAAACCACATTAAAGCTGATGCTTCTTGGATTTGATATCTCTAACTTAGGAAAAAAATGTTGGCTATCTACCCTATCTGTGTCTCCCATAATTTTATATACTTATTTCAGGATGCCTCTTAGCTTCCAATGCTCCAGAGATAACAATCCGAGTTGGTCCAATATCTCCTTATAGCTGTAGGGCAGCACAGTGGTGCAGCAGTAGAGTTGTTGCCTTACAGCGCAAGTGACCCGGTGTGTAGGATAGAACTAGTGTATGGGTGATTGTTGGTCGGTGCAGACTCAGTGGGCTGAAGGGCCTGTTTCCACGCTGTATCTCTAAACTCAACTAAACAATAGCTAAAACTCTCTAATTCATTTAACATCCTAGTGAATCGCTTTTGCACCCAATCCAAAATCTCCACATCCTGTATGTAATATGGCAAGAAGAAATGCACACAATACTCCAAATATGGCCTCACCAAAGTCTTATAAAGCTGCAACACAACTTACCAACGTTTAGACTCAATGCCTCCAAACAAATATGCGACATGCCTTTTTTACCACCCTATCTCCTTTAGTTGCTAAATTCAGGAGGTTATGTATTCGCACTCCAAGATCCTGCTGGACATTAATGCTTCTAAGGGTCTTGCCATTTACCATAAACATTCTCCCTACATTTGACCTCCAAAAGTGCAACAGCTCACACTTGACTGGATTAAACTTTGCTTGCCATTTCTCTGCCCGTATTTCCAACTGGTCAACATACTACTGAATCCTTTGACAATCTTCTTCGCCATTCACAATCATGGCAATTTTTGTGTTGTCTACAATCTTATAACCACCGCATCTATATTTACGTAAAAATCTTTCAAATATATCAGAAACAACTGAGGTCCCAGCACTGATTCAGCCCTGTGGAAAACCACTGTGTTTTGGGACATTTTTATAATGTGCAGATTTTAAGTGGTAAAACATACAATCAAATATAATGGTTAAAGAGTTTGGTCAGTGACTGTCAAGGGTTTACCCACAGAGGACACAGTGTGTCTGCCCCCGGTGGGTGAGAGCTTGACAGAACAACTAGATAACCAGCTCCAGATCTTACATTGTGCAAGGGATGTTGAAACCCCAGCAAAGGCCCATGCAGATCATGTACTTTGTTCTGTTGGTGTATTGCAGACCTGTTCTCTCACATGACTACTCACACCGTAGAAAAGTCCGAATCGACTGTCTGGGAAAATGCTAGGTAGAAGCCTATGACCAAGTTTCAGCAGAGGATCCTCATAACCCCACAGGAACTCCTCCACACTGTGAGTCTGAAACATCGCACTGCTCTTCAGGGCAAACAGTAAGGACAGAATCATCTTCTGGGCCATACCGGTCTGCTTTAGTGATTGCAGCATAGCCTGGGAAATAAAATAGGGAAATAATAGTCAGTCACATTCATTCAGGCAAAATTTAATTAAACTAAAGCAGACCCTGCCTACATTGATTTTATTTATTTATAGTATGTAGATGTCACCAGCACGGTCAATATCTTCCCATCAAAAACTGTCTTTGCAAAGTTGTTTGAAAGCACACATGTTGAATCACGGCAGGCCATTGGGTAGGGAGTTCCAGAGTATCATTAACAATGAACTGGCAATTCATGTCCAAGCTGATCTGGAGGGATCCTGCACTTTCCCATGCAGCTCTTGCCCTTGTAATTCCAAACAGTGCAGGTTGCAGCAGACTAGAAAGCAACAAATAATCTACTGGAGCAACTCAGCAGGTCGAGCAGCATCTGTGGGGGAAAAATAATTGTTGATGTTTGGAATCTAGACCCTGCATCACAACTAAATTCTTCCTCTCTACCTCCCCACAGATGCTGCTCAACCTGCTGAGTTCCTCCATTGTTTGTTGCATCAAATCCAGTATCTGCAGTCTCTTGTGTCTCCAGACTAGGAGAGCAGCTGCATTTCATAGTACAGAGTAAAGGTGTACAGTAGCAGAGAAGGTGCCCAGCATATGGGAAACTTTATCCTTGACATTGTTAAATGTCTTGAGTGTTCATGCAGATCCAACTAGTTTCAAATCCTACTTCTTAATTTCCTCCCTGAAATTTGGAAAAGGAACATCAATCCCCTTTAAACAGGGTGAAACAGAACAACTTGAGAAAATTAGATGTTGGCTCCAAACATGTCACAGTAGGTCTTGTCCAAAATGGGTTGTCTATTAATGAAGAGTGGAAGCAAGGTACTTAATGATAAACGTAGAATTGGCGACTGTTTCGCTGAACACGTACACTCGGTCCGCCTAGTCTGACAGGATCTCCGGTTACCAACCATATCAACACCCCTTCCCATTCCCATACCGACCTTTCTGCCCTAGGCCTCCTCCATTGCCAAAGCGAGGTCACACCCAAATTGGAGGAACAGCACCTCATATTTTGCTTGGGAAGCTTACAACCCAACAGTATAAATAATGAATTATGTACTTTTAAGTAACTTCTACTTACACTCCCTTCCCTTCCTTCATCCCCCTAGCCCCCTTCCTCTACCCTAGTCGTTTTACCAGTTCCACAGTTCTTCCAAACCTTCCAGAGCCAACAATGGACCTACCAGGCAGCATCCTACCTGAGGCCGGCATTGACTAGTCCAGGTCATTTCTCACCTCCAGCTCTTCAACCCCCCACCCTCCCCCACTCTCACCACCACAACCCCCCATTTTCAGTCTGCAGAAAGGTTCCAACGTGAAACGTCTCCCTTTTTTCTCCAGAGATGTTGCCTGACCCGCTCAGTTACTCTATCACTTTGTGTCTTCCTTTGGTTTAAATGAGCATCTGTGGGTCCTTGTTTCTACCTAATGGTTTCTCTAGCTCTGTGCTGAGGTCTCCCACCCTTTAGGATTTGTGACCAAATCTCTGAGATGTGATAGTGCAGCGATCCATAATTACAGTATATCCAGAATAAACATGTGGCAGTCTGATCTGACAATGAAGCTACCTGATTTTAACTGTGGTGCAAATCATGGAGGTCTTTTAATCAACCCAAGGTTGCTGCATTCATTGGTTACTCTAATGGTGGATATGGAGACTGTGGAAACTCTGGTGGAACTGTGCACTATCCAACAACTCTGGGCATACCGATGCTGGTCCAAAGAGGAATGGGAGCTGGGTCATGGAGTCACAGAGTTATACTGCACAGAAACAGGCCTTACAGCCCAAACTCATCCATGCTAGCTAAGGTTCGTAAATGAGCCAGTTGCCCATATACCCATCACCTTCTGTGTGAAAAACCCTTTCAGATAGACCCTTTAAATGTTTCCCCTCTCACTATACGCCTCACCTGTGCTATCTAGTTTTAGACTACTCTACCTGAGAAAGGAGTCTGACTATTTACTCTATCTGTGCCCCTCGTGACTTTCTCCTGAAGATCAAATTCTATGTAGAGAAGAGCTGCCAGAGCACAAAACTGGTAATATGAGCCATTCTTGGAAGACATCGTCAACCATCAGAGACAACAAGGATTACCTGTTGACCTGGAGTTATCCTTTACAACAATAACATGTAGGGAGCACTTTAATCCCACACTGTCATTTATAAGATTCACCCTTGAGAAGGTTGAGTACTTTCTTAAGTTAGATTTTGGAGTTCATTATTAAGGATGAGGTTTCCAAGTACTTAGAAGCATGTGATAAAGTAGGCTGAAGTCAGCATGGTTTTACGAAGGGGAAACTTTGCCTGACAAAACTCTTGGAATTCTTTGAGGAAGTAAATAGCAGGATGGACAAAGGAGTCAGTGGTTGTGGTTTAGCTGGTTTTTCAGAAGTTCTTTGATAAGGTGCCGCACATGAGGCTGCTAAAGAAGATGAGAGCCCATAGTATTAGCGGGAATATACTAGAATGGATAGCAGGTTGACTGAATGGCAGAAGGCAAAGAATGGGAGTAAAGAGAGATTTTTGTGATTGGCTGTCAGTGACCAGTGGTGTTCTGGTTGGTGTTGGGGCCACTATTCCACATTGTATATCAATGATTCTGATGATGGAATTGATGGCTGTGACCAAGTTTGTGAACTATACAAAGATAGGTGGAGGGGCAGGTAGTGTAGCGGAAGCAGGGACTCTGCAGAAGGACTTGGACAGGTCTGAAGGGAAGTGGTAGATGGAATACAACATAGCAAAATATGCAATAATGCACTTTGGTAGTAGGAATAAAGGCATAAACTATTTTCTAAATGTGGAGAGGATTCAGTATTCGGAGATGCAAAGGGACTTGGGAGTGCTGGTGCAAGATTCCCAAAGGTTAATTTGCAAATTGAATATGCAGTAAGGAAGGCAAACAAATGTTAGCATTAATTTTGAGAAGACTAGAATATAAAAGCAGAGATGTAATGCTGAGGCTTTATAAGGCACTGGTCAGTGCATTTGGAGTGTTACACAAAAAGCTGGAGAAACTCAGCGGGTGCAGCAGCATCTAAGGAGCGAAGGAGATAGGCGACGTTTCGGGTCGAGACCCTTCTTCAGTGCATTTGGAGTATTGTGAGCAGTTTTGGGCCCCATATCTGTGGAGGGATGTGCTGGCGTTGGAGAGGGTCCAGAGGAGGTTTACGAGAATTATTCTGGGGATGATTGGGTTAACGTATGATGAGCGTTCGACGGCTCTGAATGCACTCGCTGGAGTTTTAAAGGATGAGGGGGGGACTTCATTGAAACTTACCGAATAGTGAAAGGCCTAGAAAGACTGGATGTGGAGAGGATGTTTCCACTAGTGGGAGAATCTAGATCAGAGGGCGCAGAATAAAAGGACGCACCTTTAGCAAAGAAATTAAGAGGAATTTATTTAGTCAGAGTGTGGTGAATCTGTGGAATTCATAGCCACAGACGACTGTGGAGGCCATTATTGGTTTGTTTTAAAGTGGAGAATGACATATTATTGATTAGTAAGGGTACCCAAAGTTACGGGGAGAAGGCAGGACAATAGGGTTGAGAGGGAAAGATAGATCAGCCATATATGAATGGCAGAGTTGACTCAATGGACCAAATGGCCTAATTCTGATCCTATGACTTATGAAGTCGTCGAGTTTATTGTGTTTGGCACAAGTACTGCGAGGTACAGGTACAGTGATAATCCTGTTCTCTGTAGCATCACAGGCATATGGACAACACAGAATAACATACATTGTAAGTATATCTGTGAGGCAATAAAAGGAAAAAAACTGTGCGAAAAAACAATAATTTATATGAAAATATACAATTAAAAACAAATCCACAGTAGTGCAAGAGGTTGGGTTATTGTGCATAGTTTTCCTCTATCAAGATAGAATTAGGGTTTTGCTGTTTGGTTTAAGAACCTGATATTGATTCAAAGTTACCACATGGAAACAGGCTCTTCACCCCAGCGAGTAAACGGCTACCTTCAATCTCCAGTTCACATTAGTTCTGTTAGAACATAGAACAGTACAGCACAAGAACAGGCCGTTCGGCACACAAGGTCTGTGCAGTACAAGATGCCAACCAAGACCATCTTTTATCTACCTGCACATAATCCATATCGCCCCATTCCCTGTATATCCACATGCCTATCCAAAAGGTTCTTAAATGGCACTATCGTACCACCAAACCTGGCACAGGTTCCTGGCACTCATCACCCTGATAACAAAGTTGATCCACACATCTCCTTTAAACTTCGCCCATCTCACCTTAAAGCTACGCCTCTAGTATTTCATTTTTCCATCTTAGGAAAAGGTTTCTGACTGTCCACCCTATCTATGCCTCTTATCATTTTATATACTGCTATCAAGTCTCCTCACAACCTACGACGTTCCAGAGAAAACAATCCAAGTCTGTCCAACCTCCCCCTGCAGATAATACCTCCTAATCCCAGCAATATTCTCATAAAATTCCTCTGCACCTTTTTTTAAGCCTTCACATCCTTCCTTCATTGGGGGACCCAGAACTGCACACAATATTCCAAATGTGGCCTAACCAATGCCCTATAAAGATGTATCTTGTTTAGTCAGAGGGTGGTGAATCTGTGGAATCCTCTGCCACAGAAGGCTGTGGAGGCCAATTCAGTGGATATATTTAAGGCAGAGATAAATAGATTCTTGATTAGTATGGGTGTCAGAGGTTATGCGGAGATGGCAGGAGAATGGGGTTAGGAGGGAAAGATAGATCAACCATGATTGAATGACGAAGTAGACTTGATGGCCTAATTCTGCTCCTATCACATGATCTTATGATCATCACCTCCTGACTTATACTCAATGCCCTGACCTATGAAGGCAAGCACACCATATCTTTTTTACCACTCTATCTACATGTGTTGCCACTTTCAGGGAGCTATGGACTTAGAACACAAGATTTTTCTGCACATCAACGCCGTTGACTGTCATGACATTCATTGTATATTTTCCCCTTACATGTGACCTCCCAAAGTGCAACACCTTGCATTTGCTTGGATTAAACTCCATTTCCCATTTCTCCGCCTTTTCTGCAGCTGATCTACTGTATATTCTGAAGTATACGTTGACAGCCTTCCTCACAGTCCATGACCCCAGCAATCATGGTGCCACCTGCAAACTTACTAACCAACTCATCTACATTTATGTCTAAGTCATCGCAAAGAGCAGATGTCCCAGCACAGATCCCTGCAGAGCTTCACTGGTCACAGACCTAGACTGATACTTCCAGGGAAACAGCTGTTCCTGAACCTGGTGATGTGGGCCTTCAGACTTCTGTACCAACTGCCTGGTGTTAGTAGTGAGACAAGAGCATGGAGACGGTGGGGATCCTTGATGATAGACGGGTTTACTCTCACATCCCAAAGATGAGCTGGTGAATAGACCTCTGTAAATTGCCTCTAATGTGTTGGAGGTGGTTGCAAAAGTGGCATAACATAGAACTAGTGTGATCGATGGTACACATGGACTCAGTGGGCTTAAGGGCCTGTTTCCATGGTGCATCTTTTCATCATTAAATTCAATCAATTATTGAGGCCATGCGTCATGTAGATGCTTTCCATGGTGGGAGGGCTGCGGAGAGTCGACCATTCTCTGCAGCCCTTGGCATTCCTGTGCATTGGAATTGCAGTACCAGACCATGATGCAATCAGTCAGGATATTTTCCACAATGCAATACTTTATTATTCCACTCAAGTTTAATATATAAAGAAAATGTGTACTTACAACAAATGGAATGTTGACTGTTGTAATGCGATCGACTCTAGGGTCACCTACTGACATATTTCGTTGGAACACAAAGCTTTTATGCGTAGTAGAAGATATTGTGGCGTTGTCGTATAGAAACACATTGGACCTGTGCCTGTGCTCCCTGTTTAAAACAAGATTGTTTGGGGGCTGTTAGGAGGTGCCTTCTTCTATAAATCTGTATCATGACACACAACTCTAATACTCCATGATAGACACAAAAAGCTGGAGTAACTCAATGGGTCAGGCAGCATCTTTGGAGAAAAGGAATAGGCTATGTTTCAGGTCAAGGCTCTTCTTCATATTGAGAGTCAAAGGAAAGGGAAATTAGTTTATACTCAATGCCCTGACTTATGAAGGCAAGCACACCAAGTTGCTACGACTCAGGGCCTGAGCTATAGGGAGAGGTTGGGCAGGCTAGGATTTTATTTCTTGGAGTGCAGGAGGATGAGGGGTGGTCTTATAGAGGTGTATATGATCATGAGGGGAATAGATAGGAAATATCTGTACAGTCATTTTTCCCAGAGTAGGGAATAAAGAACCAGAGGTCATACATTTAAGAATGACAGGAAGGATTTAATAGGAACCCAAGGAGCAACTTTTTCACACATTAAGTGGTGGGTATATGGTAGGGGCTGCCAGAGGATGTAGTTTAGGCAGGTACTATACAACATTTGAAAGACACTTGGACAGCCACATGGATAAGAAACATTTAGAGGGATATGAACCAAAAGCAGGCAAGTGGGACTAGTGTAGATGGGGTATCTTGGTCAGCATAAGTAAGTCAGGCTGAAGAACTGTTTCCATATTGCATGACTCTGATGTATGCCTTCTTTATCAGTCTATCTACATGTGTTGTCTCTTAGAGGGAGCTATGGACTTGGACCCCAAGATCCCTCATTACATTAAGTTAAATATGCTGGTTACTGCTACCATGAAGCCATTTCTTCTCATCCTGTTCTGTTTCGTCTCTCTGTTCTGCACATCCCACCCCACCTTCTCTCCTAGCGAACACTGACTTGCATCTCTCTCTTTCCCACTTCTGATGAAGGTAGAAAACTCGAAGCATTGACTGTTTCTCTTTCCATAGATGCTGTCTGACCTGCTGAGTGTTTTCAGCGTCTTTCTGTATTCATTTTAGATTTCCAGTATCTGATGTTTCAGTTATTTTGATTTTCATCACCAATGGCTGTTATCTTACTTGTATGTGTAGGGTCCAACTTCCTTCACGATGGCTTGCTTGCCCTGAAGTATTTCCTCTGAGTTTTCAATATGGAAGAGGAAGAACTGCATGTAGACAGGCACAGGAGGGTCCTTCCAGTTCTTTAATGCCTCACTGTTCAACTTCAGCTTTGTATGCTGCAGAGATAGGTTGAGAAATGTCACAAAACTGAACAACTATGGTAACAAATTGAGGGCTAACCAGGTAACCAGGTATGATTTTTTAATAAAAGATTTTGTCAACTAGCCTGTTAGTAGCCTGAAATTTTATGGCAGCACCATGCTGTACATGGTAGAGCTCCAGTAACCCAGGTTGGATCATGACCCCGGTGCTGCTTGTGTGGAGTTTGAACATTCTCCCTGTGACTGTATGAATGCTTTGGTTTCCTCCCACGAGGTTAGGTTCATTGTACCTGTACATCACTGCACTAATGCATATGATAATAAACTTAACAACTTGATTTGACCGCAGCACATTACTTTACTAGTTAAGTTTAGTTTATTGTCATGTGTACCGAGGTAGAGTGAAAATCTTCCTTGTTGCAGGCTATCGCGTCAGCGGAAAGACTACACATGATTAAAATCAAGCTGTCCAATGCTCAGATAAGGGATAAAGGGAATAATGTTCAGTGCAAGATAAAGTCCAGTAAAGTCCGATTAAAGATAGTCCGAGGGACTCCAATGAGGGTAGATCGTGTGTAAATTGAAACTGCAAAAGCACACGCTTGTGCATTTAGGTTCAAACTTTTGCAAATACAATGACTGCTAAATTTAAATTACATTTTACTACACGGGAAGATTAGACTATTGACAAAATATAACATCTACAGGGGAGAAATGAAACAGTTAAAATCCTTTGAATGATTTTCCATAATTGAGTAGAACTCCCAGCTGGAGTGTGAAATACTTCCAAAGCTGATTTTAAATAATTTGTTCACAACTCATGAGCTACAAGTTATTGTAAATATTTTGTTTCAGCGATTTACCACTGAGGTCCTTTGAACTTTACATTTATTATCTTTGCTTTAGGTGATATGTTCATTATTAACAAACCCTATTGAACTTAGTCTATGTAAGACATTTATAGCAAATTGTCCAGTAAGTAGAGGAATAACTGGGAATACCTTCCCATTCAGGACATCCCAAGAGGGTGAGTTAGGAGGAGCTGAGATTAGTGCTGATATCCAAGTATGAGATGGTGCGACCTAACTCCCAATGAGTGTCTCCTCCTGTAGTTTGGTGGTTTAGAATCGGCTGATCCACAGGGGTCGGACCACCTCTAGAGGTAACTAACCTGGCAGAGGAGAGGTGATGGAGCTCCAGATTCAATACTACATTCCAATGTGGGACACAGTGCCAAGGTGGACAGGTACTTGGATAGGATAGGTTTGAAGAGATGGGGCCAAGTGAAGGCAGGTTGGACTAGTATAGATGGGGCATTTGGACAGTATGGGCAAGTTGGGCTAAAGGGCCTGTTCGATGCTGTATGACACAATGACAACGGCTCTAAGGTCAGTACATTAACTGAGGTTAGTGAGGCAATTGAGCTTGATCTGGGGCCCAATAGGAACGGAAATACCAATATTCCGTGTGAGTGAATTTGATTAATATCAAAGTAAAAACCTCATCTCAGTTCACCTCAACCATCTGCTTCCTGAAACAGAATCCTCCACTTCCTCACTCTCAACTCCCTTCCCCTCTTTACTTCTACCTCTCCTCTCCCCTTCCCTTCAATTCTCCCTCTCCTCCCACCTTCCTTTATCCATACCTTCCCATTCCTTCCTACTACAGTAAATCCCCTCCTGTCTCTTCCCTCTGCTCTCCCCTCCTCTCTTTCTCCCTTTCCTCTCCCCATTCCCTTCCTCCTTCACCTGAACTCCCCCTCCATTTTCCTGCTTCTCTTGACTCTCCTGTACCCTATGGCACTCCTACAACTCCCTCTGTTGCATGTTCCAAACAGCACTCCTGCAGCTCCCACCTACCCACACTGACCACACATTACACACTGAGTTTTTCAGCAGCAACTGCATTAGTTAACCACAGCAGCCATGTTCCCAAAACAGCTCGCCAAGCTGTTATCTACACTCTCCCTCCCCCCTTGTAGGCAGCAGTTGTGCAAAGCACAAGGCCACAGGCAGATTTTAGACAAGCCAGGTCGTCTTCACGTTCTATTAGAAGTAGTGGGAAACCCAAAAGACCTGCCAAACATCACACACCTCCCTGATTAATCTTTCAAAGACCTCTGCTAAACCCACTTTGACAAACAGGGTAACGGTGGATCTCCGAGTGTGAAATATATTCTTAGTTTCACATCACTTTATGCAAATTAATTTTGCAAACATTTGTAAGATGTCTTGATCATAAACCATTCTACTGTTTCTTACCTCTTTGATCTGGTCTTCCACTATATTCTTAATAACATCTTTGACAGTCAACACCACAAATGTAATGAAGCAGCCCAAAGCAAACACACCAATCACAGCAATTTTGTTTCGTAAGCGGGTCATCATTTCCACAAAAAAAACAATGAAATAGGGACGACAAGGTATTGCTGCAGGCTAACAAACCGAGTACATGAAGCTAGTTCACTCTCTATAGAAATGGATCAACAAGGTAGAGGTACTCTTTGTGTACCGTAGCTTTTGGGATCTGCTGAACTCAAAATTGCGTTGGCTGTCTCGGTCTTACTGGCTGACCAAGGTCCAGTCACAGGGCAAATAAACTCAGTGCCAAAGTTCGATCTACATGGAAACAAAAAAAAGGTTCAAGCTCCAGCTTCAAAGCAGAGGAACCTAGAAATTAGGGCCAGAAATTATGGCTTTCAGCCCTCCCATTTTACCTTGTCCCCCTCCGCTCTAGATCCTTTAGCCTTCAGTAATATATCTAATTCCTTCTTGAATACAGTTAATGACTTGACCTCAACTGCTTTTTGTGGGGGAGAATTCCAGAGTTTTAACATAGAACAGTACAGCACAGGTACGTGCCCTGCGACCCACAATGTTTGTGACGAACATGATGCCAAGTTAAACTGATATCATTTGCCCGTGCATGATCCATATCACTCAATTCCTTGTATTTCCATGTGCCCATCTAAAAGCCTCTTAAGAGCCACTATCGTATCTGCCTCCACCACCACCATTGGCAATCTGTTCCATGCCCCCTTTACTCTCTGGCAAAATACTTGTCTCACACATCTTCCTTAAACTTTCCCACTCTCACCTTATGGCTATGCCCTCTAGCATTGGACATTTCCACCTTGGGAAAAAGGTTCTATCTACACCTCTTATAATGTTATATATTTCTAACAAGTCTTTCCTCGACGTCTGACGTTCCAGAGAAAATCGTGGAAGTCTGTCTGACTTACTGCTGCAGCTGAAACCCTCCAATTCAGGCAGTATTCTGGTAAACCTCCTTTGCACCTCTCCAAAGTCTGCACATCTTTCCTGTAATGGGGTGACAGGAACTGCACGTAATACTCCAAATGTGATCTAACCAAAGTTCTATAGGGCGATTGCACGGTAGCTCAAAAGGTCAATGTGTGTGACCCACGGAGTCGCTCAAGCATACTGGAGGACAAGCAAGCCTCCAGCATACACTCGTCACACACACAACACGTACTACCGTTATACAACATTTAATTTGACATTCTTACCTGGAAAATACCGTCAAAATGGTCAGAGTTTGTGCTGTTAAAAATTGTGGGACTAGGGCTAACCGTGAGAGCCATTTATTGTACTTCAGAATTCCAAAAGTGAGGAGAATTAATGGTAGAGAGAAACGAGAGTTCAAGGGACAACAACGGCTAAAGTGGTTGGCGAACATTGGCCGTGCAGATATCAAGATAGAAAAGATCGAGAATTATCGCGTTTGTTCACTGCATTTCATCAACGGTAAGGCATTCTTCATGTTTTTCTTGATTCTTGGTGAGATGCAAGTGAAGCCCGGCCAGGACTCACCCCACAGAGTCCAGTCCCTCCACGCACTAGAGTCTCCCAACCCCTGCAGAGTAGTTATTAAGATGGCTGATCCGTGGGCGGTTGCTGCTGGGAAGCAAGTCGGGGCCTGATCAACCCCGGCTGGATCGCCTGGGCGAGGATGTCTGATGTTGTGAAACCCGAAACATCAGATGACCCCAGGTCACATCACTGAGGATGTGTCCCAGCACACCTAGAAAATGTATATTTTTCACACTGGTATCTAAAAAGTTTTAGAAGTTACCATGGTTCTCAAGTGGGTGTTTACATGCAAAAAGACAATGCTTCTGAAGGGATACTTCTCAGGAAAAAATTACAGATCGGTTTTGAATTCCATTTTACTGAGATGCAAGCCAAGGAATGGCAGAATTGTTAGCTAATAATTTAACATAATACAGCTCAGTCAATTGACAATATCTTTAAAAGGGAGGGTTTCAGGATATATTATTATTTTCCAAAATATACATTTCAATTTTACATGTCTACTCACATTTATTTACATTAATTAATTTATTTATTTTTGCATTACAAAACATCCTGCAACAAGGAACAATCAAATCGATAAGGATCTGTTATGCACTTTTCAACTTAAACAAATCCATAGTATCACAGTAGGTGCACAGTAGATGGTTGTGCTTTCGTATGGGGCATATACGAACAATCAACGCTTACAAAAAAGTAACTTGGCCCATCAGCATTTACCATGAATTAAATTGTAAGAAATTGGCAATTCATTGAATCACAAACACAGAGATAAAAGCACACTTTGTAATTTTAAGATGATAATCAATTCAAATTCCATTCATGTTCATTTAAAAAGTTTCATCGTACAATTTAATTACTATACAATTTGAAATTTAAGCAGCATGTTTTCACGAATCACATGAAGATTACATTATATTTATAATAATTGTCCTCTGGCTTAAATGTAAATTTTTTTTAGCACAAAAATCGTACTTGAAAAATTACCATGTTTACAGCGATGCACAATGATCTTGTACAGTAACAGTAGGCTTATGTAACAGTAAATGCACAAGATTATAGTCTGAATATTTTAAAAAGAAACACTGAAATTTCAAGCGCTGGATTTGCAGCATTGTTTTTTAATTAGCAATAATATTTGTTTTGTGAGGCAATTCCAAAATTTTGCAGGCTACCTTTAGATTAGATTAGATTAGATTCCTTTATTGTCATTAGACCTTATGGTCTGAACGAAATTGTTACCATACAGTCATACATATAATAAAAACAAAACACACAATAAACACATATCCAACATCCACCACAATGAGTGCTTCTCACTGTGGTGGAAGGCAAATGTCTTAAGTCCCTATCTTCCTCCCTCCTAGTGCTCCCTCTGCACTGAGGCGATCCAGGCCGCCGCCGCTGGATCACCGCGGCTCTGAGCTGGGGCGGCGCCGCTGGAGCACCGCAGCTCCAAACCACGCCGCCGCCGCCGATGGAGCACCGCAGCTCTAAGCGGACCGCCACCGCCGCTGCCGCCGCTGGAGCACCGCAGCTCTACGGGCCGCCACCGCCGCCGCCGCTGGAGCACCGCAGCTCTGCGGGCTGCCGCCGCCGCTGGAGCACCGCAG
The DNA here is from genome assembly GCA_963514005.1 of Raja brachyura. The sequence goes on from OY740792.1 coordinate 33,937,474, forward strand.
CTCTGAACCAGGCCGCCACCGGAGCACCGCAACTCTAAGCGGACCGTCGCCGCCGCCGCTGCAGCACTGTAGCTCTGTGGGCAGCTGCCGCCGCTGCAGCACTACAGCTCCGAGCCAGGCCGCCGCTGGAGCACCGCAGCTCTAAGCGGACCGCCGCCGCCGCTGGAGCAGGCAGCTCCGAACCAGGCCGCCGCAGCCGATGGAGCACCGCAGCTCCGAACCAGGCTGCCGCTGCTGGAGCACTGCAGCTCTAAGTGGACTGCCGCCGCCGCTGGAGCACCACAGCTCCAAACCAGGTCGCCGCCGCTGGAGCACTGCAGCTCCAAACCAGGCCGCCGCCACAGCTCCACCATTAGGCCTCAGCACAGACGGGGGGCACGCATCCCCCCGAAGGGAGAGACTAAGACTCTGTTTCTCCCACCCCCCCCCCCCCCACACACACACATACACAACCTAATAAAACAAAATTCTAACGAACAATCACAAAAAGACACAAAAAAAAGAAAAAAACAGACGGACTGCAGGTGAGCCGCAGCTGCCAGCCAGCGAGGCCACTTCCGGAACGAGAACAACAAAAGTGAATTTTGAAATAGAACTGGCTTTTTTTTTATGCTAAGGGATTTCAAAATTGATTAGGAAGTATTAAAACTTGTGTGGCAATTTTGCTTTGCAAATCCAATGCTTGAAATTTCTAGTTTTCATCTGGCTACCAATTTTCAATTTACATTATATTGAGCATGGTGATGTCCTTTGTAAAAAAGTATGGACATGTTTTGCTTTATTTAACCATAGACCTATAATTTAACAGACACCTCTTGAGTTACCTGAGCTTCAAACTTCAGACCATCTAAAAGATACCAGAAAAAAAAATTAACTTCTGAAATAAATAAAAATAATTCAGCCTGTTTAATGTAACTGGGACTGTAAGCTTTATGAGAAAATGTAGAGCTATAATTCAGGTCATGCTTGCAGCATGCCAATACCATGAATACAATGCATAATATAATTCTGCTATATAGTTTTGCAGATTTAACCGTTTATGAGATCAGTGCATACCCATAAAGTATTTTGTGTGTGTTTTTTAATAACTTGTATTAAAAAACAAAAAAGATGAGTCTTGTCTTGTGTTGTGCAACCAACCATTTGCAAATTGATTGTAAGCTGCTGATGACTTGTATGCCTGGAAATTATTTGCCGTGTATAGACTCGCCATTGATATCAGGTATGCCATGATGTCCATGGAATTGAGTTCTGGAAGTTGGGAAATATCATGTGATTTCTCTGTTTCAGGCACTAAATAAGGGTCGATACCAATCACAGAAACTTTTTGAACATATCGTGCGTACTCGTCAGTTGAAAGATTGGAAGCATAGTGCGACAACTTAACGGCTGCTGGGACCGAAGATGGTCCTGCTGTACTGGCAGCCATAGTAATCAACACACTCGTACTTGCCTCCAGTACACCGCTTGCCCTCCAGAAGGGTCAAGTGTCGTGATCTCGCTGGCCGTGCAATTGCCCTATAGAGCTGCTTCATGACTTCCTGACTCATATATTCAATGCCCCTAGTAATGAACCAAGCATATTACACACCTTCTTTACCACCCACTCTACTTGTGCTGCCACCTACAGTGAGCTATGAACTTGGACTCCAAGATCCCTCTGCACATCACTGCTGTTAAGGGTCTTGCCATTAACTGCATACTTGCCCCTTACATTCAACCTCCCAAAGTGCAACACCTCACACTTGCTTGGGTTAAACTCCATCTGCCATTTTGCTGCCCATTTCTGCAGCTGATCCATATCTCTCTGAATCTTCTGACAGTATTCCTCACTGTCCTCCAATTTTGGTGTCATCAGCAAACTTACTCACCAACCCATCTACAACTCAGATGAGAGTGAACCACACTCACAAATATATAGGTGCACAAAATTTGAACTCCAGCGGAGAAAGATAGATGAAGGCAGGGGTGTAGATGTTGTCTTCTTGCATGTCAGTAAGGCCAAATGTTAGAGCATGAGATCCAAGGCAAGCTGGACAATAAGCGAGTTCAGTATTCTGAAAAACGCAAGGAATGATAGGATTTCTCAAAGTCACTCGCTATAAACAAAAAGCTAACGAAGCGCTGTGTATAAATTCTTATCTTTATTCATGATTTATGTGTAAAAATAAATTTAATCTGAGGAACGAGGGTGCCAGTTAGCGGGAGAGTGGGGTGTAACAGGGAGATAGAGGGGGCAAATGCAAATGGGTGAGGGGGGAGACTGGACAGGCAAAGAGATATTCTCAGGAGGGGACGGGGATGGCCCAGTAGCAACTCAACAGAGTCCACAGTGCCAAAGACCTGGGCCCTACCACGGACGAAACGCAGATCTGCACCCATGCAGATTCACAGCTACCTAGAGTGTTTATAACGAATGACCTATGACCCGGATATGCGCAGTGGGAATACCGAACTTGCTTAATTGATCAGAAAAGGCCAGCATGCTGGTCGAGCCGCTGCCTCAGAACCTGGGCATTTTGTGCTCATTTGGAGACAAAGGTCAAAACAAGTTGAGTTTATTGCCAGAGGTACAATTACAACAAAAACATTGCCTGCAGTAACATCGCATGCCTATAGACGCAGACAACACGCAAAAACATAAAATATGCCTAAATTACATATATACATTCTGCCAGATAGAAAAAGAAAAAAGTGTACAAAAAGTAAGATATTAGTGCAAAACATAATTAAAAAACACGTCTGTGGTAGCGCAAGAGGTAGTCTAGAGTGCTCCGTTGCCGAGGTAGGGCTGCAGGAGCTGGGAATCCTAAAATAACGCAGAAAATGACCACATCGGATATCTGCAGCGCTTTGCCTGCATCTCTGCCTCAGCTCCCAGCCGCCCTGAGGGAGGGGGTCACGATCTGCAGGACGGTTCCCTCCCGCCGGGAGATGCGGGGCCGCAGCTGCTGAGACGCCCGACCTCGGCCGGTGCTGCAGCCCTCAGCTCATCATCCACCAGTCGGCGGCTGTGTAGGTACCCGAGCCCGTGGGCCACGCTGCCCCAATCCCCAATCCCCAATCCCCGGGGCCAGGTCAGGTCAGGTCTGGGCCGGACAGACATACAGGCACTGCTCGGCCGCTGGCCCGGGGCGGCAGAGGCAGCAGAGCGGGGAGAGAGGGCGGGCGGGCGGGCGGAGCGACCGGGCCCCAGTCCGCGGCTGCACAGAGAAGCGAACGCGGAAAAGCCAGGCATCCGGTGCTTGTGAGTCATCTCCCGATGTGTCCTTGCGCTGAGAGCTGGGTTGTATGTATGTATGTGTGTGTGTGTTGTTTGACCGTGTGTGTGTGTGTGTGTGCCACTGAGTGCATGCTTGGCCTGAGAGTCTGAATGTACGTGTGTCCGCATCTGCGTCGCTCTTTGAGGATCGAGTGTGTGTCTTTGTGAGTGCACACGACTATCTGAGTGTGCATGTCTCTTTAAGGGTTTGTGCCTGAGTGTGCAAGCTTCGTTTGAGTGTAGAAACAAAGACCTGCAGATGCTGGTTAATACACAAAAGGACACAAAGTGCCGGAGTAACTCAGCAGGTCAGACTGCATCTCTGGAGAACAGATAGGTGACGTTTCAGTTGGGGTGCTCCGCAGAGATGCTGCCAAACCTGCTGAGTTACTCTGGCATTTTGTATCCTATTGTGAGGCTCTGTGTGTGTGATGTACTATCGTGTTGGATAACATTGAGATCTTTTGTCGACAGGTTGTACTTGCCTGCTCAGCAATAAGTCTAGAAGCTGAGACTCCCAGACACTCCACTGAGCATCCTGATTGGCATTGCTGGCCATTGCTGCTGGCCATAGAACTCGTCGCTGGACTATGCTGGTTACAGCTGGATAACACTAGTTACAATTGGACTTCGATGATTAAGGCTGCACTTTGGTTACGAGTGGTCAATATTGGGGATAACTGGTCTACGCAGTTTACATCTAGTCCATCACGGCACCCCTAGTCAACATTGGTTTCTGCTGGCCAAAATAATTGGCATTGCTCGTCTCCACTAGGTCCCACCAGTTGGTCAATGATAGGCACCGCTGTCCATGTGTAGTGCTGGTCAGCACTGGTCAGCATGAGGAGCAGGAGTAACTCTGGCGTCCGGTTGGATGGGTACGCAAGGTTGGTGCAGAGAACCATCTTATGCCACCAGGTAATAAGCAAGTTTGGTATTCCGACTGCGCATGCCCAGTTCGTAGGTCACTAGCTATAAGTATCAGCAACGGTGGTGCTGCATTGTGTGCAAGCTTGCATTTTGACCGTAGTCGGGTTCGGCTCTCCGTCGCTGTGGGTGCTGTTGGGCTGTCCCGTCCCCTCCCCGGTGTCCCGTCCCTGTCCGGAGGTGTCCGGGGTGGCCCTGGGCTGGCTGGGCGGCCTTGGACTTGCAGCCGCTGGCTCCAGCTTGGCTCTGCCTGTCCCGTCGGGTTGGCCCCCGGCAGCCCTTCACCTCCACCCACCTCCCTTCATTCCGACACCGAAATCCTGCTGAAGATGGGCAGCCGCCGGGCGACTGGGAACCGCTGCTGCTGGAGTCGTCCTAGTCTGAAAGAGAGTCTGCGGATGGGCTCCTGCTGGCCACGGGTAGGCCGGGCGCACGCTGGAGCTGCTGGTGATGGTGGTGCTGGCGGCAGCAGCAACCTCCTCCCCCTCCCTTGCCCAGCCCCAAGCCCAGAGTCCAGGCCAGCTCCAACTCCAGGTCGGGGCTGAAGGCTGCCCGCAGCGCGGCCCAGGTGAGCGCCCTCGCTCCTCCTCGGGGTTGTGGATGAAATGGCAGCGGGTACTTGCACTTGTCGCGATAGCCATCGGGGAGTGGGTTCCTCTGGAGTTGGTGTGGGGTTGGGCTGGAGTTGGAGCGGGGTTGGGCTGGAGTTGGAGCGGGGTTGGGCTGGAGTTGGAGCGGGGTTGGGCTGGAGTTGGAGCGGGGTTGGGCTGGAGTTGGAGCGGGGTTGGGCTGGAGTTGGAGCGGGGTTGGGCTGGAGTTGGAGCGGGGTTGGGCTGGAGTTGGAGCGGGGTTGGGCTGGAGTTGGAGCGGGGTTGGTCTGGAGTTGGAGCGGGGTTGGTCTGGAGTTGGAGCGGGGTTGGTCTGGAGTTGGAGCGGGGTTGGGCTGGAGTTGGAGCGGGGTTGGGCTGGAGTTGGCGCGGGGTTGGTCTGGAGTTGGCGCAGGGTTGGTCTGGAGTTGGTGCTGGCTGTGGGCCTTGGGCTGCTGGTGCTGTCGGGTGGCCAGGCGGGAGAGGTGGAGGTGAGCTGGGGTTGGTGCGTCTCCGCGCTGGGCCTGGCAGCCGGTGTCCCGTCAGTTTGGATGTCTCTGGTCGCCCCCAGGGTGGGGATGGGACACTCGAGTGGCGCGGGAGGGGGGGGGGGGAAGACACCGGGAATGGTCCAGCGGCGGTTCGGCAGCGGTGCAGGTCTCCCCCTGCCCCCCACCAGTCTCCCTCCCCTCCCCCGGTCTCCCTACCCCTCCTCCCACCCCGCCGCCCGTTCTCCGCCATGGGACCCCCCCCCCCCCCCCCCCCCCCTCCCCGCCGCCCGGTCTCCACCCCCCCACCCCCTTCCACTCCCCCCTCTGCCGGTCTCCATGCACCAGTCCCATAACTTAGGCACCTTACTCAATCCTCACATTTAACACATGCATATTTTAAAGGAATTTCAAAATGACGCTGATTAAACAGATCATTGTTAAAATAGTTTTCCTAATCAATTTGCTTTTGTTTTCAGAACCCAGTAACGGGACTGTTGCCTGCCAGCGTCGACCAGAAGGATGCCTGGGTGCGAGATAATGTGTACAGCATTCTGGCTATCTGGGGCCTGGGATTAGCATATCGCAAGAACGCAGACCGAGATGAGGATAAGGCTAAAGCTTATGAACTGGAGCAGGTCAGTTATGGCGATAAAGGAAGTGATGAAAGAAAAAAACAGGAAATTACAGTGTGCAGGGCCGTTTATTTCCTCCCCAAACCAACCCCAATGTTGTCATGCCTTCAGGCAGCATGGGTTTTAACAGATGCCTTTTAGAGCAGATATAATTGCAAACTGAAACATAGAAACAGCGAAAATAGGCGCTGTAGGTTATTCAGCCCTTTGAGCCAGCACCGCCATTCAGTATGATCATGGCTGATCATCCAAAATCAGTACCCCTTTCCAGCCTTCTCCCCAAACGGACATGAATGTTGTTAATATGGTCAAGAAACAACAACTATTTCAGATCCTCAGCGGTGTTATTATTTTTGCCAGTGCTGCTCATGAAATATTTCAGAGGATTGAAATTCCTTCCAACCCTCTGCAACATAAAGGTATTTCCTGTAATCTGTACAGAAGAGTGGACAGACGGCCCTGGTGAAATGATATTCGGAAGGCTTGCTCTAGTAATCGATTTGGCAAGCGTGCCAAACACCTTCACCACCCTATGCACCTATTCTCCATTCAGGAACTGTGAATCTGTAGTCCTGTGACTGTGTTCTATAACACTCTCCAGACCCCTGCCATCTATAGTCGTTGCCACATCCACAGGGAGATCTTGCTGTGGTCACATAGTCTTCCACATCTCCTAAGTTACCACACTGTAAAATGGGAAGATTGTGAAAACCATCATATTAATGCATGCTTCAGTAAGCAGAGAAACACGATATTAGTGATTGGTTTACAGGTAATGCTTGTATTAGAGTACGAGGTAAATTATTGAACAAATGTTTTGGTAGCACATCAACTGCAAGGTTACAATAAGGATACTTTTACAGTTTGCATTTACCACAGAATCATTCCTAACCACATGCGGGATAATCAATGGAGAGAGCTGTAAGACTCCTCCACGCATCACATTACTTAATGGGATTTTTCCAGCTCCTCTGTGAGAACATGAGGGAGTGGAAGGTTGACCCATCGTGGTATCAAGTACCTGAGAAACCTGTAGCAGCAAACTGCTTGTGAATTGTACCCACTATTGCAAGGATGCAAGAAAGTCATTGCAACTAAAAATACAGGAAAATCAGCACAGAAGTAAGCCACCTGACCCCTCAAGCCTACCCCACCGTTCAACTATGCCTTGACTCCTATTCCATACCAGTCCCCTGTAACACTCAGTTGCTCAGCAAGGCCCCTTGAACAGCATTGTGAGAATCCCAGATTTGTGGTGGTAGTTAGGTTAAATGTCAGCCAGGTCTCCATGGACTGCTGGTCTTCTTCAGCCTATGCCCGAGTGATGCAAAGTGATATTGGGTTCAGTTTAGATAGTGGGTGAGACTGGGGCCGCACCTGTCCTCCACTATCACCCTGAGCACCGGAACACCACAGGGCTGTGTACTGAGCCCCACGCTCTACTCCCTCTTCACCCACGCCTGTGTCCCTGCATTTGACAACAACACCATTGTCAAATTTGCAGATGACACAACGGTGATCGGGCTGATCACCAACGGTGATGAAACAAACTACAGAGTGGAGGTGCAGAACCTGGCGGACTGGTGCTCACTGAACAACTTGTCGCTAAACACCTCCAAGACCATGGAGCTGATTATCCACTTCAGGAGGTCACAGAATGGGGATACGCCCCAATCTCCATCTACGGAGACAGTGTGGAGAGAGTGTCCAGGTTCATGTTTCTGGGCACTCACATCTCAGAGGACCTCACATGGCCCACCAACACCGCTGCGCTGGTCAAAAAGGCACAGCAACAACTGTTCTTCCTAAGAACATTGAAACGGACTGGTCTGCCCCAACAGCTGCTGACGACCTTCTACCGCTGCACCACATAGAGCACATTAACGTATGGCATCTCTGTGTGGTATCTCAGCTGCACGGAGGCGGAGAGGAGAGCTCTTCAG
>OY740792.1:37648535-37968535 GCA_963514005.1 Raja brachyura
CTCTCCACTGGCTCCCAGTACGGTATAGAATCAATTTTAAGGGCCTGTCCCACTTATGTGTCCTTGGCACGCAAATTACGCGACCTCGTGGTCGCGTTGAGGCGCACGGGCATCGTATGGTCGCGCGGGGCTGGTCCCACTGAGAAACGCGGATGGGGTATGTAGTTATGCGCGACAATGCGCGGGGCTCCAAAATCTCTGTGTGCCAACGGTCTGTCGGAAATGATGGCCAGAGTGGACAGGCCCAAGACCCGGGCGCGACACAACGTCTCACCTGCAACAGCAGCAGAAGCAGGCAAACAGTCGCCGAGCTCGGCCTGGGGCTCACGGCCGTTGTGGTCCGGATCCGCCCCCACTTCTACTCCCAGAGCGGGGCCAAGAAAATTGAAGATAGACACAAAATGCTGGAGTAACTCAGTGGGACCGGCAGCATCTCTGGAGAGAAGGAATGGGTGACGTTTCGGAAAGACCCTTCTTTCAGACTGAAGAAGAATCTCGACACGAAACATCACCCTTTGCTTCTCTCCAGAGATGCTGCCGATCCCGCTGAGTTACTCCGGCATTTTGCGCCCATCTTCAAATGACGTCACGCGCAACCTTCGCGGGACCGTCGCGGCTCAACGCGACCACGAGGTCGCGTAATTTGCGTGCCAAGGACACGTAAGTGGGACAGGCCCTTTAAGCTCCTCTTATTCATTTACAAAGCCCTTAACGGGCTTGAACCCCCATATCAAAAATCTTCTAACCAACCATTTTACCTCCAGGTCCCTCAGGTCGGCCGACTTGGGGATACTGACTATTCCACGGTCTAGGTTTAAGCTCAGGGGTGACCGCGCTTTTGCAGTTGCAGCACCTAAACGGTGGAATAGCATCCCGCTCCTCATCAGAACTGCCCCCACCTTCGACTCTAAGTCATGACTCAAAACCTATTTCTACTCCCAAACGTTTTTGAGCCCCTCTGATGGGGCGCTGTAAACAGTTTATGTATGTACTGTTAGGTCTGTATACGGTTGTATGTATCAAATTAGTACCTGCACTGATGTGCAGAACTTTCGTCAATGTGAGTCGTTTTTAAATGTGCTATACAAATACATTTATTATTATTATTATTATTATTATATATGTGTGTACACGTATATTATTTTGGTTTCACCACGTAGAAATTACAGCTATGTTTATGCAGTCCCCCCATTTCAGGGCACCATATGTTTGGGACACATGGCTTCACAGATGCTTGTAATTGCTCAGGTGTGTTTAAATGTCTCCCTAATACGTATAAGAGAGCTCGCAGCACCTAGTCTTTCCTCCAGTCTTTCCATCACCTTTGGAAACTTTTATTGCTGTTTATCAACATGAGGACCAAAGTTGTGCTAATGAGTCAAAGAAGCCATTATGATATTGAGAAACAAGAATAAAACTGTTAGAGACATCAGCCAAACCTTAGGCTTAAAAATCTACTGTTTGGAACATCATTAAGAAAAAAGAGAGCATTGGTGAGCTTACTAATCGCAAAGGGACTGACAGGCCAAGGAAAACCTCCACAGCTGATGACAGAAGAATTCTCTCTATAATAAAGAAAAATCCCCAAACACCTGTCCGACAGATCAGAAACACTCTTCAGGAGTCAGGTGTGGATTTGTCAATGACCACTGTCCGCAGAAGACTTCATGAACAGAAATACAGAGGCTACACTGCAAGATGCAAACCACTGGTTAGCTGCAAAAATAGGATGGCCGGGTTACAGTTTGCCAAGAAGTACCTAAAAGAGCAACCACAGTTCTGGAAAAAGGTCATGGGGACAGATGAGATGAAGATTAATTTACATCAGAGCGATGGCAAGAGCAAAGTATGGAGGAGAGAAGGAACTGCCCAAGATCCAAAGCATACCACCTCATCTGTGAAACACGGTGGTGGGGGGCTGCTAGAAGGCACTGGCTCACTTATCTTCATTGATGATACAACTGCTGATGGTAGTAGCATAATGAATTCTGAAGTGTATGGACATATCCTATCTGCTCAAGTTCAAACAAATGCCTCAAAACTAATTGGCCGGCGGTTCATTCTACAACAAGACAATGATCCCAAACAAACTGCTAAAGCAACAAAGGAGTTCTTCAAAGCTAAAAAATGGTAAATTCTTGAATGGCCAAGTCAATCACCCAATCTGAACCCAATTAAGCATGCCTTTTATATGCTGAAGTGAAAACTGAAGGGGACTAGCCCCCAAAACAAGCATAAGCTAAAGATGGCTGCAATACAGGCCTGGCAGAGCATCACCAGAGAAGATACCCAGCAACTGGTGATGTCCATGAATCGCAGACTTCAAACAGTCATTGCATGCAAAGGATATGCAACAAAATACTAAACATGACTACTTTCATTTACATGACATTACTGTGTCCCAAACATTATGGTGCACTGAAATGAGGGACACTATGTATAAACACTGCTATAATTTCTACATGGTGTAACCAAAATGTATAAAAATGGCCTTTATTAAAATCTGACAATGTGCACTTTAACCACATGTGATTTTTTTTCTATCACAAATCTCAAATTGCGGAGTAGAGAGGCAAATAAATAAATGATGGGTCTTTGTCCCAAACATTATGGAAGGCTCTGTACATACACACACACATACATCTATACACACATGTATGTAGTATGTGTGTATTTATATATGTATGCATGACTGAGTCCGAGGAAAGGGAAATGAGAGATATAGGCGGTGAAATAGAGAGATATAGAACAAATGAAAGAAAGATATGCAAAACAGCAATGATGACGAAAGAAAGGTGGAGCCCACAATGGTCCATTGTTGTCTTTGGGCTACGTGATTACGAGTTATACAGACGGTGAAACTCAACAGGATGATGGTGAAAATAGTACGACGAATAGCACGGGGATGGATGGAGAAAGAGGGGGCGTAAGGTTGTAAGCTGCCCAAGCAAAATATGAGGAGTGTTCCTCCAATTTGCATGTGGCCTCATTCTGACTGTGGAGGAGGCCCACGACAGAAAGGTCAATATTGGAATGGGAGGGGGAGTTAAGGTGTTTGGCAACTGGGAGATCATGTAGGCCAAGGCAGACTCCCCTTCCCATTCCCATATCTTTCTTATGTATGTATGTATGTATGTATGGAATACTTTATTGTCACATTTGACAAGGCACAGTTATTTTTTTTGCTTGCATACACAAGGTATACAAATAGCGGCCACCTACGGCACTGACAAAGTTACAAAGTTACGGCGGCTCCTCCTTTGTTCTCCCCCCTCAACCCCCTCCCTCCCCATTGTTCTTCCCCCTTCCTCACGGCGGTCCGGCACACAGCTTTTATTTTATCGCTTCCGGATGTTCTGAATCATGTGTCATAAGAACCATGCAAAAGGTGTGCTGTTCAGAATCGGTTAGTCTACTGGGAATTACACGTGTGCCAAATCTCTAAACTGGTTGTAATTTGATACGTATGTATGTATGTATGTATGTACTGATACAGCTGAAATATGCCCAAGACCTCCATGGATAGCTACTCTGTCAGAGCCTTGGTTCAGTCGCACAGTATCAGCCAGCAGGGAAGTCAGGAATCATACACCTCATTGAGCAGACAATGCTTCTCAGCGATCTTCACCTCATCTCATTCCCCTTCAACTCATCGCTGGGCCATCAACACCACCCTTCATCCTAAATCCGGATGTCACGACTGCTCTGAATGTAGAAGGAAGCGAATATATGGCAAACAGCAGTAACTCAAAGAAGATTTACATAATTAAAACGTCTGCAACACTTTCAATGAAGCACATCTAATGTAAAAATCAGGCTAAACGCAATGGCTGGTCGATTTTAATTTCCACAAAATCCATGGGAAATTGACTAATGTATAAAGCTGGGGGAGCCTTAAAAAACAAGGTGAACATTTCCTGTGGAAAATATCTCATTCACCAGAGGTACACAACATGTTACTCTCATCACAGCCCTAATTATTTTTCAGCATAATGTCCAAAAAATAAATAATTTAAACACAACTCATGTGTGAGAAGGCAATAATATTTTCCTAGTGTAGTCATCACAGTAAAAATTGTGCACACACCCAAAAATATATTATTTAAACACAACTAATGTTAGATAGCAGAAGACAATAATATTTTCCTAGTGCAGTCATCACTGTAAATGCATTACACATTTCCAAAAGTATATATACATATAATTTAAACACAACTAATGTGAGAAAGCAGCAGGCAATAATATGTTCCTAGTGTGCAGACACTGTAAATGCCGTGCACACTCCCAAATAATTTAACACAACCAATGTCAGAAAGCAGACGGCAATAATAATATCCTCCTAGTATTCCCTGTAAATGCTGTACCCACTCACCCCCCAAAAATATGTAATTTAAGCACAACTAATGTGGGAATGCAGCAGGCAATAATATTTTCCTAATATGGTCACATGTAAACATTGTACAGGCTCCCAAATATAAATAATTTTAACACAACTAATGTGAAAAAGCAAAAGGCAATGATATTTTCCTAGTGCAGTCACTGTCAATACTGTACACCCTCCCAAAAAATAAATAAATATATATATATTTAACACAACTAATGTGAGAAAGCAGCAAACAATAATAATATTTTCCGAGTGCAGTCACTGTGAATACTGTGCATGCTCTCTGTTACCTGTGATGCGACTGGAGATGCTGAATAGTCTGGAAGTGCGCTGACGCTGAACAAATGAATCCCTGTAGTATCTGTCCCCAAAGCACATCCCTAGCAGCTCCTTGCGCACCGTTTTATTCCACAGGCCATAGATGAGTGGATGACATATAGCGCTAGTAAAAGACAGCCAGGTTACCAGTGTCTCCAGCCCTGGAGTCACACTACCGATGCCATAAAGTGCCTCGGTGCTAATGATGATCATGTAGGGGGCCCACGTGACGACAAAGGCTCCAATCACAATCACAATAGTCGTCAGGGCTTTGCACTGATTGGCAGAGTAGACAATATTATTGCTGCCGTTCTTTCTGCTTCCTGATGACGAGGTAGAGGAATTTGAATTTTTTCTTCCGTCCTTGTTCGTTCCTTCCTGCACCACGACGATAGTTCCGCAGTGAACCTTCCGTGCTTTCAGCCGGGCCACGCGAAATATAAAGCCGTAGCAAGTGACCATGGCCAGGAACGGCAGCAGTCCGCACCATATCTGCCAAAAGACAGTGTAACTCACTCCTTTGTGCCAGGCAGCCGTGCAGATCCACTTGAACTGGTCAAACTCGAAGGCCGACCAGCCAAAGAGAGGAGGAAGGCAGCCGATGAGAGAGTGCAGCCAAATGTAGGTAATCACCAGCACTGCCCGGTTTCCAGTTATTTTCATAGGATATACCATCGGGTAAACAACTGCATAGTACCTGCGGAAAATCAGAACCATCTTAGTCTCATGCACAGCCCACCTCTCAATATCACCATCATTGCTGTCTGCATTGACAGTTGCTGTTTACGCAGTTAATCTGCACAACCAGGAGCAATTTTGCAGAGGGCCAATTAACCTACAAACCCGCACGTCATTACGATATGGGAGGAAACTGGAGCACCTGGAGGAAACTGACACGGTCACAGGGAGAATGTGCGAACTCCACACACACACACACACACACACAGGCACCACCTGAATCAAGGTCTGGATCAAGCCCAGGTCTCTGGCAGTGTGAGGCAGCAGCACTACCAGCTGCACCACTATACCGCCCATGGTTCAAGTTGTTCCTCAAATGGAACAACTCCTCAAATTCCCCTCTGGCGACACAGCCGCCCCTCCTGTCCACATCCTACCTGCCACTGCATCCTCTGATCAGTCCTCCCCACTTGGAGCATAGGACGGTGCAGCACAGGAACAGGCCCTTCGGCCTACAATGTCCGTGCTGAACATGATACCAAGTTAATACCATTCCTCGCGTATCCATGTGCCTCTCTAAAAGCTGCTTAAACGCCACTATCGTATCTGCCTCCACCACTACATTTTTTAATTCAAAGACAACTCAATTCCTGGGATATACTGACATAGAACGTAGAACAGTCCAACACAAGAACAGGCCCTTTGGCCCACAATGTCTGTGCCAAACATGATGCCAAGTTAAACTAATCTCCTCTGCCCGCTTGTGACCCATATCCCTCCATTCCCTGCATATCCCCGTGCCTCTCTAAAAGTCTCTTAAATGCCACTATCGTATCTGCCTCCACCACCACCACCGCTTGCAGCACGTTCCAGGCACACACCACCCTCCCTGCAAAAAAAAACTCTCCTCGCACATCGCCTTTATACTTTGCTCCTCTCACCTCAAAGCTATGCCCTCGAGTCGTTGACATTTCCAACGTGGGAAAAAGGATCTGACTGTCCACTCTATCCACGTCCCTCATAATTTAAAAAACCTCTATCTGGTCTCTCCTCAGCCTCTGATTTCCCAGAGTAAACAATCCAAGTTTGTCCAATTTTTCCTTACAGCTAATACCCTCCAATCCTGGCAGCATTCGAGTTAACCTTCTTTAACCCACACAATGTGCCTTCTTTACCACTCTACCCGTGTGGCCACTTCCAGGGAGCAATGGACTTGGACCCCAAGATCTCTCTGTACATCAATGCTGTTAAGGGTCTTGCTATGAACTGTACACTTTCCCCTTACATTATACATTCCAAAGTGCAACAACATACACTTGTTCGGATTAAACTCCATCTGCCATCTCTCTGCCCATTTCCCTAGTTGATCTTTACCCGCTGCATAATTTGACAGCCTTCCTCACAGTCCACACCATCATGATTCAATTATTAATTAATAATCCAGATCTCCTTGCAGAAGATAGACACAAAGTGCTGGAGTAACTCAGCGGGTCAGGCAGCATCTCTGGAGAAAGGGGATGGGTGACGTTTAGGGTCAGAACCCTTCATCAGGCCAAAACATATTTTCCGTATCAGCAGGAAATCTTCGTTAAAATATTATAACCACTAATTAGTTTGGTGCAATGCAAGTGAAATATTAAAATGTGCTCTCTACTTAACGTTAAATATAAAATATTCAGCCTATCCATGAAAGTTCTTCGTACCATTTTACCATAGCACTCCCCCCACCCCAGGAAACCATCATCTGCAGTGCTTTGTTTCTACTAAACAGATGGCAGAGTGGTGCAGCGGTAGAGTTGTTGCCTTACAGCGCCAGAGACCCGGCTTTGATCCAGACTTCAGGTGCTATCTGTGTTCCGTTTATCTGTCTTCCTTTAACTGCCTGGATTTTCTCCGGGTGCTCCGGTTTCCTCCCACATTCCAAATACGTGTAGATTTGTAGGCTAATTGGCCGGTAAAAATTATAAATTGGCCCTAGTGTGTTGGATAGTGTTAGTGTACGGAGTGATTGCTGGTCGACACAGACTCGGTGGGCTGAAGGGCCTGTTTCTGCGCTAATCAAACCAAACCAAAACTAAACTAGTGTGAACGGGTGATCGCTGGTCGGCAGGCCGAAGGGTCTGGTTCCATATTGTGTCCCTAAACTAAAGTAAACTAAGCCTTACCGGTCTATTGCGATGACACCGAGCGTCATCATACTGGCGGAGCTGATGAGCAGGCAGAGGAGAGCAGTGAAGCTGCACCACACCACCCCAAAGACCCATTCTTGCTTGATCGAGCTCGCCACAACGAAAGGCAGCACCAGGACAGAGAGCAGAAGGTTGGAGAGCGTCAAACTGAAGACAAACTTGTTGCTCGGAGTCAGCAGATAAGACTTCTTGTAGAGAGTTACGACGATCACCAGGTTCCCCAGGAAGACCAACGATGTGATCACAATGATGGCGACGGACGCTAAAATATTGACCCCACCGTCCGCGTGGATCGTGCTGTTCCCACCTCCATTGACACTGACGTTACACTTCATTGTGAGGGCGTGGGACACACAGGTAATCGCATGCTGCAGTCCTGAACCAGACAGATAGAATTATTAATTCCATGAGGTTGAAAAGACATGTGTACATTAACACCACTCTGTCTAAATCTTTTGTTGAATAATACGCCAGAGATATAATTTCCCTAACTTGACTGACACAAGAGCTTTCTTCAATAGTGTCATAGAACACAGTGGCTCAGCGGTAGAGTGGCTGCCTCACAGCACCAGAGACCCAGGATCGATCCTGACTATGGGTGCTGTCTGTACGGAGTTTGTACGTTCTCCCTGTGACTGCACGGGTTTTGTCTGTGTGCTCCGGTTTCCTCCCACACTGAAGACGTGCAGGTTTGTAGGTTAACTGGCTTCTGCAAATTGCTACCAAGTGTGTCGGATGCAAAACTGGGATAACATAGAACTGGTGTAGGGGTGATCGCTGGTCAGACTCAATGGGCAGAAAGAAGGGCCTGTTTCCACACTCTATCTCTAAACTAAAACTAAAAGTAAGCATAGAACAGTAGCACAGGAATGGGCCCTTTGGCCCACAATGCCTGTGCCGAACATGGCGCTAAGACTATCTCTTAACTGCCTGTACATAATCCATATCTCTCCTTTCCTTGTATATCCATGTACCTATCTAATTATCTAATTTTAAATAACTACCCAACAACCACTCCCTCTCCTTTATTCCCCCTCTCTTCCCAGTGCCCCAATTGGATGTGCCCCCATTTCTCTCACTATCCCCCCCCCCCTCCTTCCATCGATGTTCCTTCCACTGACTTTACACTTCATGCCTGTTCTTGCATTATCTGACAGCCTTTGGTACTTTCATCTCTGGCCTTTATACACCCATTTGCTAATCAAGCCCTCCCTCACCTGTATCCACCCATCATTTGGTAAACCAGCAGCTGTAGATCCTTGTGTTCCCTGTATCCCTTGCTAGACTTTGTCCCACCTCCACTTGTCTTCCAGCTTTCCTCTCTCTACTACAATCAGTCCAAAGAAGCGTCCCGACCCAAAATATCACCTTCAATGGTCTCCAGAGATGCTACCTGACCCGCTGAGTTTCTCCAGCACTTTGCGTCTTTTTTTAACATATCGGCTTCGAGCTACAGTGTGGAAACAGGCCTTTCGGTCCACCGAGTCCACTCCATCCAACAATCACTCATACACTAGTTCCATCCTGCACACTAGGGACAATTTTACAGAAGCCAATTAACCAACAAACCTGTGTCAAAAGGAACTTCAGATGCTGGTTTATACCGATGATAGATGCAAAGTGTTGGAGTAACTCAGCAGGCCAGGCAGCAACTTGAACCAACAAACCTGTACGTCTCTGAGATGCGAGTGGAAACTGGAGCAACCGGGTAAAACCCATGCTGTCACAGCGAGAATGTACAAACTCCACACAGACAGCACCCGTAGTCAGAATCAAACCCGGGTCTCTGGCGCTGTGAGGCAGCAACTCTACCACTGTGCCGCCCAATCTAAAACCCTCTTAAACACCACTTTCGTATTAAGAGTTTTGCACTGTTATTTTTACATAGTGTGCATGTGTTATTACAATTAAAGTTTAATTTTTTTAAGTTGATGAGCTGCGTGGGACATTTTAAAAATCAAGGGTCTTGGCTGGAAACATTACCCATTCCTTCTCTCCAGAGATGCTGCCTGTCCCGCTGAGTTACTCCAGCTTTTTGTGTTTAAACCTGCATCTGCAGTTCCTTCCTGCATTAAAAAAAAATCAAGCCACTAGCCACTAGGGGGCGTGCACAGGTCAGGTCAAGTTGGTTAACAGAAGGGGAAATGACAAGAAAGTAGAGAATAAAGAATAGACCCTGGGTTACACAAACAGCTGGAGAAACTCAGCGGGTGCAGCAGCATCTAAGGGGCGAAGGAGATAGGCGACGTTTCGGGTCGAGACCCTTCTTCAGACTGGTCATCTGTAGTTCCATCTTTAACAAAGAATAGACCCTTTTTTTTGCTTTTAAATTGTAAGCAGAATAGCATGATTTGTTCAGCTGTTTGTTTCCAAAGTTGCATTTCAGCCAGTCGAGATTAATTGTCACATGTAGCGGAATGGAACAATGAAATGTGTTCTTCTTTTGTTCCCCGAGTTGCATTTGATGCATTATTATCGCATGGCACTGCAGGGGTGGAGCCGCCTGTCGCCAGCCGCCTCGAATGGGGTTGTGGACCTCATCCCTCCCCCTCGCCCCAAAATAAGGCCAGACTGCTCGCCTCCTCAGCATTAAGCTGGAAAGAGTGCAGAGTTGCTTTGCGTCGCCAGGACTCGGGGGTCTGAGCTAAAGGAAGAGGTTGGGCAGGCTAGGAATGCAGGGGGATGAGGGGTGATAAGAGGTGTATAAAGTCACGAGGGGAATAGACACGGTGAATGTACAGAGTATTTTTACCCAGAATAGGGGAATCAAAAACCAGAGGCACAGCTTTAAGGTAAGAGGGGAAATACTTAATAGGAACCTGAGGGGCAACCTTTTCACACAGAGGGTGGTGGGTGCATGGAATGAGCTGCCAGAGAAGGTAATTGAGGCAGGTACTTTCACAACATTTGAAAGACATTTCGACAGATACAATGGATAATGATAGGTTTAGAGGGATATGGGACAAATGGTGGGAAATGGGATTAGTTTGGAATCTTGGATGGGAATTCGGTCGGCATGGATGAGTTGGGCCGAAGGGCATGTTTCCACGCTGTATGACTGTGACTCCATTAAAGTTTGTCTTTGTTCGCCAATAATCGCGAAAGGCCATCCGTGGGAGCGATGGGATTGGATTTTGTTCCCCCTTGGAAATGTGCCCTGTATCAGACCGGGCAAGGCACACATCGCCCCTCCTGGGGTCCCCACCCCCACCCCCACCCCCACCAAGGGGTCACCCCCGTCTCTGCCAGTCACCCAGCACCCGAGGCGTAGAGGCAGGGCGAGGAGTGGATAGGGGAGATAAAGGAGAGGGGAAGGATAGGGGAAAGTGGAGAGAGGGAGGGGATGTGGAGAGAGAGAACGGGAAAGAGAAAGAGAGAGCAGGGAGAGTGGGGGGGGGGGGGGTGAGAGAGAGGGGTGGGGAGAGAGTGAGATAGGGGGCAAGTGAGAGATGGGGGGGTGAGAATTAGTGAGGGGGAGAGTGAGGATGCGGGAGTACAAGAGTGAGCAGGGTAAGAGCGAGGGAGAGCAGGGGCGACGCGGTGGGGAGAGAATGAGAGAAGTGGGGGGCGAATGGGCGAAAGGAGGAGGGAGAGAGATGAGAGTGGGAAAAGGAGAGCATAGCTAAGAAATAATTATGGGAGAGATTGAGGGAAGAGAGAGAGAAAGAGAAAGTGGGGCAGGGTGAGGGGGAGGAATGAGAGGAGGGGTGAACACCGCTCTCTGAGCCGCGGCTGCAGTTTCCTTTGTCCGCACAGCTCAAACTTTCCCCCCCTCTCCCCCCGCGTCCCGTGGCCGCCGCGCCTCGCCTCACCTCCCGGCTGCCCGCCCATTGCCCGCTCCGCATGCCTCCCGCCGCCGTGCCCGGCCCGGTGCCCGCTCTCCCTGGGCTGGGCTCCACTCCGCTGCCGCTGCCGCTCCGTGCAATGGCGCCGGCTGGGGAGGCGGCTCTTCCCGCTGCCTGGGTGGTCCTGACTGAGCCCAGAGTGAGCGCAGCCCCGCGCCCCTCCTCTCCCCTCTCCTCCCCCCCCCCCCCCTCGCTTCCCCCGCTCCTCTTCCTCCTCATCATTCCTCCATTCCCATTCTCCCATCCTTTTCTTTCATTCCACTCCCCCATACTTTTCCTTCCCTCACCTACTTCCATCTCTCCCTCCCCCCCTCCCCCTACAGTCCTCTATCAATCCCCCCTCCTCCCTCACCCCCCCCCCACCTTCCCGTCCCTCGCCTCACCCTTTACTCCCTCCTCTTTACCCTCCTTTTCTCCCCCACCTATTCCTTCCTATCCCCTCCTTCTCCCCAGAAGCGGATCACTGTCCCACTCACAGTCCCACTCAATCCTCCAGCACAAGATTTTCATCCAGGGTTGTACCATGCGTGGAACTGGCGTGACAATAAACCCCTTGAAGTCTTGAATCTTTTTTTAGTAATAGACATTTCAAGCCGTGTTGATGTTGTTATTAGAGGTTGTGAGCTGGGGAAGGATTCGTTGGGGCAGCATGGTGGGACCGAGGTCTGGGCATGACTGCAGGCAATGTGGAGTAGGGTTGACCTTGCCCTTCCTTTGCCCATAAAGAGTGGCCACTAATGCGGCGGCGGCGGCAGCGGCCCCGGTCAAACATGCCCTACCCAGCTCTCACTCCGTCCCACCGCAGGGCACAGACTCGCCCTCATTCTAAACAAATGCTCAAAACTTTTTTTAACTTCAAAAATAAGCTTTATTGGTAATTAAAAAAATATTTACAAACCCAAATTGTGCAAAGACCTTCATAGTCTGTGCATTCATGGAACAGCGCAAGAACGGGCCCATCAGCCCACATCTCTGTGCTGAACATAATGCTGCTGCATTAATGCACAGACTATGAAGGTTTTTGCAGTTTGTAAATATTTTTTGTTTTTGAAGTTAAAAAAACTTAAAAAGCTTATTTTTCAAGTAAAAAAAAGTTTGAGTGTTTGTTTAGAAAGAGGGCGAGTTGGATAGGGCTCTTAAAGATAGCGGAGTCAGGGATATGGGGAGAAGGCAGGAACGGGGTACCGATTGAGGATGATCAGCCATGATCACAGTGAATGGCGTTGCTGGCTCAAAGGACCGACTGGCCGACTCCTGCACCTATTGTTTACTGTCTAAGACCACCACTTATCCACCAGCACATAACCCATAACCCTGCTTATGCCTATCATTTTTTTTTTAACATCATTATCGTATCTACTTCAACCTCCACCCCTGGTAGCGAGTTCCAGGCACTCACCGGCCACTGCGTAAAAACTCACCCGCACATCTCCTTTAAACTTTGCCCCTCTCACCTTAAAGATAATGCCCATTAGTATTTGATTTTTCCATCGTAGGAAAGAGATTCTGATTGTCTACCTTCTCTATGCCACATTATTGCTAGTATCATACTCCAGCACTATGCACACAGTTCTGTACACAAAACAGTGTTGTAGCGATACTCCTTCCATTGCCTTGTGGGGTGTCCCCACTGGACTCGGCCATCCCATGTCCAGCAGCAGAAAGACCCCAGCCACAAGGAACTGCAGGTGCTGGTTTACAAAGTGCTGGAGTAACTCAGCACGTCAGGCAGCATCTTTGGAGAACATGGATAGATACATTTCTGGTCAGGACCCTTCTACAGAACCATGCAAAGAAATGCAACGTTTGAAGAAGGGTCCTGCCCCGAAACATCACCAATCCAGAGATGCTGCCTGACTTGCTGAATTACTCCAGTGGAAAGACCCTAGTGGTATCCAACAAAAACATTCACTCGAAGATAAACACAAAGTGCTGGAGTAACTCAGTGGATCTGGCAACATCTCTGGGGAAAAAGGATGGGTGACATTCTTGGGTCGGTACCCTTCTTCAGACTGCCTCACCTGCCATCCTCGAGTACCGCAGTTCCCTGGTGGTCTGTGGTCAGACTAGCATTGCTGTGACATATTGTGCTGGTCCCACTGACTAAACCTTGTTAGCTACGATAAGGCCATGCTCCAA
Organism: Raja brachyura; assembly: GCA_963514005.1. Next base: position 37,662,089 of record OY740792.1, read on the forward strand.
GCATTTTGTCAAGGGAATGATGGAGGAGTCCTTCCCTGCCAATTGCACCCCTTCTCACCCTGATAATAGACAATAGGTGCAGGAGGAGGGCATTCGGCCCTTCGAACCAGCACCGCCATTCAATGTGATCATGACTGATCATCCCCAATCAGTACCCCGTTCCTGCCTTCTCCCCATATCCCCTGACTCCGCTATTTTTAGAGCCCTATCTAGCTCTCTCTTGAAAGCATCCAGAGAACCTGCATCCACCGCCCTCCGAGGCAGATAATTCCACAGACTCACCACTCTCAGTGAGAAAAAGTGTTTCCTCGTCTCCGTTCCAAATGGCTTACTCCTTATCCTTAAACTGTGGCCCCTGGTTCTGGACTCCCCCAACATCGGGAACATGTTTCCTGCCCCTAGTGTGTCTAAGCCCTTAACAATCTTATACGTTTCAATGAGATCCCCTCTCATTCTTCTAAATTCCAGAGTACAAGCCCAGCTGCACCATTCTATCAGCATATGACAGTCCCGCCATTCCGGGAATTAACCTTGTAAACCTACGCTGCACTCCCCCAATAACAAGAATGTCCTTCCTCAAATTAGGGGACCAAAACTGCACACAATACTCCAGGTGTGGTCTCACTAGGGCTCTGTACAACTGCAGAAGTTGACCAGGAAAAGCAGTTTGGCTCCCTTTGGGGGTGCAGGTTGTTAAGCTTGGGCTAGAAGTCTTCCATGGCTTTATCCAAAACTTTGATGGTTAGGACATAGACTTTCTAACTGAGCCACTGAATGCATGTAAGTAAATTCACAGATGTTGGGTCGGTATGGAAGGATGAAATCACTTTAGTACGATTACCATGTTCAGGAATACGCTTTATTTTAAAATATATTAGACAAATGTTATGCGTAACAAAAATCAAGATTCATAACTTGCATTTGATTGGCAAAAACAATCTACTTACAAAATAAATTTATAGCAAAGCAATTAACACAATTACTTTGAAATTAGTTCATATATGTAATAAAGATCCTCCTCCTGCACCTTGTTCATAGCATGTAAAATTATTACATACTTTTAAAATTAAATGTGAATTGATTTACCTGCTCAAACCTCATAATCTCTAGTAAAAACAAAGAACTGCAGATGGGTCTGGCAGCATCTCTGAAGAAAATGGATAGGGACCCTACTTCGGACCTGAAATATCCAGGGATGCTGCCTGGCTGGTTGTCCCTCTAGCACTTTGTGTCTATCTTCTCTTAACCTCAACATTCATCCACACACCTCATCCACTTTCCATTGACTGTACATTCCTATTGTTTTGATTCCTACAACATTGCATTTCAATTAATGTTTAAGAAAAGGAACATGTAATATTTCACCACACCTTGGATATTTCCCCTACTAGAAACAATTTCTTTGATCAAAAAACTATTTGTGAAATTTACTACCTATACGAAGTGTGCTTATTATTGCAAAAACAAGAGTTTTTAAAGAGTACATTCCTCTCTTCAACAGCACATTTCTTGAATCCGTTGCCTGTATTTTGATGAGAATCTTATGATTCCGCTATTTTTTCCACTTCTCCACTTTAATCTTGCAACAACGTACAAGTTATACCTTCAGACTTTAGAGATATACCATGGAAACAGGCCCCTCGGCCCACCAAGTCCGCACTATCCTACACTCTAGGGACAATTTCTACAAGGCAAATAATCTACAAACCTGCACGTCTTTGGAGTATGGGTGGAAATCGAAACACCCAGAGAAAACCCACACAGTCACAGGGAGAACTACAAACTCCATACAGACAGCACCCATAGTCAGGATCGAGCCCAAGTCTCTGACGTTGTAAGGCAGTAACTCTACCGCTGCGCCGCCAAATATCATATGCAGGAAAATACTCCAGTTTGAAACACTATCTAGACTTAATCAATATTATATCAGTGCAGTACAACACGTGAATTCAAAGTAACACACACTCCTCTCTTACTCACAATAAATAGTGTTCTAATGCAGTTTATCAATGTTTGAGAAAATCAAGAAAATAATTACTTCAGTGCACTAATCAATTATTCCTTTCACTTGCCCTCATCTAAAAGTTGTGCAGACCTGTGATACCTCAATAGTGGTGCGCTTAATATAAAATCAGATTACTTCATAACTTGTCAGTTAACTTAAAAACTTCAAACACCAAAAATACATTTTTCCTTGCATTTATAATACATTCTACAATATTCAATACCAATCAAGAAGTCTATTACCGGTCCACCACCAATTTCCCAGCACCTTAATTTCCAGAGCCTTCTTGATTATCCATTTTGCTGGATCAAGAGAGGTCATGACCTCAGAGGAGTCAAACAGTACCGGGATGGTCTTCCCGCTTAGGCTTCCGGGGGGCCGAGGTACCGGCCCGCAAAGTTGGCCTTGGAAGTCAGCTATGGGAGAGTTCCAGAACCCCAGCAAATTCATCCCGACAATCGGCCGCGGAAGTCCCGATGAGGTAGAGATCGGCCGCCTTGCCAGCTCCAGGCACCACATTTTCAGGGGGACTTCCATGGGGGGAATCTCAAGGGCGCTCTCGTAATTTTGTCCGGATTGAAGGAGGTGCCGGACCACCATTTGTCGGAAAATTGGTCTGTTCTTCATTTACGTTAATGACCACAGCAGAAGAGTCACAAATGTGAGTCACATATTGTGCGCTATAACAATATGTTGTCAATTAAAAACAGACTGGTATTAAAACAATAAAGCCCTTGCTAATAGCAGCATTTTTCCAGTTGAAAGCACTAACTGTAGAGTTTGAATCTAGTATTATGCTTCCATTATTGAGAATGACGCGAATGCTGTCAAGAATTGTTGGACATGGTACACCCATTTGTGGATATCGTCCATTCATACAAACAAGAGCCAGTCGGCACGAAAAAATTGTTCACATGTCGCTTACAGTGATCAGACACCATCGTCTGTTTGATCAAGAGCTACCAGTTCATAGATTACTTAAGTGATATATTTTGTAAACTGACAAGACAATTTCCTCCATTGCCACTTCCACAAAGATACTTTATTAAACAAATGAACTTCCATCTCTGCTTTAAGGAAGCTGAAACTAGGCACTGGGTTGGTCATTATAATTTATTTTCTCTTTATGCACCATTTGTTGTGCTCGTGTAAGGTACAGTTGCACAACATTATTTACCTGGATAGCACATTAATGTGTTTTCTACTCTAACATGGTGCACATGCCAATAATAAACTATTCCGATATTATAAACTGTACATGGTTTACAAGAAACAGACACAAGTGCTGGAGTAACTCAGCGGGTCAGACAGCATCTCTGGAGAACATGGAAAGGTGATGGTTCGGGTCGGGAACCTTCACGTAGGACCTGTACTCAGTAAAACCATCGGAAGGCACCATGTGAACACGACTAAAATTTATAGCTGAGCCAGCTGAATATGGGAGCGGATGACCAAAGCTCAAAGAGAAGTAGAGAAGTTGGAGATCTAAAATCAGAGAACACGGCCTTGGCAGGCTATTAAAACACAGGCACCAATGATGGAACAATTACATCCGGAGTGGGAGGTCAGAATTGGTGGAGCCTAGATATCTGAAAACATTAAGGTTGATTACAGAGAGAGGGGAGAAGATGTCAGATGGAAACTGAAAACAGACAACAGCTTGAAAGGCTTCAACACATTGAATAATTTGGAGAAGTAAGCTGGAGATGTGGCAACCAATAAAGGTAGAGGGGTTAAATGCTGGTTTCTGAGAATGAAGGATGATGGTAGATTATAGTTTTGCGGCTATTCATAGACAAAGTGTTAAAGGATGGAGGTCAGGATCTATTGTGCAAATCATGAGCCAAAGCAAGGCTATGTTGGAAAGAGAATCATAGGCTGGATGTTTGAGTTTCCCTGGAGTAGATGCAGAAGGAAGTGGAATTGGAAGTGGCTAGGAAGATATCAATTGATGGCAATACAGGTAATCCAACCTGATTGTAAAATAAACAAAATTAATTTTAAAAAAGCAAAAAATTATTTTTGCAAATTCCTCTTCCTCATCCATGCCAAAGCAAAAAAATCCTCTGATTTGGAGGCTGACTGGTGGCCTCAATCAATGTGGGAAAGAAATGCATAATTGGCAAGGCTGAATCTAAGCAAGAATTTGCTTCTAACTAAGGAAAGACTAGGTTTGATACTAATGGTGTGTATTGCATTTATGTTTAAAATCTTACTGAAAATTTGGAACAGCTATATTAAGAGACAATAGCAATTTCAGCTGGTTTGGCGGTCTCACTACAAAGCATATTTCCATTGCATATCAAAATCAACACTTAGTTTTAGTTTTAGAGATACAGCACGGAAACAGGTCCTTCGGCCTAACCGAGTCCGCGCCGACCAGCTATCCCCGTATATTAACACTATCCTACACACACTCGGGACAATTTTTACATTAACCAAGCCAATTAACCTACATGTCTGTACGTCTTTGAGGTGTGGGAGGAAACCGAAGCTCTCGGAGAAAACCCACGTGGTCACGGGGAAAATGTACAAACTCCGTCCAGACAGTCGGGATCGAACCCGGGTCTCCGGCGTTGCGTGCGCTGTAAGGCAGCAACTCTACCGCTGCACCACCATGCCTGCCTGATACATCATTCACATCAGATCTACAACAGACAATGGTGATGCTTAAAGGTATCCCAAACACACTGTTCTAAACTTAATGAAGACCTGACATAGATAAATAAACTAACAGAGACATATTCTCAATTTGCTTCTCAATGTGCTAATTCACCGTAAGAGTGTGCTTCCATTTCAGTCACATCCAGTCTATAACACCATCCATATAGAGTCATACAGCATGTAAACAGGCCCTACCGCCCAATTCACGCGTGCCGACCAAGAATGGCCCATCTAAGCTAAGCCTTTCCTATCCATGTACCTGCCCAGCTGTCTTTTAAATGCTGTTGCACTTGCCTCCACTACCTCCTCTGGCAACTTGTTCTATAGATCCACTACCCTCCGAGTGAAAATTTGACCCCTCAGGTTCCTATTAAATCTTGCCCCTTTCAGCTTAAACCCATGTCCTCAGGTTTTTGATTCACTTACGCAAGGGAAAAGACTCTGTGCATAATTATGAAATGCATGGAATTATGACTATAACATATTGTAGGAGCCATTTATGTTTAATGTTGGCATATCATATTATTTTAGATATAAAATAATTATATATCTTGCAGTATTATTTTGGACACGGGACAGTCATTAGATGCATAGGGTGGTGTATTTATAAGGGCATAGGGGACAGGAAGGGGCAGGCACAGGGAGGGAGCGCATACAATTCTCACCAGACCAGGGACAGAGCAACCAGCTACAACTTGCATGCAGAATTAGGAAAACATGGTACGGTCATCTCTTTGTTTGTACAACTACCTCAATAAACAACCAACTAAACTGGAAATTACGACTGGAAGATCTGTTCTAGTGGGTCTGCATAAGAACACTCCTACTGTACCTGAACTTGGATAAGCTATATATCAGTGCTTCTTAAACTGGTGAATGGTTCACCCAAGGGCAAATGAAAATTATTTTGGGGTGAATGAAACTAGAGGGGTGAATGAAGGGTGAATTACTTAATTTATTCAGATATTTATATAATTTTCTCTATTGCAGTCAGGCTGTAAGTGGGTGTTAAGTGGTGATTGGAGAGGGGTGGGTGGGAAAGGGCCCAGTCTTTGCGGACTGGAGTCAGGCTTTAAGTAGGCGTGAAGTGTTGGTTGGGATGGGGGGGGGGGGGAGGGGGCGGATGGGGTACCAGGGTTAAGTTTCTGTTTATCGAACCTGCAGTAGAACTCGTTCAGCTCATAGAGACTCGCATTTGCTGATTTGTTTTTTGCTTGCAAATTAAGATACTATGGGTTACACAAAAAGCTGGAGAAACTCAGCGGGTGCAGCAGCATCTAAGGGGCGAAGGAGATAGGCGACGTTTCGGGTCGAGACCCTTCTTAAGATACTATGTCTTTGTTGAAGTATCTAAATAAACCAGCTCTAGAGGAAGAGTGTGCAGAAGGAAGTAGTTCATTTCTGAAAGAGAGTGAAAGGAAAAGGCCGCAAGAGGAGGTATGTTCAGGAGACAAGTCACTTGTGAAGGGTGACAAGGAAACTGAGAATAACAAATTTAAAAATCCAGTTACGTATGTTACAGATGATGACTGTTAATGATACGGGCAAGGAAAAACTTAATCTCAAGAGGAAATACCAGGACTAAAGTACCCTCTCCTCAAAACTCAAAAAAAGAAAGTAGAACAAAGAATACGGCTTTTTCCTTCCCCAAGATGAACTAACAAACCCTACTTCCTTAGCTCAGTGCATGTTTTACAGTGTAAAATATAGCAACCAGTGTCTGGCTCCTTCAAAATTACAGACTAATTTAAGAACAAAGCATAGCAATCATCAAAACAAGTCCGTGCAGTTTATCAAAAACACTTGTATTTGTGGAAGCTGCAGAATTTCTTCCAGTCTATGGTAAAGAATGACACTGCGACTAAAAACCCTCTTCTTTTTGCCTCCCTTCAAATAGCACATGTGCTCATGAAAGAAAAAAAGCCATGCACAGAGGCTGAAAAAGTTGTCAACCTGTAATCGTTGCCAATCCACTACATGGTGGAAAGCAAGCAGTGGATAAAGTAGTGCAAATTCCTTTCTCCGATGACACAATGAAACTTTGATCTACTATGATTGCTGAAGATCTGAAGCATCAGCTGGTGGCGACACTGTTTGATGAAACTATGGACAGTAAAAACGATGCACAACTCATTGTCGTTTCCCGGATCAAAGCTTGGGTAAAATTGTCGACCATAATCTCTTTTGCTTGCCAGTTGGAGAGCAAACTACAGGTGAATTTATTTATGACTCACAAATTTACATAACATATCACCACGAGACTATGGTCCAATACAAATACTGAGTAAGTGCATTGAACAATTCAACGATTGGATGTGCCAAAACTTTCTTCAATTAAACAAAGACAAAGCTGAGGTCGTTGTTTTTGGAGTAAAAGAGGAACGATTAAAAGTCAGTGCTCAGCTTCAATCGGCAATGTTAAAAACCACGGACAAGGCCAGAACTCTTGGTGTAAACACTGATTCTACCTGAATTTCAACAGCCACTTTAAGACAATTACAAAGTCAGCCTACTATCACATTAAGAATATATCAAGGGTTAAAGGACTTGTGGTTCAGCAGGATATGGAAAAACTTGTCCATGCATTTTTTCTTCAGTAGACTTGACTACTGCAATGCTGTCTTCACAGGTCTCCCTAAAAAATCAACTAGACAACTGCAGCCGATTCAGAACTCTGCTGCTCGAGTCCTCTCTAAGACCAAGAAAGTGGATCACATCACTCCAATTTTGAGGTCTTTACACTGGCTTCCAGTCTGTCAAAGAATTGATTTCAAAATATTACTGTTGGTTTATAAAGCACGGAATGGTCTAGGGCCAAAATACATCTCTGATCTTCTGCTACATTATGAACCATCCAGACCTCTGAGGTCGCCTGGTACAGGTCTGCTTACTGTCCTCAGAGTTAGAACTAAACATGGAGAAACAGTATCTAGTTTTTATGCACCATATATACGGAACAAACTTCCAGAAAAATGCAGGTCTGCTCCAAATCTCAGTTCTTTTAAATCGGGACTAACGACTTTTCTGTTTGAAGCTGCTTTCAATTAAATTAAATAATTATTAATTTCTTACCCTGCATTGTAACTTTTATTCTTGTATTTTATACTTGCCATTCTATTTTAGCTTGTTTTTACTTTCTATTCTTTTAAATGACTGTTTTTAATTGCTTTTGATTGCTTTTTAATGCTTGGTGTAAAGCTCTTTGAATTGCCTTGTTGCTGAAAGGTGCTAGATAAATAAACTTGCTTGCCAACTGCTGCAGGGTCTAGACTTTACCAACTTGCTCATTGGAGTTCTCATCAGATTCAGACAAGAACCGGTTGCTTTGATGGCTGTCACAAAGCAAGGTTTCATCAGGTCAAGGTATAAGAAAAGCATATTGACTATCTGCGATTCCTGTGATGGCCCGAGTGTGATGTGCAGCAAGATCCTGTTGAATACCGGATGAAGGTACATCTTTTTGGAGCCGTGTCGTCACCAAGTTGTGCAAACTTTGCATTTAGACAACAAGGCACACTTTCCAGAAGAGGTGACAAACACAGTAAAGAACAACTTCTATGTAGATGATTGTTTAAAATCATGCCTTCGGAACAGTAAGTTCAAATGGTAAGAGACCCGACCTCCCTCTGCCAAATGGGAGGATTCCTGCTGACAAAGTGGATCAGCAACAGCCGTGCTGTATTGGCATCCATTCCACAAGAAAACAGAACCAAGGAGACCAGGGAGTTGGACTTGGACAAAGATAATCTGCCAATGGAATGAGCACTGTGATTGCATTGGTGCGTTGTAACAGATGTGTTCAAGTTCAGAATTGCTGCACAGGAACGACCATACACAAGACGGGGCATCTTGTCCGTGGTCGGCTCTACAGTGGCTTCAAAAGTATTCATACTCCTTGAACTTTTCCACATTTTGTCACATTACAACCACAAACGTAAATGTATCTTATTGGGATTTTATGTGATAGACCAACACAAAGGAAGGAAAATGATACATGGTTTTCAAATTTTTTTACAAATAAAAAGCTGAAAAGTGTGGCGTGCAAAAGTATTCAGCCCCCTTTACTCTGATACACCTAAATAAAATCCAGTGCAACCAATTGCCTTCAGAAGTCACCTAATCAGTAAATAGAGTCCACGTGTGTAATCTAATCTCAGTATAAATACAACTATTCTGTGAAGGCCTCAGAGGTTTGTTAGAGAACATTAGTGAACAAACAGCATCATGAAGCCCAAGGAACACACCAGACAGGTCAGGGATAAAGTTGTGGAGAAGTTTAAAGTAGGGTTAGGTTATAAAAAAATATCCCAAGCTTTGAACATCTCACAGAGCACTGTTCAATCCATCATCCGAAAATGGAAAGAGTATGGCACAACTGCAAACCTACCAAGACATGGCCGTCCACCTAAACTGACAGGAACCAAGAGGCCCATGGTAACTCTGGAGGAGCTGCAGAGATCCACAGCTCACATGGGAGAATCTGTCCACAAAACAACTATTAGTCGTGCACTCCACAAATCGGGCCTTTATGGAAGAGTGGCAAGAAGAAAGCCATTGTTGAAACAAAGCCATAAGAAGTCCCGTTTGCAGTTTGCCACAAGCCATGTGGGGGACACAGCAAACATGTGGAGGAAGGTGCTCTGGTCTGATGAGACCAAAATTGAAGTTTTTGGCCTAAATGCAAAACGCTATGTGTGGCGGAAAACTAACACTGCACATCACCTTGAACACACCATCCCCACTGTGAAACATGGTGGTGGCAGCATCATGCTGTGGGGATGCTTTTCTTTAGCAGGGACAGGGAAGCTGGTCAGAGTTGATGGGAAGATGGATGGAGCCAAATACAGGGCAATCTTGGAAGAAAACCTGTTAGAGTCTGCAAAAGACTCGAGACTGGGGCAGAGGTTCACCTTCCAGCAGGACAACGACCCTAAACATACAGCCAGAGCTACAATGGAATGGTTTAGATCAAAGCATATTCATGTGTTAGAATGGCCCAGTCAAAGTCCAGACCTAAATCCAATTGAGAATCTCTGGCAAAACTTAAAAATTGTTGTTCACAGACGCCCTCCACCCAATCTGACTGAGCTTGAGCTATTTTGCAAAGAAGAATGGGCAAAAATTTCAGTCTCTAGATGTGCAAAGCTGGTAGAGACATACCCCAAAAGACTTGCAACTGTAATTGCAGCGAAAGGTGGTTCTACAAAGTATTGACTCGGGGGGCAGAATACTTTGGCACGCCACACTTTTCAGTTTTTTATTTGTAATAAAATTTGGAAACCATGTATAATTTTCCTTCCACTTCACAATTATGCACCACTTTGTGTTGGTCTACCACATAAAATCCCAATAAAATACATTTACGTTTGTGGTTGTAACGTGACAAAATGTGGAAAAGGTCAAGGGGTATGAAAACTTTTGCAAGCCACTGTATGTTTATTGGTGGCATATCATATTAATTTGCTTAGATATATCTTGCTGTATTATTCTGGACACTTGGGGGCAGTCATTATACCACAGGGTGGTATATATATATGGGCATAGGGACATGAAGGGGCAGGCACCGGGAGGGTGAGCATACAGTTCTCACCAGGCCAGGGACAGAGCAACCAGCTACAACTTCCATGCAGAATAAGGAAAACATGGTACGTTCATCTCTTTGTTTGTACAACTACCTCAATAAACAACCAACTAAACTGGAAATAGCAACTAGGAGATCTGCTCTATTGGATCTGCGTAAGATCACTCCCACCGTACTTGTGTATTAATGGCAACTGGAAAAGAGGACACTGGAAAAGTTGAAAAATTGCCATTGCACAGATGTTTGTATAGAAACTTAAATTTAGTTGCCAAGTAAAGGCTAAGGTGGTAATAATAATAAGCATGGCATATATAACAGGAGAGGGTTCAGAATTAATACAGGGCTGAGGGAATATGAACAATGCCAATTGGCGATGTACTGTACACCAGCACATAGATTCTGAAGAAACAATTAAGTGCAGATGCTGGTATACACAAAAAGACGCAAAGTGCTGGAGTAACTCAGCTGGTCAAAGGCCAGGCAGCATCTCTGGAGAGCATGGATAGGTGACGTTTCAGTTTTTGAGCACGTTTTAGAAGAGGGATCTGAGGTCCATCACCAGCCCCGCATTTATACCTTGACCTTGTGCATAAACATTGCACGACACTGTGGTGTTGCGACTAAGGAACAAGGGCATGTTCAAGGACACGCCTGGTCGAGGACACTGTGCAGGAGCAGAGAGGTCATCCAATGAGCACTCTCCCACCAGTCCTGGCAACGCACATTTGTCACCATCGCTACAAGTACTCATCCTGCTCACAACCAGGCACCACTTCCTGCTTGCCGTCCCCGCACTCTGAGCTGTCCTCAGCCGTTCGTACCTCGCCACTGTACTTCTTCATGATGCTGTATGCACCAAAGATCAGGAACAGCATGGCGATCGCTGCAAAGTACACAGTGTAAGCCAGAAACTGGAAGAGAAAACACACTTCATAAACAATTTGCATTAAATGTTATTCCCTTATCCTGTATTTGCACTGTACATTATTCCATTATCCTGTATTTCACTAAACATTATTCCCTTTATCCTGTATTGTACTAAACATTATTCCCTTATGTTTATTTGTTTTAAATACTGTTCCGTTTATCATGTATTTGCACTTAACACGAGTCCCCTTACGCTGTATTTGCACGAAACATTATTCCCTTTATCCTGTATTGCGTTAAACATTAGTCTCTTTATGTGTAGGAAGGAACTGCAGATGCTGGTTTAAACTGAGGACAGACACAAAATGGAGTAACTCAGCGGGACAGGCAGCATCAATGAAGAGATAGAATGGGTGACATTTCGGATCGAGACATTTCTTCAGGCTAGAGTCAAGGAAAGGGAAACCAGAGATATAGACGGTGATGTAGGGAGATATAGAACAAATGAAATAAAGATATGTAAAAAAGTAACAAAGATAAAGGAGTCAGGCCATTGTTAGTGGTTTGCTAGGTGAGAATGAGATGCTGGAGCAGCTGGGGAGGAATAGAGAGAGGGAATGCAGGGGATGCTTGAAGTTTGAGAAATCAATATTTATACCACTGAGTCGCAAGCTGCCCAAGCAAAATACAGATGTTGATCCCTCAATTTGCGTCTAGCCTCACTTCCGATAATGGAAGAGGCCTAGGACAGAAAGGTCAGTGTGGGAATGGGAAGGAGAATTTGTGTTTGGCAACCGGGAGATCAGGTAGGTCCAGGCAGACTGAGCGAAGGTGTTCAGCGAAACGATCACACAGTCTACGTTTGGTCTCGACAATGTATAAGAGTCAATATCTTGAAGAAAGGATCCAGTAGTTGAGGTTGGAGGGTGAACCTCTGCCTAACCTGAAAGGACTGCTGGGGCCTCTGGACAGAGGGAGGAGGTATTGGGGCAGGTGTTGCATCTTCTGCGGTTGCAGGGAAAGGTACCTGGGTAGTGGTTGGTTTGGGTGAGAAGGGATGTTACCCAGGGAGATGTGGAGGGAACGGTCTCTGTGGAAGGCGGAAAGGAGATAGGAAGATGTGACTGGTGGTGGGATCCCGTTGGAGGTGGCGAAAATGTCGGAGGATTATGTGTTGTATGCAACGGCTGATGGGGTGAAAGGTAAGGACTTGGGGGACTCGGTCCCTGTTGCGACGAGGGAGAGGGGGAGCAAGGGCGGAGCTGCGGTATACCGAGGAGTCACGTGCAAGGGCCTCATCTATGATAGGAGAGGGGGACCCCCATGAGGTTCTCATGAGGGAAAGAATGAGGATGTCAGATGTCCTGGTATGGAACACCTCATCTTGGGTGAAGATGCGGCGTAGACGGAACAATTGGGACTAGAAGATAGAGTCTTTGCAGGAAGCAGTGTGGAAAGACGTTTAGCCGAGATAGTTCTGGGAGTCAGTGGGTTTGTAATCGACGTCAGTCGGTAGTCTATTTCCTGTGATGGACACGGTGAGATTAAGAAAGGGGAGGGAGGTGTCGGAGATGGTCCAAATGAATTTGAATGCAGGATGGAAATTGGTGGTGAAGTTAATGATTCTGTATGGTGCAGGAGGTAGCACCCACTGTAATGGAGATAGAGTCGTCAATGTAATGGAGATAGAGTTCAAGGATAGAGCCAGTGTACTCCTGGATCAAGGATTGTTCAACGTACCCTACAAAGAGGCAGACATAGCTGGGGTCCATTCGAGTGCCCAAAGCTATGCCTTTGATTTGAAGGAAGTGGGAGTAGTCGAACGAATTGTTAACAATGAGGACCAGCTCCGTTACAGGGGAATTGGCTGGTTCTGTGGTCGAGGAAGAAATGGGGGGCTTTAAGGCCTTCCTGGAGGGGGATGGAAGAGGAGAGTGACTGAACACCTTAATAGAGATGATGGGGTGGAGGCTCGGAAAGCAGGTCAACAAAGAGATGAAGGGCGTGTGAGGTATCTTAGACATAGGATGGAGTCGAGGTATGTGGAAATCATTTCAGTAGGTCAGGAGCAGACACAAACAATGGGTCTGCCAGGGAAGTTGTGTTCATGGATTTTGGGTGAAGGTAAAACCGGGCCATGCGGGACTGGGAAATTATAAGGCTGGAGGCTGTGGAGGACAGACAGCCGGAAGTGATAACATTTGAAATGGTTTGAGAGATTATGGCCTGGTGCTCATCTGTGGGGTCATGGTCAAAGGATAGGTAGGAGGCAGTGTCCTAGAGCTGGTGCCTGGCCTCAGTGCGGTAGAGGTCAGCTCGCAAGACTACCACGGCACCTCTTCTTGGTGGCGGGGCTTTATCTTGTATTGCACTAAACGTTATTCCTTTTATCTTGTATCTATACACTGCGTACAGCTTGCTTGTAATCATGTATAGTCATTTCACTGACTGGATAGCACGCAACAACTAGCTTCTCACTGTAGCTCGGTGCACGTGACAAAAATAATAAACCAAAATAAACTATTCATTGATTCTCACCCCAAAATAATTAAAAATAAGGACAATATTACAGAGTATCCTCGATTAACAAGTAGTCAGAATTGTACCCTTCTTTGTAATACCATACGTTAAAATTTGAAGAGAATACTTTGCAGGGCGTTAAAATATCCAAGCAGCAACATCTCACATTTAGCCCTGAATAGTCTATGACAGGCCCGTAGAAGCATTGCCCCCTTTCACTGTATAAAACATTGAGCCATGAGTCGCTGCTCTTTATTATATTTGCTCCAAACAGCATCCAGTCAATATTTTCAATCTAAAACAGGCAAGATTAGCTTCTTGAGTGTTTAATGTAATTAAATTGGATCATGGATTAAACAGAGAGAATGTTAGCAATATTATGAAGCTAGAGGAGGGATTACAGTACTGTGGTGATACTCGAGTGATGTGAACATCAATCAGAGGTTTGACAGGGGTGTTTAAAGTCGTGAACGTTAGATCATATAAAGAAGAATAAAGGGAACTTGCATCCAGTAGAAATGGGGTCGGCAACAAGAGACATTTAATCACATTTGGCAAAAATACTGGAGGTAACACAGGGAGATACAATTCACACAATGACAATGATTAAGAATGCGCAGAATGGTGGTGGAAATTGATTCAACTACCACCTTTGAAATGGGACTGGTTAAAATATTGAAGGGAACATTTGCAAGAAAGAACAAGAGTGCAAAGCTAACCCAAGTTTTGGGGCAGACATGAAGAACAAAGTCCATGTGATATCTGTGACCAAACTCCACATAGCTCAAGCAATTGTCCCATTCTTCTTAATGTTTTCAAACATAATGCCTCCAGTTTGATCGATTGAAAGTTACAGCATGGAAACAGGCCCTTTGGCCTGCCGATTCCACGCTGACCATCAATCACCCGTTCACATTAGTTCTACGTTATCGCACTTCTCATCTACTCCCTACACACGAGCGACAATTTACAGAGGCCAATTAACCTACAAACCCCACACCTCTTTGGGATGTGGGAGGAAACCAGAGAACCCGGAGGAAACCCTCACAGTCACAGGAAGAACGTGCAAACTCCACACAAATAGCACCAAGGTCAGGATGGGACCTGGGTCTCTGGCGCTTTGGGGCATCAGCTCTACCAGCTGTGTCACTGTGCTGCCAGTTGTTTGAATTATGATGATAAATCTCAATCAAAAGACAATAGTCTTTATAATTATCTCTATTTTATTTGCTTTTAAGCACAGATCAGGCACATTATGATTTTGCAATAACATTAAACTTCATCTGACCTCTAGTTACAATACAAAGTTAGTTTATAGCAGAACCAAATGAAATACGTACCTGTCCAAATATGGTTAAGTTCAGCAGTTTGGATTCCACTACAATCAGAGTCAAGACAGTCTGGAGGACTAAGGCAATGAAAGTGTTTACACCAAACACCAAAGCATACAGTTCCACACTTAGATTTGCAGCAATTTTGTACCTTAATAAGGAAAGAGAGGCAATTACTGTATAACATTTCCCCAAGCCAAAAGGTAATATAAAATCCATTCATCAGTTCCCACCCAAACCACCCCCTCGCCAGGAACATTCCTCTACAATTGCAGGAGATGCAACACCTAGCCCCATAACTCCTCCCTCAACTCCATCCAGGGATCGCAACAGTCCTTTTAGGCGAGGCAGAGGTTTACTTGCACCTCCTCCAACCTCATCTACTGTACCTGGTGCTCCCAGTGTGGACTCCTATATATCGGCGAGACCAAGTGCTGACTTGGCGATCGTTTCCCAGAACACTTGCTCTCTGCGTGTCTTGGCCAATTCGATCTCCCAGTTGCCAAACATTTAAACTCCCCTTCCCATACTAACCTTTCTGTCCAAGGCATCCTCTACTGTCAGTGCGAGGCCACACACAAACTGGAGGAACAGCATCCCATATTTAGCTTGGGCCGCTTACAACCCAGCGCCATGCACATTGATTTCTATAACTTCAAGTAACTCATGCATTCATTCCCACCCTAGTCATCCTAGTAGCTCATCTTCCTCAGCCAACAATGGGCCATTATGGACTCTACCGTTCCTGAGGTCTTGTCTTATTTTGGCCTTCTCTACCTTTCAGTCGAGGAAGGGATCCGATCCAAAACGTTACCTATTCCTTTTCTCGAGAGATGCTGCCTGACCCGCTTAGTTACTGCAGCATTTTCTGTCTATCTTCAATATATAATTAAAGTTAGATTTAAATGCACCATTGAAGAAAAAGTTCACTCACGTGGCTATGGTTATCAGCATCATGTAAATAATTCTGAATACGATGTAACAGCTGTAACAGACCCAGATGTGTTGGGCTGTGCCCATGATGTACAGCACAGCAACAATAACAGTGGAAAAGGTGAGGAGCGCAACTTCACTCCACATGGACCAGGATATTTTAACATAACCCACAATAAATGCTGCCACTGCGCCTGTCAATGGACGAAGACAAGAATAAGAGTCAGAGTCATACAGCATGGAAACAGGCCCTTCGCATGCCAACCAACATGTCCCATCCACACAAATCCCACCTTCCTGTGTTTGGCCCATATCCCTCTAAACCTAACCTATCCATCTACCTGTCCAAATGTTCTTTTGAGAGGGAAACAAAGAGGGAAACAAAGAGGGAAGAGACACAGACTTTAAGTTGTGCCTTCCACCACAGTGAGGAGGTGTTTGGTGAACTCACTGTGGTGGATGTTAAATTTGTGTTTATTGTGTATTCTGTCATTTTTGTTTATTTATTTGTAATTATATGTATGACTGCAGGGAAACAGAGTTTCGTTCAGACCGAAAGGTCTGAATGACAAATAAAGAATCTAATCTAATCTTCTTTAAAAATTGTGATAGTACCTGCCTCAACCAGGGAGACCCAGGTTCAATCCAGATTATAGGTGCTGTCTGTACGGAGTTTGCACGTTCTCCCTGTAGATGAGGGTGCTCCGATTCCTCCCACCTTCCAAAGACGTGTGGGTTTGTAGGTTAATTGACCTATGTAAATTGTCCTTAGTGCAGGACAGATCTAGTGTAAGTTGGAACGCCAGTCGGTGTGGACTCGGTGGGCCGAAGGGCTGGTTTCCACGCTGTATCTTTAAACTAAATCCATTCATCATTCAACAGATAAATAAAACCCTTTCCCTTGTACTTCCTGCAGAATGTCTTAGTCCTTTCTGCTTGTTTTGCTGCATTCCCATTTTCCTTTGTAATTTTAAATGTGTATCTATCGACAGCACATCCACATACCCAGCTAAAAGGGCACATCCACAAGTCCACAATCTTCATCACCCTCACCAATATTATTAATTCAGTTTAAGGGCTCTCAGCCTTTCGGGCAGATACAATTTAAAAAATAATCCATCAGCATGTGTTTGCTCTTTTTAACATCGTTACTGTTGGGGCACAACTTTCTTGGTTGGATGGCCTTTAAATGAAATTTTTGCAAAGTAATTAAAAAGAAATAACTGAAATATCCCATGCAAGTAGATGTGGCCCTTTTAGATGCAATTTCTCTTCCAAAAAGGAACTCCATCTTTGGCCATATCATCCATTTTCCAGGAATTGGATCAACAAGGGATCGAACACCAGTATGTACCAGGGCTGGCACTGCGATGCAGTGGTAGAGTTGCTGCTTTACAACCGCGGAGAAACTGGTTCGATCTTGACTATCGGTGCTGTGAACGCATGCATTTTCTCCGGGTGCTCCGGTTTCCTCTCATGCTCCAAAGACTTACAGGTATGTAGTAAATTGGCTTCTGTAAATTATCCCTAGAGTGTAGGACAGAACTAGTGTACGGGTGATCATTGATCGGCGCGGACTCGGTGGCCTGAAGGGCCCCGTTTCCAGGCTGTGCCTCTAAACTAAAACAAACTAAACAGTCCACAAATATGTGAATAGAGAACCAACTCAATGGTTCTGTGAATTAAAATAAACCACAGCAACTTACCCAATAGTGCCGATGCGGCTTCCACCATCCCATTGTAAATCTGGGAATTTTGCGAAGGATTAATTTTCTCCCATAATATTTGAACATAATTCAATATTTGAAAATAGCCACAGGTGGACAATGCCCACCACACTGACCAGCAGAGTAGTGTCCCCGAGGAATAACACTCCGTTAAAGTCTTCCAGAGTAAGGCCAGGACAATGTAAATACCTTTCAAAGCCGTTTTATTCTGCAAAAAATATAAATACATCATTCTTGTTTTTTTGTTTGTCAAACAACTGTAAGCACTATGCTTTTTGTTTCGTAAACATTTGTATTCTTGTGGAGAGTCAATAAGAACTGTATTCTGCTCTGTATCACCCACTTTGATCCAGCTAATGTAGTTTAGTTTAGGGATACAGCGTGGAAACAGGCCCTTCAACCCACTAAACCCTCGCAAACCAACAATCACCCGTACGCTAGTTCTGTCCTACACGCTTGGAACAATTTGCAGAAGCCAATTAACCTACAAACCTGCACGTCTTTAGAATGTGGGATGAAACAGGTGGCTAACCTTTTAAACTCCCCTTCCCATACTGACCTTTCTTTCCTGGACCTCCTGAAGCCAAACACAAACTGGAGGAACACCACCTCATATTCCGCATGGGTAGCTTACAACCCAATGGCATGAACATTGATAGACACAAAATGCTGGAGAAACTCTTCAGGTCAGGCAGCATCTCTGGAGCAAATGGATAAGTGACATTTCAGGTCAGGACTCTTCTTCAGACTGATAATAGGAAACTAGAACAGATGTCCTCAGGCAAGGAGGTTCCCTAACAGGCTGAATGTTGGGTAGAGACAGGTGCAAGCCCAAGGGAGATACATCATTGTGAACTGTGGAACTAGTTACGAATCTTGAATTCTCCTACTTTAGGTAACCTCTAACATCTCCTCCCCCTCCCATTCCCAGTACCCCACCTGGGCTCTCACTAATTTCTCCCCTCCTTCTAGATTTCTTTCTTTGGCTTCACAGTTTGCAACGTTTCAATCCTGTCGCACCTTCTGCTTTTATCTCTGGCCTTTGTTCCATTCATCTGCCAATCAAAGCCCCCCTCGCCCGTGTCCACCTATTACCTGCCATGCTTTGCCCTGCCTCTCCTCTCGTCCAGCTTTCCTCCACCCTCCCTCCCCCCACTCTCCCCAACAATCAGTCTGAAGAAGGGTCCTGACCCGAAACATCACCTATCCATTCAGAAAGTATTCAGACCCACTTCACCTTTTCCACATTTTGTTACGTTACAGCCTTAATCTAAAATGGATTAAATTATTTTCTTTTTTTTATCATCAATCTACACACAATACCCCATAATAAAAGTGAAAACAAGTTTTTAAATTTTTGCAAAGTAATTAAAAAGAAATAACTGAAATATCCCATTTACATAAGTATTCAGACCCTTTACTCAGTACGTTGTTGAGGCACCTTTGGCAGAGATTACAGCCTCAAGTCTTCTTGGGTATGGCACTACAAACTTGTATTTGGGTAATCTCTCCCATTCTTCTCTGCAGATCCTCTCAACATCTGTCAGGTTGGATGGGGAGCGTCGATGCACAGCTATTTTCAGTTCCCTCCAGAGCTGTTCGATCGGGTTCAAGTCCGGGCTCTGGCTGGGCCACTCAAGGACATTCACAGACTTGTCACAAAGCCACTCCTGTGATGTTTTGGCTGTGTGCTTCGGGTCGTTGTCCTGTTGGAAGATGAACCTCCGCCCCAGTCTGAGGTCCAGAATGTTCTGGAGCAGGTTTTCATCAAGGATCTCTACGTACTTTGCTCTGTTCATCTTTCCTTCGATCCTGACTAGTCTCCTAGTTCCTGCCACTGAAAAACATCCCCACAGCACAGGTATGGTATTTGCCAGGTGATGAGTGGTGCCTGGTTTCCTCCAGATGTGATGCTTGGCATTCAGGCCAAAGAGTTCAATCTTGGTTTCATCAGACCAGAGAATCTTGTTTCTCATGCCTTTTGGTAAACTCCAAGTGGGCTGTCATGTGCCTTTTACTGAGGGTTGGCTTCCGTCTGGCCACTCTACCATAAAGGCCTGATTGGTGGAATGCTGCAAATTTAGTGCTGCAGGTATAGTCCTTTTGGGAGGTTCTCCCATCTCCACAGAGGAACTCTGGAGCTTTGTCAGTGACCATCGGGTTCTTGGTCACCTCCCTGACCAAGGCCTTTCCCCCCGATTGATCAGCTTGGCCGGGTGGCCAGCTCTATGAAGAGTCCTGGTCGTTCCAAAGTTCTTCAATTTAAGAATGACGGAGGCCGCTGTGCTCTTCGGGACCTGCAATGCTGCAGAAATTTTTTTATACCCTTCCCCACATCTGTGTCTCGCCACAATCTTGTCTCGGAGATCTACGGATAATTCCTTCGACTTCATGGCTTGCTCTGACATGCACAGTCAACTGCGGGACCTTATATAGACAGGTGTGTGCCTTTCCAAATCATGTCCAATCAATTTAATTTACCACTGGTGGAATCCAATCAAGTTGTAGAAACATATCAAGGATAATCAATGGAAACAGGATGAACCTAAGCTCAATTTTGAGTGTCATAGCAGAGGTTCTGAATACTTATGTAAATGTGATATTTGTTATTTATTTTTAATTACTTTGCAAAAATTTCTAAACACCTGTTTTCGCTTCTTCATTTTGGGGTATTGTGTGTAGATTGATGATTTTTAATTAATGGATTTAATTCATTTTGTAACGCAACAAAATGTGGAAAAAGTGCAGGGGTCTGAATACTTTCTGAATGCACTGTATTTCTAATGCAGCACAAGTTCGAACTTTAGCTCAAAAATAAACAAAATATTTAGCTTCAACTTCCTTAAGAAGCATTCTACACCTCTCTCACCTGCATTCAAGTCCGGGGGATTAAAATCACTTTCCTGCAATCTGTCTTTAATAATATTCTGCGGCCAATACAGAAAGTCAAAGTAAAACGGTATTGACATATACAGTGCTAAAAACCTTAGATTATTTAAGGTGTTCTTACTTAAGAAAGGAGCAAAGTTTCAAAGAGATACGAGGCAATTAAAAAAAAGACAGTGGGTGCCTGGAATGCACTGCCGCGGTAGTAGTGGAGGCAGATGTAATATTGCTGGTGTTTAAGAAGCTTTCGGCTATGGAGCAATATGGATTATGAGCAGGCAGATGACAGTTAGGCTTGTCATCATGTTTGGCGCATTGTTGGCCTATGCTGTTTAGTTCCATTCAGATTTTAGAGTTTAAAGATACAGCGTAGATACAGGCCCTTTAGCCCACGCCGACCAGCGATCACTCCGTATACTAACTTACACACATTAGGAGCAATTTTACAACCTACCTGTACGTCTTTGGGGTGTGCAACTCTCACCAACATCTACAAAAGGCCATAGAAAGGCCATTGTACTTTTTCCCTAGCTAGATAGGGCTCTTAAAGATAGCGGAGTCAGGGGATATGGGGAGAAGGCAGGAACGGGGTACCGATTAGGGATGATCAGCCATGATCACATTGAATGGTGATGCTGGCTCGAAGGGCCAAATGGCGCACTCCTACACCTATTGTCTATAAAGCATTTTATTGGCATGCATCACAGGATGGTTTGGGAACAGCTCCATCCAGGACCGCAAGAAATTGCAGGGAATTGTGGGTGCAGCCCAGACCATCACACAAAGCAATTGACTCCATCTCTTCCATTGACTCCATTTACACTTCACACTGCCTCAGCAAGGCCACAAGCATAATTAAGGCCGAGTCCCACCCAGGTCACTTCCTCTTCTCCCCTCCCATCAGGTAAGAGGTACAGAAGAGTGAAAACGCATACCTCCAGATTCAGGGTCCGTTTCTTCCCAGCTGTTATCGGAATCATCCCATCTGCATCATCCTATCAACAATTAGAGAGTGGTCCTGAGCTACTATCTACCTCACTGAAGATCCTTGGACGTCACTGGTCTTTATCTTGCACTCAATGTTATTCACTTTAATATGTATATGTAGTGTGGATGGCTCAATTGGAATCATGTATAATCTTTCTGCTGATGCAAAAAAAGCTTTTCACTGTACCTCGGTACACATGGCAATAAACTAAACTAAGAAATAATATGAATAAAACACGGGGAAACATTACCGTAATTCTATGAGTGTATGGATTGGCATCAGTTGGCTTGAGGAGATGACTATGAACCAAATTCTCAGCATCACCACAACTCAGCAATGAAGATGATTCAAGTCCTTTCGAAGATGACATTGCACGTTCATCTCTGATATCTTTAGCGTTACAGTCTCTTATCACTCTGTGGAAGAATATGCTTTTCTGGGGCATTGGAAGAAGAATCGATGCAAAAAAGGCAACTGCAGCACAAACCAAGGAAATAACATGGAGGTGGAAGAGAGAGAGCACAGTAAACGAAATCAGTATTTGCCCCACAATAGATCCCACGGTGTACCCAACCAATGTGGCACATCGACAATACCCAGTCACTTTCTGGTACATGTTAAAATCAACCATTGTGTAGATGTAAGAGTAATAAGCCACTTCCGATGCAGTCACCATCCCGTAGAAAAACTCCATAAACTGCATTGCCAGCAGTCCTCGAGCGTACAGTAGCATGAAAAAGGTCACCACCAAAGCCGCACATTGTATAACAATGACTGGCTTGTAATGGAGGTAGTCAGTTGCAAGGAAGATAGGAAACAGAAGAAGCAGATACGAGTAGGTCCATACTGGAAAAACTTCCTTCACCTATTTTGAAACAAAAAAAGGGGATTTAAATCAGGAAGATCAATAGCTAACTGTCAATGTCAGGTAGAATCTCTGGAGAAAAGGAATTAAAAAGTTTCAGGTCAGAACCCTTCTTCAGGCCCAGACTGAGGAAGCGTTCCGACCCCAAATGATTTCCCGTTCCTTTTCTCCAGAAATGCTGCTTATCTGCTGATTTCCCGCAGCTTTTTGAGTCTATCTTCGGTATAAACCAGCATTTGCTGTTCTCACCTACACTTATAACTTTCAATGCCTGATTTCTCAAGTCAATACTTTTTGTATTAGAAATTTGAATTACAGTATGTTCAACATATAGAACAATATCCCCTTAATACCAGAATATGAATTTATGAGAAAAAGATTAAAGCTAAGAAGGCACAAAGTACCGTACTGATTTGGCAGGACCCTTCTTCAAACATGAAATGTCACCTGCAAAGCACGGGAACAAATCCTTCAGCCCTCGGTCCGAAGAAGGGTCCCGAGTCAAACCATCGCCCATCATTTTTCTCCAGAGATGCTGCCTGACCCACTGAGTAAAGCCAGCACTTCGTGTCTATCTTCAGCTCTCAGTGTCTTGGTTAATCTGCCCTGGCCGCACATGTTCCATATCACTGCATTCATCCAGATAGATGCTGGAGTGGGTCACGATAAACAGTGCCAGAGGGGCAGACGGCATCTGAGGAGGGTGAGGAGCATCTCTCTCTCTCTCTGCCTCCACAGACACTATCCCACCCGCTCCAGGAGTGTGTTTGTGTGTGTCCGTGCATCCCGGTCACTTGCCTGCTGCTCGGTCAGGTTCTTGTCGGGCCCCAGGAGGTAGGGAGTGAGGAAGGGCTCGGAGGGCCGTACGTTGGAGAAGAAGCCGCAGAGGCAAAGCAGGGCGGTGGGGTGCAGCCACCCGGAGCGGGGGGTCGGTCTCCTCAGCCGCCGCCTGCCGCCGCCGCCGCTGTCCTCCGGGCCCGGTCCCGGAACCCCGCCACCAGGCGCGTGCATTCCCGGTCCCGGGCCACCGGGCGCGTGCATTCCCGGGCCACCGGGCGCGTGCATTCCCGAAACCCCGCCACCGGGCGCGTGCATTCCCGGTCCCGGGCCGCTGGGCGCGAGCTTTCCCGGTCCCTGGCCGCCGGGCGCGAGCATTCCCGGTCCCGGGCCGCCGGGCGCGAGCATTCCCGGTCCCGGGCCGCCGGGCGCGAGCACTTCTGATCCCGGTCCAAGGTCACCGCCGGGCGCGCGCACTCCCGGCCCCGGGACAACGTCGCACGAAGGCTCCATCCTGTCAACCAAAGATACTCCTCTGGTATCCTTGCTGTCAACCAAACACGCAGCCCCGCTGCAGCCCCCGACACTTTAAGCGAGCAAGCAAGTGTGCAGCGCAGTCATTGCAGAAGCACAAGGTGCCTCCGAACCAAAGACATAGGATCGTTGCTCCGAACTGCCAGCCCAGCCGCACATCACCCGCAAATAGCAGCCGAGCAGACGGGAGGTGCGGCTGCACGTCATATCATAGCGCCATGAGCTGGAGCACAGAGCTGCGGCCGGCAAGTCAGTGTCTTGCAAACCAAAGACCGGGTGCCTTGTGCAGGAAGGAACTGCAGATGATGCTTTACACCGAAGATAGACACAAAATGCTGGCGTAACTCCAGCAATGTTACAAAATTTTGAGATTTTAAAAATTAAGTCTGCAATTTATCCCATCAGATAAAGCATAAAAATAAGTTTAATTTGACACCTAATTCACTTTCATATCTTCAGTATTAAAAAAAGTTATGGCCATTTTCATACTCGGAAATTAGCTTCTTGTTCCCCATTGCCTTTCAATTGACTTAACACAAAAGCTGTGATCAAGGACAGTCAAAAGCCCATAACTTTATTAAAAATTAAGAGAACTCAATGAAATTTTCAGTTATTATAGATTGAAGCATTCTGAAACAAATATGAAACAATATTACTTGGATGACCTGAAATTAAAGCATATAATTAGTTAGTTATCTAATCGTAGCTAATTACAAAATTCAATTACTAGATCTAGACATATATTTCTTAAGAAATTATAAACATTTTTTAATTGCCTAAGTGTTCAAATAACATTCACACAATAATCCACAATATAACATGATTTTTAAATCTCATTTTCATGGATTTATAGGCCAAATGGAAGGAATTTAGTGTTTAATGCCTGTAAATTAATGGCCATTTAACTCAACTTGCGAGTGGGTTTTAGTGGAATGCGGTGGATTGGAGCGTTGCAGTTTGCGGTGAAGTCGGTATGAAAAATACAGCCGGTTCATACATTTTTTTTGTCCCCCTTTCGCAACATGAAAATGTGATTAAAGCCTTCCTAAGAACCACGTTTTTATGTAAAAATAAAGTGTGTACCTTCTTTTATCGCCTACATTAGGTCCGTTCTGCTGTCAGCGTTCAGAGCTTTAGAAGATGATTTTTAAACTACTCTAGTTAATAAATAATCTAGCGTAGTTTAAAAATAACAATGAATGAAATGTCGGAGCGATTTCTTTTTAGCGACGAAATCGCCCGACATGGATCGATTTAGACTGTCTAGGGGAAAACAGCATTTTAAACCCGCCCCCCTCTGAAAGGCGCCAAAGTCACGCACACGGGGAGCGGCAGAACTACAGCGCTGCTAAAGGTAGGTATTGTAACATACCTAGTAACTCAGCGGGCCAGGCAGCATCTTTGGAGAAAAGGAAATAGTTGGCGTTTCAGGTCGAGACAATAAAAAGTAATATCATATGTGTCCCATAACAGAACAATGATATTCTTACTTGCAGCAGGGGAGGTACAGTAACTAGTAATGTTAAAAATCAAGTCTGCAATTTATCCCATCAGATAAAGCATAAAATGAAGTTTAATATGACACCTAATTCACTTTCATATCTTCAGTATTAAAAAAGTTATGGCCATTTTCATACTCTGAAATTAGCATCTTGTTCCCTATTGCTTTTCCATTGACTTAACTCAAAAGCTGTGATCAAGGACAGTCTTACTTGGATGACTTGAAATTAAAGCATATAATTAGTTAGTTACCTAATTGTAGCTAATTACAAAAGTCAATTACTAGATCTAAACAGCTATCCATTTCTTAAGAAAAGGTTAACATTTTTAAATAGCGTAAGTGTCCAAATAACATTCACACAAGAATTCACAATATAACATGATTTTAAAATCTCATTGTCATGAATTTATAGGCCAAATGGAAGGAATTTAGTGTTTAATTCCCGTAAATTAATGGCCATTTAAATCATCTTGCGAGTGGGATTTTGTGGAACACGATCGATTGGAACGTTGTATTTGCGGTGAATTTAAACCCCAAATCAGCAGGAAAAATACTGCCGGTTCGTATGGGGCCTAAGTCACCTTTTCACAACGTGAAATTTTGATTAAAGGCATCCTAAGAAGCATGTTTACATGTAAAAATAAACGGCTTACCTTGCTTTGTCCCGTACGTGAGATCCGTCCCGTTGTTGGCGTTGACGGCTTTAGAAGACGATTTTTTATTTATTCCTGCTATTAAATTATCAAGCACTGTTTTTAAAAAACTTGATAAAACGCTAGTCGGATCGATTTTTGTTCAGCAGCTAAACAGCCTGACAAAGATCAACTTCAACAGGCTGTAGAAAATGGCATTTTAATCCCGCCCCCATCTCAAAGGCGCTAAAGTTGCGCACCGAGCCAGTGGCAGAACTGCAGCGCCGCTGAAGGTAAGTTTTGCAACATACCTGCATTAACAGTTTTGGAGTCGCACAAAACTGCAGACGCAGGAATCTTGAGCAAAACACAGAGTTTTGCACCTTTTTTATTCTGTCTATGTTTTATCACAAATAAAAAAATATTTTTGAAATTACCGGAAACATTTCGGTGGAAGCGTTTTGAACACAAAATCTACCTGGTCGATCTAGCACACTGATTTACCATCAAACTGCATACTTATAGATACACGGACAATAGGTGCAGGAATAGGCCATTCGGCCCTTCGAGCCAGCACCGCCATTCCAATGTGATCATACACAATCAGTACCCATGCCTGCTCTGTCTGTCTGTCTGTCTGTCTGTCTGTCTGTCTGTCTGTCTGTCTGTCTGTCTGTCTGTCTGTCTGTCTGTCTGTCCATCTATTTCTATCTACTATCAATCTATCTATCTTTCTATCTATCTATCTATACATCTCAAGTCAAGTTAATTTTATTTCTATAGCACATTTAAAAACAACTCTCGTTGACCAAAGTGCTTTACCTCAGTGCAGGTACTAACTTGCTACAAACAGTGGTACATAGATCAACAATACATACATAAATACATACAGTGCTCCCTCACAGGTCCTCAAGAAACGCTTGTGAATAGAAGTAAGTTTTAAGTCTAGACTTAAAAGAGCTGATGGAAGGGGCAGTTCTGATGGGAAGAGGGATGCTGTTCCATACTCTAGGTGCTGCATCCGCAAAAGTGCGGTCACCCCTGAGCTTATGCCTGGACTGCGGGATGGTCAGTAACCCCAAGTCGGCCGACCTGAGGGACCTGGAGGTGGTATGGCGGGTTAGCAGATTTTTGATGTCGGTGGGGGCAAGCCCATTAAGGGCTTTGTATACATAAATGAGGAGCTTGAAATTGATTCTGAACTGCACTGGGAGCCAGTGGAGAGAGGCGAGAATCAGGGTAATGTAGTCCCTTTTTCGGGTGCCCGTCAGAAGTCTCGCTGTGGTGTTTTGGACCAATTGCAGGTGGGACAGAGATGATTGGCTGATGCCAGTGTAAAGGAAGTTGCAGTAATCAAGGCAGGAGGAGATATATCTATATTTATATCTATTGATCTTCTATCTATCTTATCTTCTATATCTATCTATCTATACAACTATCTATCTATACATAACTAAAATTCTGATCTTTTGCTCTTCCAGTTTGCGCGTATTTTCTATTTGCACAAAAACGGTACACGACAGCGCTACGATTTTTCACTAGGTTACTCACCGTTCTCCTGTGCTGCGAGTGCAACAAGTTTTGTTCCGATCGGTGGTATATTGTAAAAGTTATCGAGGTTTAACTTTTTTTTAACGTGCGTGCACAGATTCCTTCAGTCAGCGCCACGCAGATTGGTCTCTTCTCCTGTCAGTCAATGCCGCGGCTGGTATGCCGACGCCCCTTCCTGCACCACCAGCGGCGGCCTGTCCCGCCTCACTCACAAACTCCCCTCTCCCCTCCTCACAATAACTTGTCTATCGTCTCCCCCATCACTGGTGGTGGCCGCTGGGGGGGGGGGGGGGTTCAGTGGAGCCCAGTGGAGGCATGAGTGGTGCAATATTGCGCTAGGGGGACGGGTTGCATTGGGGGAACGGGTGATTGGTGAAATATTGCATTGGGGAATGGGTTGCATTGAGGGACCAAGCCTTCCGTGTGACAGGGACCCAACGAGTCCCACTTAGTCTAGTATCCCTTAATTCCGCTAGCCCTAAGAGCTCTATCTAACTCTCTTTTGAATGCATCAAATGAATAGGTCCCCACTGCCTTCTGAGGCAGAGAATTCCACAAATTCACAACTCTGTGAAAAAGATTTTCCTCATCTCAGTTCTAAATGGCCTACTCCTTATTCTTAAACTATGGCCCCTGGTTCTGGACTCCTCCAACATCGGGAACATGTTTCCCAGAACAGAAAAATAAAATGCTCGAAGGCATAGCTTTAAGGTGGGGGTGGCAGAGTTTAAAGGAGATTTGCAGGGCAAGTTTTTTTGCACAGAGGGAGGTGAGTACCTGGAATGCGCTGCCGTGGTGGTGGTTGAAGCAGATATGTTAGTGGTATTCAAAATACTTTTGGATTGGCACATAGATATGCAGGGAATAGAGGGATATGGGCAATGTGCAGGTCGATAAGTGATGGTCTTGGCATCATGTACAACACAGACATTGTATGCCGAATGGCCTGTTCTTGTGCTGTACTGTTCTATGTTCAATCATACAATACTGTTTCAAGATAATTTCTAACATTCATAATCAGGCTTATTGAGGAGATCACAATGAGTAGATTAAGGAATATGTTGGACTTTATACACTTAGATTTTTGAAAGATTTTGCTAATATCACAAAGGACAATATACCAAGCATTTGCCCAGGAAAATAATAAAATGGGATACATTGACACTTTAAAAACTGAAAGTAGTCATTAACAATAGGGTGTTCCCACACATATATTTTGGGTTATTTTATTAAATAATTTGAGGTATTAATGTTAGTTTTACAGGTTTAGGGTTTTGATTCAGATATTACCCAAGGTTTTATGATGTGTGTTGCTCCACTAAAACATGTTAAGTTCATATCCACGCCTGCAAAACAACGACATTGCGACATTACAGTAATACTACCCTCTGATCACTAGTAGATCGTAATGTCTTCCTTATATTCTGCATAACAATTAATCTAATATTTTCCTTTTAGGCCCATTTCATTCACAGCAAGCGTACTTACAGTATATATAAGCATCACATTATTCCACTAATATAATTTATCTATTTAAATATAATCAAATAGAATACACTTCCTCTGATTTGATATTATCAATCATTGCCCTACATTCTCCCTCGTATTCCATTCTTCCCATCCTAAACCACTCCTTTTGTTCTTTCTGGTATTGTTTACAATTCGTATATAAGGTTAATTCAAAATAAATGAAAATTCACCCTGGGTTGTCACATAAAAATTAATCTGTGCAGAGTAAATTTGTGCAGAGTTCACCGTAAAATACATCAATGGTTTTAATTGGAAAAGTCTTTAGTTTCACAAATGGTTCTTGCAGGAGGGGCCATGAAAAATATTCATTTGAAGGCGCATCCAATGAATTCTACTCGAAGTGCAATACCATTGTACCAGGTTTTTGGAACAATGCGGATGTATTTGGCAGTAATAGATGGACTAATGTAGTTTTTCTTGTGTCCATTATGATCAGAGTTTCCAATGAATATCTGTAAAATAAAGACAATATCTATTAAAAATAATAATTTTTATTGGAATCTTTGAGTAGAAAAGATACTTCCATCAATTTTCAAACCCAACTCTTTTGAAGATACAGAATGTATAAAGGAACTGCAGTTGCTGGTTGACACCAAAGATAGACACAAAATGCTGGAGTAACATAACAGGCCAGGCAGCATCTCTGGAGAAAAGGAATTGGTGATGTTTCGAGTCCAGACGCTTCTCTATCTCCGTCCCTCCCCTCATCCTAGTCGTTCTGCTAGTTTCACTGTTGGTATCATTATTCCACAGCCATCAATAGACTATTGTAGGCTCCTTAGCCATCAATGCCAGATCTGATTTGTTCTGTACCTTTCCATACCTCTAATTTTCCCCTCCCCCAGTATGAAGAAGGATCTCAACCTGAAACATCATCTATTCCTTTTCTCCAGAGATGCTGCCTGACCTGCTGAATTACTCCAGCATTTTGTAGGTATGTTACAAAGCTTACTTTTAGCGGCGCTGCAGTTCTGCTACTGCCCGTGTGCGCGACTTTGGTGCCTTTGAGACGGGGGCTGGTTTAAAATGCCATTTTTCTCCAGACCATTCAAATCGATCAATCTCAGTGGATTTAGTTGCTAGAGAAATCGCTCCGACATTTGTTTTATGAAGCTATTTTTAAACTACGCTGGATCATTTATTAGCATGAGTGAATTAAAAATTGTATTCTAAAGCCGCGAACGCCGACAATGGGATGGACCTTACGTAGGGGACAAAAAGAGGTCCACAGTTTATTTTTACATAAAAATGTGGTTCTTAGGAAGCTTTTTTTCAAAATTTCATGTTGCGAAAAGGGGACAAAAAAATATACGAACCGACAGTATTTTTCCTGCCGACTGGGGGTTAAATTCACTGCAAACCGCGACCTTCCAATCCATCGCATTCAACAAAAACCCACTCGCAAGTTGATTTAAATGGCCATTAATTTACGGGAATTAAACACTAAATTCCTTCAATTTGGCCTATAAATTGATGAAAATTAGATTTAAAAATCATGTTATATTGTGAATTATTGTGTGAATGTTATTTGCAAATTTATAAATGTTTATCTTTTCTTAAGAAATGGATAGATGCTTAGATCTAGTAATTGAATTTTGTAATTAGCTACAATTAGGTAACTAACTAATTATATTCTTTAATTTTAGGTAAGATTGTTTCATATTTGTTTCAGAATGCTTCTATCTATAATAACTGAAAATTTCACTGAGTTCTCTTAATTTTTAAGAAAGTTATGGGCTTTTGACTGTCCTCGATCACATCATTTGAGTTAAGTCAATGGAAAAGCAATGGGGAACAAGATGCAAATTTCCGAGTATGAAATGGCCATAACTTTTTTAATACTGAAGATATGAAAGTGAATTAGGTGTCAAATTAAACTTCTTTTTATGCTTTATCCGGTGGGATAAATTGCAGACTTGATTTTTAAAATCTCAAAATTTTGTAACGTTGCTACATTTTGTGTCTGTTTTGGGGATATACTGAACTGGGTGTTTCCTTTCTCCATGGATGAGGGTCAAGTGAGACAGTAAGATGTTCTTCAATGTCATTAACCATGAACAAAGCTGATAATTCAATCTACAGAAACAAAGTGCTGGAGTATCTCAGCGAGTCAGGTAGCATTTCTGGAGAATATAGATAGGTGATGCTTCGGGTCTTTGTCCTGATCCCACCTATCTTTCAGCTTTCTCCCTCACATTACAATCGGTCTGATGAAGGATCCAAAACTTTGCCCATCTATGTTTTCCAGAGATGCAGATGCAAAGAATTGCAGTTGCTGGTTTACAAAAAGAGACACAATGTGCTGGAGTAACTCAGCGGGTCAGGCAGCACATCAGGCTAAGCAAGGGTCCTGATCCAATACGTCATCTATCCATGTTCTCCAGAGATATTACCTGACCCGTTGAGTTCCTCCAGCACTGAGTATCTTTATCACGAAGATGTGCAGGTTTGTAGGTTAATTGGCCTCAGTATATTACCCCTGGTGTGTAGGAGGTGGATGAGAAAGTCGGATAATGTAGAACTAGTGTGAATGGGTGATTGATGGTTGGCATGGCTGAAGGGCCTATTTCCATGCTAAATTAAGCTAAACTAAACTAGTTCAAGAAGGAACTGCAGATGCTGGAAAATCGAAGGTAGACAAAAATGCTGAAGAAACTCAGTGGAGAAATGCTGGAGAAACATAGGCAGCATCTATGGGCGAAGGAAGTGGGGGATGTTTCGGGTCGAGACCCTTCTTCAGACTGAACTAGTGTACCTTTTTATGACTTAATTCTTCATCTTTGAGTCTGAGCAGACTACTGAATCGTAAATATATTTACAGCTGTATCTGATATAGAGGGCCGGTAAACAGACTGCCTGTGGGTGGGTGCATGGTCTTGATGGTGGAGTGGGCCGCTGGAGGCCCTGCAATGGCCTGGGGCTTGGCTGGACCAGGCGTTGCTCCAAGAGGCCGAGCGCAAGAACCGGATGCGAGCTATGGCAGTGGAGGAGCGGCGGAGAACACCAATGACCACTCTGCATGGCCAGGCCAACCCTGCAACGCCGCCATGACAGTGGGTCTTCATTGTCAGGTCATGAACCCTGTACTTACAACAACGGGCGGTACAGCCACGCAGTTGCTGCCTCATAGCGCCAGATACCCGGGTTTGATCCTGACTATGGGTGCTGTCGGTATGGAGTTTGTATGTTCTCCCCGTGACCTGCGTGGGTTTTCTCCAGGTGGTCCAGTTTTATCCCACACTCCAAAGGTATGCATGTTTGTAGGCTATTTGGCTTGGTAAAATTGTAAATTGTCCCTCGTATGTGTAGAATAGTGTTAATGTGCGTGAATCGTTGGTCGACATCGACTAGGTGGGCCAAAGGGCCTGTTTCCGCGCTGTATCTCTAAACTAAAATTGAAAATGGCACCAAAAACTGATGACTGTATACGGTCTCAGTGTACTAGTATTGTACACTTGTACTGTATCTGAGATGCTTATCCAAGATGTGCCTGAGTGCTGAAGTATAGTGATACTTGCACTGAACTTTAGTTTATGTTTAGTTTAGAGATACAGCGTGGAAACAGGCCCTTTCAGCCCACGCCGACCGGCGGTCCCCGCACATTAACATTATCCTACACCCACTAGGGACAATTTTTACATTTACCAAGCCAATTAACCTACAAACCTGTACGTCTTTGGAGCGTGGGAGGAAACCGAATTTCTCGGAGAAAACCCACGCAGGTCATGGGGAGAACGTACAAAGTCCGTACAGACGGAACCCGTAGTCAGGATCGAACCCGGGTCTCCAGTGCTGCATTCGCTGTAAGGCTGCAACACCACCGCGCCGCCCTGTATGCAAAAGTAAATTTCACTGTACCTCGGTACATGTGACACATAAAGTACCCCTGTATTGTTATTTGCAATCTACTTGCAGGCTGCATCTAATTTACCTTTATATACATATTTTGCACACATAAGTGCTGCTTATGTACACGTACTGAGAAACCATGTGCAATGTACAAACCTACCTTTGCTTCTCCACTTGACTGATCTGTATATGATATCCATATATGTCCATCGTTGCTAAAATGGACAGTGTAACTTTGAACCAACAACATGGTTCTAAGGGACTTGGCGCCTTGTGTAATAATGCCACTGATCTTCATTTTCTGCTGAAAATTAACCTGAAGCCATTGGTTTTCGTCATCGTTCTAGATTAATAAATAAAATATTATTTATTAATACCTTTTTATCATATAATGCAGCAATGTCAACATTTACAGTAACACCTCACTTTGTATCATTCACCAGTTTCAGAAGGAATTAGAACGTTCTGGCCTTGGGTGGAATTTCTTTTAATTTCAAAAATAAACTTTATTCAGAATGATAAAATATATTTACAAAATAAAAACTGTGCATCTTCATACATTCTTAGTATCTATACATTCAATAGTGTCATACTCAGTGTTCGCACCTATCTTTAAACAAACCACCCTCGGCCCCATGTGGCCCCCTGAGGTGATATCTCTTCCTTTATTTAAGGAGTATCTCCACTGGTCTCTGCCCCTCAATGTCTAGCAGCGGGAGGACCCAAGACTGTGGTCCTTCCCCACAGAGCCTTGGCGTTGTCTGCACGGAGCTTCAGTGCATCCCTCAGCACGTACTCCTGCAGTCTGGAGCGGGCTAGTCGGCAACATTCCCTGACCGACATCTCACTCTGCCGGGAGATCAACAGGTTTTGGGCAGAATAAAGTGTTTTTTTCACCAAGTAGATGAACTTTGGGTGAGATTGAAGCTCACAAGTATTAAATTCCATCCTGCCAGTATCTCTCCAACTTCCTCTACTGCCTTTATACGTCAATGTCTTGTGCCTCTTGCCATGACCACAGGCTACCTTTCATCTGTTTGACCACTTACCAGGCTAATTGTCCTTATTCATTGTATGCAATAAAACAACCAACCAACTTCACCAACGACATGTAAAACTTGTGCTTTCCTTTCCAAAGCATTTGAGTAATTAGATGTAACAATTTTATTTAACAAACAGAGGCACCTTGTGTTAAGTGCTTGAACAGCAACAAGTAATTCATTTATGCAAGTACTCTGACAGCAGAAATTTGAGTGCATTATTCCAAAAATACCAGCACGTAAATCAAGGTTTGGTATTAAAGGACCATATTATTTCAAAAACGCATAAATCAAACACGTAAATCAAGAATTGGCATTAAAGGAACATGTTATTTCAAAAACGAATCAATCAAACATACATAAAACATGAGGTGCCTGTATATCTAAATATCACAAGGAACTGCAGATGCTGGAATCTTGAACAAAAGGCACAAAGTGCTGGAGTAACTCAGCTAGAGAACATAGACAGGTGATGTTCTGGGTCGGGACCCTTCTTCAAACTGTAGTGGGGGAGAGAAAGCTGGGGATGAGACAAAACCTGGCAAGTGATCGATGGACAGAGATGAGGGGGGGGGGGGGGGGGGGGAGTGGAATGGCAGATGTGTGGACAAAGGCCAGAGATGAGAAGGAGACAAATGACCGTGAGATAAGGAGAGAAAAGCCGTGAATTGTGAGGCCAGAGGAAGGAATATAGCTGGAAGGGGATGAGGGGGAAGGGAAAAGGGGGGACATGATAGTGGGATAAATTGAAGTTAAACCATGTGGGGCACAGGGAAGAGAAAGGAGAAAAAAAGGAGGGGAGTGAAGGCTAATGGTTAGTTATCTGAAATTCAATTAAATTTTCATTCGTCAAATCTATATAACCAAAGATGAATATGACCAAAATGTGTTAAATTATTAAATATTTGCAGTTTTTGACCCCATATCTGAGGAAGGACGCACTGGCGCTGGAGAGGGTCCAGAGGAGGTTTACGAGTATGATCCCGGGGATGATTGGGTTCAGTTCTGTGTTCAGTTTAGTTTATTATCACGTGTACCGAGGTATGGTGAAAAGCTTTTGTTACGTGCTAACCAGTCAGCAGAAAGACAATACATTATTACAATTGATCCATTTACAGTGTATAAATACATGATAAGGGAATAACGTTTAGTGCAAGATAAAGCCAGCAAAGTCCAATAAAGGATAGTCCGAGGGTCATCAGAGAGGCAGATAGTAATTCAGCACTGCTCCCTGATTGTGGTAGGATGATACAGTTGCCTGATAACAGCTGGGAAGAAACTGTTCCTGAATCTGGTGGTGTTTATTTTCACACTTCTATACCTTTTGCCTGATGGGAGAGGGGAGACAAGGGAGTAGCCAGGGTGTGACTCACACTTGATTATGCTGCTGGCCTTGCCGAGGCAGCGTGAGGTATAAATATATGATGAGTGTTTGACGGCACTGGGCCTGTACTCGCTGGAGTTTTGAAGGATGAGGGGGGGACCTCATTTAAATTTACCAAATTGTGAAAGGCCTAGATACATTGGATGCAGAGAAGATGTTTCCACAAGTGGGAGAGTCTAGGACCAGAGGCCATAGTCTCAGAATGAAAGGGCATACCTTTGAAAAGGAGATGAGGAGGAATTTGTAGTCAGAGGGTGGTGAATCTGTGGAATTTGTTGCCACAGATGTCTGTGGTAGCCGAGCATTGGGTATTTTTAAGGCGGTGATTGACAGATTCTTGATTAGTACTGGTGTCAGGCAGGTAGGAGAATATAACCATATAAAAACCATACAACAATTACAGCACAGAAACAGGCCCTCTCGGCCCTTCCAGTCCATGCCGACCATTAATTTTCCCCTAGTCCCATCTACCTGCACTCAGACCATACCCCTCCATTCCCTTCCTGTCCATATACCTATCCACTTTACTTTTAAATGTTAAAATCGATCCTGCCTCCACCACTTCTGCTGGAAGATCATTCCACACAGCCACCACTCTCTGAGAAAAGAAGTTCCCCCTCATGTTACCCCTAAACTTCTGTCCCTTAATTCTCATGTCATGCCCTCTTGTTTGAATCTTCCCTACCCTCAATGGGAAAAGCTTATCCACGTCAACTCTGTCTATCCCTTTCATCATTTTAAAGACCTCAATCAAGTCCCCCCTTAACCTTCTGCGCTCCAAAGAATAAAGACCTAACTTGTTCAACCTTTCTCTGTAACTTAGTTGCTGGAACCCAGGCAACATTCTAGTAAATCTCCTCTGTACTCTCTCTAGGTCGTTGACATCCTTCCTATAATTAGGGGACCAAAATTGTACACCATACTCGAGAATTGGTCTTACCAATGCCTTGTACAATTTTAACATTACTTCCCTACTCCTATATTCAATGCTCTGATTTATAAAGGCCAGCACACCCCAGAATGGGTTGAGAGGGAAAGATTGATCAGCCATGATTGAATAGCGGAGTAGACTTGCTTCTATAACTTATGAACATAAATAGTTAAAATTAAATTGTGCATTTCGATAGGAGGCAGCCAGGGGAATTTCATTTGCTAAGTCAGTCATACAAATAAAAAGCAACAGAACACACAAAATACATTTTAACATTTTATGTTAACATTTAAACATAAGCATCCATACAGTGACTCCTCCACATTCCTCACTGTGATGGATTTCCCACTTACATATGGTCGCCATGCGTTGAAACTGCCCTGCATGTCCAAGCGTGCCAGGCCTGGTGACCAGGAACCCCACCAGTTGGTCCGGACCGATGAAGCCGTTATCTGATTATTTGAAATATTTCCTCTCTTCATTCCCAAGGGATGAGTGCAGTCTGCAAAGCAACACGCATGTGTGAATAATAACATTGTTTAGTTTACATATACAGCATGATTTTTTTAGTTTAGTGTAGAGATACAGTGCAGAAACAGGCTGTTCGGCCCACTGGCAGCGGCTCTACCAGTTGCACCACCGTGCGCCCTGCTAAATAAATAATTAAAACCGTTTAGAATCTACGTTTCACTGATGAAAAAATTATATTGAATTACATGCTACGTGTTATCTAAATAAAATAGTGAAGAAATGAATCTACTGATGTATATTCTCTTCTATGATCTAGACTGACAGATAATGGTCACACATGATCCTGGGTTTGTTGAACTCAAATTTTGTTTGGCCAACTTGCTGGAGGCACAGTGGTACAGTTGCTGCTTCACAGCGCCAGAGACACCAGTTCAATCCTGACTCTGGTGCCGTCTGCACAGAGTTCGTACGTTCTCCCCGAGACGGCATGGGTTTTCTCCGGTTTCCTCCCATAATCCAAAGGCATACAGGTTTGTAGGTTAATTGGCTTTGGTAAAAGTTGTAAATTATCCTTAGTGTGCAGAATAGTGCTATTGTATGGGGATCATTGGTTGACGCAGACCTGGTGAGCCTAAAGGCCTGTTTCCTCGCTGGATATCCAAACTAAACTAAAGCTTATCTGAGTTCTTTATTGAGTGCTTTAAAAAATATCTGCATGTAGATAAGGACTTACTAAACTTAAGTAGTTTTAAGTTTTAGACTTGGCAAAATTGTTGGAGCTGCTGCCTCACAGTAGCAGCGACCTTGGTTCGATCCCGACCTCAGGTGCTGTCTGTGTGAAGTTTGCACGTTCTCCCTGTGACAGAAAACAATCGAGATCAGGATCGAACCAGCATCTCTGGCACTCTGAGTCAGCAGCTCTGCCTGCTGCGCCGATGTGCTGCCAAGGGACTGCATACTTCTCTGACACAACCCACTTGTGACTTGGTGCGGAAGGGGGAAAACGCGGAATAACAGGAAAAGTTTACTTGAATTATACTCACAGTCTATTTCACATCCATACAATTCCATGCGAAGAGTTGGTCTGACGTTGAAGGATGTTGGATATAATTTCAGATATCTTGCGATAATAGGAGGGTTGAACTTGTTAAACTTTACATCTGAACTATCAGAATTTCCATCAAAAATCTTCAAGGGGATCACAGAAAAGAAACAATATATAGGGATTGAGAACACAAACCAATTCAGAAAGTAAAGAAGAAAGTAAATTGTATTTATATACATATTAATATATTAATATTATAGCTATAGATTAATATTAATATATACATTTTACTTAAATAACCATAATTTTAATTTACACTCACATATATAATTTACTCTCATTTTGCTTATGAGTTTAGTTTCCCAAGGTATAGTGAAAAGCTTTGTTGCTTGCTACTTTAATTTATTCACTTTAATTCACACTCTCTAACTGCTGTCACTAGAAGTAGAATTTCACACGCGCCTCCCCTCGTTCACACTTTATAATTTACACTCACTTGTTTGTAGCTCCTGCTGTTTCCATTGTAATGCTTCCAATTGTTCCCATCCACGCTGTATGTGATGTAAAAGGCCCTGATGTACTGCTGTACAAAAAAATAACTTGCTCCTTGGGTGGAGAGCTCAGTGACAACAATTGGCCTCTCCAGGTCCACCTGTGGTACCACAACATTGAACACGCATTGACTGAACCAGACAGGAACAATTACACCAGCTATCAATACGTTGCTGAACCCAGTTGTGCCAAATATATTGCAAATATGCACTACGGCTAATCTACAGTTCTTTCGCAGATTGAACGCTAACCTCATCTCATTGTCCACCAAAGGTTTATGCATAGAACACAAAATAGGCAGCTGCATATATGACAAAAAAACACCTTCCCCTAAAAATTGCTACAAAAGGTTTCTCAACAGTTTTTTGTAGTATCAGATGTGCTCAATAACATACCAAAAGTCTACCACAGTCAGACCACTGGAAAGGTCCAATTTTCAAGATGGCTTCCAAGATTCATTTTATGTGTAATAATAGTATAAAAAGGAATATTTTCCAGTGCAAGTATAGGTCTGCCTCATAAAAACAAACATGACACCTGCAGGAATTCAATGATCTCACCTACACGACCAGCGAGCAACACCGAGAATCAACAGAAGCAAGCATGAAACAAGATCCCTCTGTCTTGCAGAAGATCAAGGAAAAACTCTCCACTTGCACGCCATTCTCTTCAGACCCATCTCTGAGAAACATTGTTACTGGTGTAGTCGCCAAAGAGGATGTGAATGTGCATGTCTCAGTCCCTATCTGGTCGGAGTTGCGACTTTTCTCCGAGCCATATCTTCGCCCCTTCCTCGCGGCCCACCATCAGGACTGGAGCAGCATTTCCTGCCGGGACCGGCAGGCCAGAACTTCAGCTTCGGCAGTGGCGCAGCGCTAAAGGACCATCATGGAGCGCGCGATGCCTCCGGGTCGCTGTATGGTAAGCTCCGGAGCGCTGAGACCGCCAACTCCAACATCGCGGAGCTGGGGGTCTGCGGAGTGTCCAGCTGCGGCGGCGCTGGGTTTTAACACCGCGGAGCCTGGGATCTCTCGCCAAGAACGCCAGTGTCGGAGCTCCGACCAGCGTGGTCTGTGGACTTCGGGAGACTTTGTTGCCTTCCCTCACAGTGGGAACCATTGTGTGGGGATGTTTTTATGTTCTATGTTAAATTCTTCTTTAATGTGGTGTCTTACCTTTATTGGCGAACTGCAAAAGAACATAAATTTCCCTGAAAAGGGATTAATAAAGTATTTATCTATTTATCTGTCTATTTATTCTATCCCACCAACTGAACATTATGTCCTTGATGGTGGCTCCCTGCTTCATCGCTTGCCATGGAAAAGGGGTAACAGTTATGGTGACATTGCAAAGTCGTACGCTGCATTTACCATATGCCATGGTAAAGCAACCGTAGTTTTTGATGGTTATAGCAAAGGTCCTTCCATCAAAGACAATACGCATCAGCGACGTGGGGAAAACACCCACCCGATCGTCAACTTCATTTCAAAAACTGAGTGTGGGAAGAAAGGATTTCCTTTCCAGACCCTGTAACCACCAAGGACGTATTGATCTTGTAACTGTGAAACTGCAGAAGCGGGGCTGCACTGTTATCAATGCATCAGGGGATGCAGACATGGACATTGCCAAGGCTGCAATTACGGCTTCACAACATTAGCCCTCGACCTTGAGAGGGGAGGAAACAGATTTAAGGACCTGTCCCACTTGGGCGTCATTTGCGTGTCATTTATGCAAATTCATTTACGCCACGCACGTCATGATGCGCATGGCGTGCATGACGTGCGTATGGCGCGTGGTGAGGAGTGGTTGCGCAAGTGGTGACGCGCAGTCGCGTGCGGCACCCCAGGATTTTGGGATTCACAAAATCTTCACACGCCACCTGCGTGACGCGCAAATGACGCCCAAGTGGGACAGGCCCTTCATTCTTCTTCTGCACTATGCTGAGACGCCGAACAATAAGGGCCTCTTTTTTCATTCTAACAAGTCCACCGTTCCTAAGGTGTACGACATCATCGAGATGAAACAAGTCCTGGGTCGTGATTTGTGTTCTCAGTTGCAGTTTATTCACGCTTTCACAGGATGTGATACAACTTCGTATTTTTTTAGTGTTGGAAAAAAGTCAACGTTTCAGCAACTTGCAAATGGTGAATCGACCATCCAGACCTGTGCCAATGTGTTTCTGTTTCCGAATCAAACAAATGATGTCATAGAGGACCTTGGGAGCAAGGCGATGGCAGTTATGTTTGGTGGAAAGAGTACCGATTCATTCACTCACTGCTTTGCACTACAACCTTCTTAGCAAGCAAATCGTTTGCGCCGAGTAATTTGTTACCCCAGAACATCTCCCTCCTACCGAGTCCTCGACTAAATATCATTGCCTTAGAGTGTATTACCAGATCATGGTATGGATTGGAAACGAGTTATGACCAACAAAAGTGCTTCCCCAGAAAGCCTCCTGCAGATGGTCCACTATTATTGCACAACTGCCTGCCGAACAAGACGGTGTTGTTGTAGAAGATACAGACTACCATGCATGCCTGCTTGCGGACAATGTCAAAACGAGAATTGTGAGAATCCACACAATCAGCATTTACAGGGGGAAGAGTGTGCAATGACTATTTGTAAATCTGGTGCGGATCAAAGTTATTTTTCAGAAATAAGTATTATGGGATTTGTAATCACTTTGTAACATAATCACTTCACTATATTTTAAATCTGCTAATTGGATTCCTAAGTCCCTAAAACATGGGGTTAGACACCAAAATTACTTGTCTATGATGAATGATGAAGTAGTAATGGGCATTCTCACAGCTTGGCGGCCATATTGGTCCGCAATCTTGGATTTCACAATTATGTACTCACATTACTATAATTTAAATATGCTAATTGAATTCCTAGACCCCCAAAACATGGGGTTAGGCACCAAAATTATTTGTGTATGATGAATAATGAAGTAATAATGGATATTTTAAGGATTTGGCAGCCATCTGGGACGCCATCTTGAAAATGTGAAGTTTTTCCAGTGGTCTGACTGTGGTAGGCTGTTGGTATGTTATTAAGCACACCTGATACTACAAAGAACCTTTGTTGAGAAACCTTTTGTAGCAATTTTTATGGGGTCAAACCACATATGCAGTCGCCTAAAACAGTACAGGCATGAATCGGCCCGTTCAGCCCATAATGTCTGTGCTGAACCTGACGCCAAGACCAGAGAAGGATCCCGATCCAAAATGTCACCTCTCCATGTTCTCCTGAGATGTAGAAACAAGGAATTGCAGGTGCTGGTTTACCAAGGAAAGACACAAAATGTTGGAGTAACTTGGAGGGTCTGGCAACACCCCTGGAGAACATGGATACGTGACCTTTAGAGTTGATACCCTTCTTCAGAAGTCAGTCTGGTAGAAGGCTTGTAGAATCTATTTAGAAGCAAATTTTCATTACAGACTATCTTCCAACATCTATTGAAGTTGGATTACACAAATACAGTCACTGAATGATAACAGGTAGGAGCACTAGATGGTGCATTTGCTTGTTGGCGCTAATTTATGTGATTGGTTCTATAGGAATAAGTATTTTCCAAGGTTTGTTTAGGGATACAACGTGGAAACAGACCCTTCGGCCCATCGAGTCCACGTCGAACATCGATCACCCATTCATATTATTTCTGTTATCGCACTTTCTCATCCACTTCCTACACACTCGGGGCAATTTACAGAGGGCCAAATAACTTACAAACCCACGCATCTTTGGGATGTTGGAGGAAAATGGAGCACCCGGGGGAAACCCACGTGGTCACAGGGAGAACGTGCAAACTCCACACAGAGACAGCACCTGAGGTCAGGATCGAACCTTTGTCTCTGGCGTTGTGAGGCTGCGGCTCTACCAACTACACCACTTTAGTTCAGGATTTTCTTCAGAAACAGGTTTCCTGTGGAGCTGGAGAGCAATATTTTAAAGGGGCGAGCCCGTGACTCTAGGGAAGTTTAGGATGATAGGTGCAATGTAAAATAGTAAGATTAAACGAGAACTTACCAGTTTCAAGTTTGATCTTTATTTTATGAGGAGTTGCAATGAGGGATTTCGTGAAGACCCCGCCAGCACGCATGTGCGACATGCTTCAAAGCAGCGGTGTGGAATCACAGATTAAACAACAATGACTAAATATAGTAAGATTGAAGAGACTCTAATTACCAGTTGACCTTATAGTAGAGGGTTGGGAGCGGAGGGCACGAAATCCCTCATCGCAACCTGTGGCCGCAAGATGCCTTTTGCAGAATCTGATTTTATTTTCTGCAATAGCCGACTGATGAGGCAAAATGGAGGGAATGCATAGAAAAACCATTTCCCCCAGT
The DNA here is from genome assembly GCA_963514005.1 of Raja brachyura. The sequence continues at coordinate 37,704,605 of OY740792.1, forward strand.
GCAGCGAGAAAGCGTCCATCGCTACTGCCCCAGGATCTGGTTCCCAAGAAACATATGTTGGTATCTGATGGTTCAATCTGGACGCAAAAACGTCGATATCTGGTGTTCCAAATTTGGCGATAATTTTGGCAAATATTTGGGGATTTAACATCAACTCAATGTTATCATTGAATACACGTGACCTGGTGTCCACCACTGTATTAAGCTTACCTGGAAGGTAGGTAGCTGATATCCAAATATTTCTTGCAATGCACCAGAGCCAGATTGTATTTGCCAATTCATCACAAGATATTGACTTGATACCACCTATATGATTTAAATATGCCACCACCGTGGTGTTGTCTATTTGAAGACGGACATGTGTATGTAATAAGCTCGCAGCCCGTGAAATGCTCCTAGCATTTCCAAATAGTTTATCCCTTGTGATAATAGAAGGGTAGATTCGTATAAATCCCATCTATCGCCACAACTGGAAGTAGTGTCGGTAGCTCCCCAGCCTTGGGCGCTTGCGTCGGTTTGTACCACTACTGACGTGTTCGGTACAATAATGGGATTGAATGAGTCACGAATATTCTCAATCCACCATTGTAACTCAACTTTTGCCTTGATTGGCTGCTGCATAGGCCTATCAAAATGTCCAGCATTTGTTTTTAATGCTGACATTTTTGTTCTTTGTAAATTTTGATAGTGTAAAGGGCCAAATCGTGCAGCTGGAAATGTAGCTACTAATTTCCCAATTACCTTAGCAGCATGTCTGATTGTTGGTTTCCTGGCGCAAGCAAGGTTGTTACATGCTTCAATAACATACATTTCCTTGTTATCTGGGATGGTAACAAGCATTTGATTGGTGTTAATTGTGTATCCCAGATAATCCATGACCTGTGAAGGGTAGAACTTAGATTTGTCTGGATGGATGACAAACCCTAATTTTTGAAACAATGTTTTAGTAGCTGCTACTGGTAAATTTGTTGATTCCATGGTTTTGCCCACAATCCTGATGTAATCTAAATATGCCATGACAATATGGTTTTGTTTCCTCAGAGATGCCAATACTGGTTTCAATTTTTTTGTAAATAACCTAGGGGCTGTTGTAAGCCTATTAGGTAAAGCTCTATATTGCCATAGCTGATCCATCCAAACAAACTTTAAGAACTTTCGGTGATGTTTCCGTAAGGATACTGAATAGTATGCATCTTTTAAATCGATGCATGCCATGAAGCACCCTTTGGAAATCAGTGATTTAGCTGTTTCAAACGTGTCCATTAAATCAATAATAATCTGACATCCACCATCTTTTTCAGTTTTGGTAAAAATGTTGGATACAAACTCAAGAGGTTCGTGTGTCGTTTTCTCTATTTTCCCCTTGGCATGTAGCCTCAAAATTTCCTCATGTCCTTCCGCTATTTCCTTTGGGAAAGTGCAAATTTTCGGTTTGGTACATGTTGAGGCGGGGGAAGTTGTTAATTTATGAATTCAATTTCATACCCCCTGAATACTTTGTAATATAAATGAATCTAAAGTTATAGAGCTCCATATATCCCAGAATAAACGTAACCTCCCACCAATTTGTGAGGTTAAATATGCAGCACTCGCATGAGAACCAGACCCCCCTTACCTCCATGGTTACCGGCGGGGCCTGATGTTCTGGGTTTTGGCGCTCCATTGTGTTGCTGGATTGTGGGGTTGGCGCATCTTCCACGCCGGTCGCTGTTGGCCCTGCCATAAAAAAGGCTTTTGTTGTTGGGGTGCGGCCGGCGTGTAGGTCCTTGTTGTTCTTTCAGGTAGCCCCCGAGGTCTTACATATGGTGTTTGTCTGCGGGTAGCTCCTGCTGGAGGAAGGCGGTTTAATCAAACCAACTGCCTTCGCCTCCTCGTCCAGGTCCTTGACCTGTTTGGGCAGGTCCTCATCGAACAGCTGTCTCGGTGGTGGCGTCGCAGATGCCTTACACAACCCCGCGAACTTGGGGTTGAGAGTAGGCTTGATGGAGATTTTTCAGAAAGCATTAATTTCGTATTATGCATTACACAATAATGCAAGAGCATCTTCCTGCTCCTCCGTGCCATCAATAGATCTGGCAAAGGCCGTAAATCCCGACATCATAAGTTTCAGGATCTTTTGAAGTTTAAGTTCCTGTGCCCTTATTCCTGGACTGATGGTGCCCCAGATGGGCATGTTGACTGTCGGTACATTCAGTGATACACAATTGTTCGTGGCCTTATATTTGTTTATTGCCTCGGTTAGTACCTGATTCTGCAGCAGGTGTGTAGTAAGGAAGTCAATACTTGCCGCTAGATTGGGCTGCAATAACTGTCCTGAGTGCTTAGGTTTGGCAAATCTGGAAACCACATCAAGAAGATCCTCTTGGGGTTTCTCAGCAGGTTCCTCCGCCAACCATTCTTCCACGTCAGCCAGCTGCTGACCCCTAGCACTCCCCACCGAAGATGGGGACATGCCGGGTGGCCCAGATGCATGTCTCCTGAAACTAGAGGACATCCAGTCCTGCTGCTGGAGATTTTGTACAAGGAGTCGCTCCATCATGCGCTCCATACGGGCCATGCGACCGCCGCCGCTATCTGCGGACAACAAGTCGACTTCCTCAGGTTCTCCTGAACTACTGAGGCGTCTGCCATCGGCCCGCACCTCGTCGAGGTGATGTCTAGGGTGCCTAGGCAGGATGTCGCTGCCTGCTGCTCCAGCGGGGCTCTGCGACCCCCGCACGGACATGCCGCTGGTCCGCAGTCTTCCGGACTGTGGCGGCCCGCCTGCCTGGAAAGACATTAGCGGTGAGTAGTCGGTTCCAGCCGCCGGAGCGGGGTTCACCGATGTCCGCGCGGGCTTGCTGCCTGTCTTCCCCTGAGACAAAGGCGACGTTCGGTCACGTCCAGCCGCTAACGCGGGGTGCGGTGACCGAGATGATATACCACCGGCCCGCGATCTGGCAGGCTCCCCCGGTGGTGAGTCTGCGCTGGCCGCACCTGCGGGGCTCCCAGACTCAGACCTCGGTCCCTCACCGGTCCGCGATCTGGCGGACTGCTCCAGTGGCAAGTCGACAGCGGCCACAGCGGCGGGGCTCTTCGACTTCTGTGCGCTTCTTCCCCTGGTCCACTCTCTGGTGACCTGTATAGTAGGGGAGACAGATGTTTAGGTGACAGTGGTAGGGAGTCAGGGTCTTGCATACCCAGCTCCCGCGCGGTGCTCCTACCACTGTGTGGCTCCATGGACAGCCGCGGTGGAGAGTCAGGTCCTGGTTGAGTAGGGCTCCCCGACTTCCGCGTTCTTTTCCTGGCCCGACGGGCGGGTGCTGCCGTTGTAGCGGGCAGCTCCGGGGAATGCAGCCGCTGACTCCTGTCAGAAGTCTTGCGGCTGGAAGTGTATTTCGAACTCCTTTCCATTGTCCCTGTGAACAAAAAATTCAATCCACTGGAACTAACCAATTCAAGGTTAGTTCCTCTTACCTGAGCGGTCCTTTTTGAAGGGCTGGTGGCGGAGGGCACTCCCTCCCCCAGCCGTCTCCGAAATGAAATTACAGCTTGAAAGCACCCATTGCTCGAACAGGCAATCAATGGAATTCCAGAGGAGATTATTTATTGAATTAAGTAAACTGATAGATTGCTGAAATAATGCAATAGAGTCATACAGGTCCTTCGGCCCAACTTGCCCACGCCGACCATGATGCCCCATCCTCGCTAGTCCCAACTGCCCGCATTTGGCCCATATACCTCTAAACCTTTCCTATGCATGTACCTGTCCAAATATCTTTTAAATGTTGTTATAGTACCTGCCTCAACTACCACCTCTGGCACCTCATTCCATACACCCACCATCCTCTGTGTGAAAAAGTTGCTCATCAGGTTTTTATCTCCCCCCCCTCACCTTAAACCTATGACTGCTGGTTCTTGATTCCCTTATTCTGGATTAAAAAAAACTCTGTGCATCCACCCTATCTATTCCAATCTGCATCTTATACACCTCTATAAGATCACCCCTCATCCTCCTGCGCTCCAAGAAATAGAGTCCTTGCCTGCCAAATCTTTTGCATGAGCTCAGACCTTCAAGTCCTGGCAACATCCTCTTAAATCTTCTCTGCACCCTTTCCAGCTTGACAACTTTTTTCCACCAAATAAATATAGTTTGACTTGTTTGGCATTATGATTTAGGGATTAAGGAGAGCGTCAATAGATTGTAGCAGGTATGAAACAGTTGTAAAAAACCAATACAAAGTGCTGGAGTAACACAACGGGTCAGGCAACAGCTCTGCAGAACATGAATAGGCGACATTTTGGCTCGGGCCTCTTCTTAGGGACTTGGGAGTGCTGATGCACGATTCCCAAAAAGTTAAACTGCAAGTTGAATTGGTAGTAAATAAAGCAAACTCAATGCTAGCATTTATTTCAAGAAGGCTTGTATACAAAAACAAGGATGTAATGTTGAATCTTTATAAGGCGCTGGTAAGGCTGCAGTTGGAATATTGTGAGCATTCCATACCCCAGGAGTGCCAGGGAGATGGCTGTCCTTCGGCAGTCCGTTCGAATTTTCTTTCTTTTTGGTATTTTTTAGTTTGTTAAAAGTTTGTTTTAATGTCCTTCGGTGTGTTTTATGTGGGGAGAGGGGGGAGGGGATCAGGGGAAACTTTTTTTTCAGGTTCTTACCTTCCCGGAGATGTGATCAATTTTCAGATCACATTCTCAGGGCTCTGCGGCCTTCCATCGATGGAGCTGGAAGCCTCGTCGGAATGTTGTGAGCCCCACCGCGGGGTGCGGACTTAACATCGGAGCTGATCCCTTGCCTTGGATCGCTCCCACCGCAGAATCAACATCAAGGGGTCGCAGTCTCGGGTGAGGCCGAGTCGGGAGCTCCAACCTCGCAGAAGGTTCACCAGCCCTGACGCGAGGTTTGATCGCCCGGTGCGGGGGAGCCGACATCCCCTCGATGCAGGAGCTGATCGCCTCGACACGGAGGGCCCAAACCCCGCCGGCTATGGGAGTCAAGATCATCCCATCAACAGAGGCTCGAGGCTCACGACTGAGGAAGAACCAAGGGAAGGACTTGAACTTTATTTCGCCTTCCATCACAGTGAGGAATGTGTAGGAGTCACTGTGGTGGATGTTCATGTTAAAATGTGTTTTTGACTGATCTGTTGCTTTTTATTGTATGACTGACCTGGCCAATTAAATTCCTCGTATGTTGCAAAACATACTTGGCGAATAAAGCGTGATTCTGATTCTGAATTTTGGGGACCAAATCTGAAGGATGTGCTGGCTCTGGAGAGGGTCCAGAGGACGTTTACAAGAATTATCCCAGGAATGAGTAGGTTAACCTATGATGAGTGTTTGTCTTCACTGGGCCTGTACTTGCTGGAGTTTAGAAGAATGAGGGGGGACCTCATTGCAACATACAGAATAGTGAAAGGCTTGGATAGAGTGGATGTGGAGAGGATGTTTCTACTAGTGGGAGAGTCTAGGACTAGAGGTCATAGCATCAGAATTAAAGTACATTCTTTTAGGAAGGAGATGAGGGGAAATTTCTTTAGTCAGAGGGTGGTGAATCTGTGGAATTATTTGCCACAGAAGGCTGTGGAGGCCACATCAGTGGATATTTTTAAGGCAGAGAGATAGATTCTTGAATAGTACAGGTCTCAGAGGTTGTGGGGAGAAGGCAGGAGCATGGGGTTAGGAGGGAGAGATACTGTAAATCAGCCATGATTGAATGGCAGAGTAGACTTTATGGACCGAATGACCTAATTCTACTCCTATTCCTTATGACCTTAAGACCCTAATTCGAGTCTGAAGAAGGACTCCAACCCGAAAAATCGCCAATCCACGTTCTCCACGGATGCGGTCCGGCCCCTTGAGTTACTCCAGCATTTAGTGTCCTTTTTTTTGTAAACCAGCATCAATAGTTTCTTGCTTCTACAAAAAAGTATGCGTACGTCGCTTTTGAAAACATTCATTCTTAGATGTGCTTCATACAATGACCAATCACTTCTAAATGTGCATCAATGATTATAAGCATAAATATTGCCCACTAACGATTTGGGAAAAGATATATTACTTTGTAAGAATGAGGTCATACTTGGATCCAAGGTAAGTTTTTGTTGTTCATCTCCACACTCCAGGCGTTGACCATGTCACTGTTGTGCAGTCGAGCCAACCTTGGCTCCCAATTACCTAATAAAGGATAACAAATGCCAAATAAAAACTCACAAATTCCAGTAGAATAAGTACAATACTCAAGAGAGGAGTCAGGAGCATGGAAACAAACCCTTCAGCCCACCAGGTCCACGCCGACCATCGATCACCCGCTCACACTAGTTCCATGTTATCCCACTTTCCCATCCACTCCTTACACATTAGGGGCAATTTACAGAGGGACAATTAACCTACAAACCCACATGTCTTTGTGATATGGGATGAAACCGGAACACCCAGAGGAAACCCGTGCGGTCACAAGGAGAACGTTCAAACTCCGCAAAGGCAGCACCCAAGGTCAGGATCCAACCTGGGTTTCTGGTTCTGAGAGGTAGTGGCTCTACTAGCTGCACCACTGTGCCACCCTTTTCTATCTGTTTATTACCTTGCAATTTGCACTGCTGAAAGCAGCAGAGGCAATCCACTTACCCATGTGGTCTGATGCAGTGATCTGTGGGTCAGTTATACTTCCAGATACCAAACCCAGTGGGCAATCACAACCTGCGGAGGAAGCAGCGTGCATTGAGTTTGAATCATTTTATCTGCTGTACCCTCGTATTTAGTCCATATTGTGTGTAGCTGATTAATCCCTCCTGTAACTTGTTCAATAGTGCTTTATTTTGTCACATATGCAACTGCATAGTGATTATTTTGGCATATATTACACATGCAGATGCCGCCATTTTTGGCGCCATTATTCATAGTCCAAAGTCCGGTTGGCCCGCCTGCTTGATGTACTGGAGCAGTTCCCGCGAACTGAAGCCCCTCTCCTCAGGGTCCCAGGGGCACCCCTGCAGCCGAACCTGAAGGAACTGGAGGAATTGCCCCGGTTCACCCTCGCACTGACCCTATCAGCACTGTGTAAAATGTCCCAACTTTCCCAAATCATTTGGGATGGCACTGTAGCACTGTGGCCAGGACCTGGCACAAAAGGCCCATGTGTAGATGGGCTAGGACCTGGGACGAGAGGTCCAGGTGTAGATGGGCCAGGACCTGGCATAAAAGGCCCATGTGTAGATGGGCCAGGACCTGGCATAAAAGGCCCATGTGTAGATGGGCCAGGACCTGGGACCAGAGGTCCAGGTGTAGGTGGACCAGGACATGGGACTGGAAATCCCTATCTGGAAGTCGTCCCGAAAATGTGGTGACTGGGTGAGGCGGCCGATCCCGACCTCATCGGGAACTCCACAGCCGATCGGGGGGGTCAAATTTTCCCCCTGCTGCCGGGGCTCTGGAACTCTGACACGGCAGATACATCCCCATAGCTGACTTCTGAGGCCAACTTTGCGGCTGGTATCTCAGCCATGACCTCTGTGGGTTATCCAAAATGGAATATACAACAAGGCTCTGGGTGCCGGAAAATCGGTAGTGGACCTGTATTTAGTTTTTTGCCCGCCTTTGTTTAATTTGCATTTGGCAGTGGTCACACAGCAAGAAGTCTGACCTACAATTTTGCATTTTTAGTTTAGAGAAACAGCATGGAAGGCCTTTTGGTCCATCGAGTCCATGCCGACCATGGATCAACCGTTCACACTAGTTCTCACTCACTCTCTCATCCACACCCTCAGTATTCAGTATTTCCTTTATTATCATTTCACGGAGTACTTACATACACAGAAGAAATTAAAAATTGTTTCTCATCAGTTCCTGTCAGTGCAGTTAATAAGAACAGAATAAATACATACAACTTTAAAATTAACATATCTAAAATAGACCTAAAATTGAGCTAAAAACAGACATTCAGACTGAACAGTGACTTTACCTTGACAGGTGTCTAGCTGTCAAAGTTTGGGCGAGGTTAGATGTGTGGGTGTATGATGTATGGGGAGGGGACACAGGCCGTTAACCGGTCTTATTGCCTGTGGGAAGAAGCTGTGTAGCATCCTGCTGGTTCTGCTGCAGATACTCCTGTACCTCTTCCCAGATGGCAGAATGGAGAAGATGTGGTGTGATGGGTGATAACGGTCCTTAATAACACTCCCTACACACTAGGGACAATTCACAGAAGCGAATTAACCTACAAACCCGCACGTCTTTGGGAAATGGGAGGAAACCCACATGGTCACAGGGAGAATGTGCAAACTCCACACAGACAGCACCTGATCGAATCCGGGTCTTTGGCACTGTGAGGCAGCAGCTCTGCAGCTGTGCCACTGTGCACCCAGAATTTAGTGTTACTTTAGTTAGTTGTATATTAAGCTTTATTTCACGTACTTCTCTGCGCATTGTGTGCATTACGCAACATAAATCATGAAATATATTATTACAATATTATATTACCTTTAGATAGAATCAGCACATGTGCCCACATGCCTCCTTTGTAATCTTCTCCATTCTCACACTGTAACAGCCATACGCCTGGCTTTGATGAATACAGCTCCACAGTTCTAAAAGCACCTGTAGGTGTTAGGATAAACACTTGATTAGTAAAAAAATGGGATGACTCCCAGTGCGACTGCAGATGTTGGAACCTTGAGTAAAACACAAATTGCTCGAGGATCTCAGCAAGTTAGACAGCATCTGTGGAGGGAATAATTTAGCATTACGTTTATTATTGCACATGTACCAAGGTACTATGAAAAGCTTTGTTTTGCATGCTATCTAATCAAAGCAGGTAATAAACAAATAAATAAACAAAAAATGTGTGTGTGTGTATATAAATAAATAAAATTGGTGTATATACTGTATACGCGTGTATATATGTACAGTATATTGTGTGTATATATATATATATATATGTGTGTGTGTGTCTGTGTGTAACACAGATGTAATTGTAACAGTTATATGTGTGTGTGTATGTGTGTGTATGTTACACACATATACAAACAGACATATATATATATATACACAAACAGACATATATATATATACACACACACACACACACTAGACTAAGTGGGACCCGTTGGGTCCCATGTTCACACGGGAGGGCTGGTCCCCCGACGCAATATTCCACCTCTCCACCAATTCCAATATTTGTGGCCAGTGAGGGAGGGGGGGCTTTCTGGAGCACTGGCATGGGTGTTGTTGGCTGTAGAACCTACTGGTCTCCAGAGGGCTAGTATGGAATTGTGGGCCAAATGGATTCTTGGGGTGGCAGCTCAGTCCCTCAAGCCTGATATGCTGGCAGCTCACTCACGGCTGATGGGCTGGCAGTTGACTCACAGCTATTCCTTGAAATTCCATTTCAAGCAGAGTGCAAGGCCACCAAATTCAAATCCATTTTCCTGCCATTTCAAGCAGGGTGCAAGGCCACCAAATTCAAGTGCAGTTTCTTACCTCTTTGAGCAGGGTGCAAGGCCACAAAATTCAAGTGCAGTTTCATACCATTTCAAGCAGGGTGCAAGGCCACCAAACTCAGGTTCAGTTTCCTACCACTTCAAGCAGTGTGCAAGGCCACCGAATTTAAGTGCAGTGTCCAACCACTTCAAGCAGGGTGCAAGGCCACCAAATTCAGGTTCAGTTCATATCATTTCAATGAGGATGCAAGGACACCAAATTCAAATGCAGTTTCATGCCATTTAATGCAGGGTGCAAGGCCACCGCATTCAAATGCAGTTTCATACCATTTAAAGCAGGGCAAGACGACCATAAAATCACACAAAGCACCACACTCACAGTTCAGTAGACATTCAGTAGACAAATCAGTTGATTCACAGCTCAGACAGAGTCATGACCTCTCCCTCCCTCATCATGCAGAGACTGAGTCACACCCACACTTCCGGGTTTTATAATAATATAGGTGTGGCCTACATGGCGTGATTGACAGGAGAGAGATTCTCAACACTTTTTAAAACACTAATAACATTTTTATTTTACATTGATGGGAAGAATCCTCTGCACTTGATGAGCGGAGGGGGACTGAGTAAGATGGCCAAAAATCACAGCCATAAGTGGTAGCGTTTTATCTAAAATCAATATAGTGCAAACAGGAAGTTGTCAAGTTTAGCCAAATGACCATTTGCAGTGCCTTTTTTTACTTCAACCCAAAACCACTCAAACAACCATTTGCAGTGCCTTTTTTTACTTCAACCCAAAACCACTCAAACAACCATTTGCAGTGCCTTTTGTTACTTCAACCCAAATCCCCCCAAACAACCATTTGCAGTGCCTTTTTTACTTCAACCCAAATCCCCCCCAAACAACCATTTGCAGTGCCTTTTTTTACTTCAACCCAAAACCACTCAAACAACCATTTGCAGTGCCTTTTGTTACTTCAACCCAAATCCCCTAAAACAACCATTTGCAGTGCCTTTACTTCAACCCAAAGCCCCCCAAACACCCATTTGCAGTGCCATTTTTACTTCAAGCCAAACCCCCAAAACAACCATTCGCAGTGCCTTTACTTCAACCCAAATCCCCCAAAACAACCATTTACAGTGTCCTTTTACTTCAAACCAACCATATTTTCATTTCAAACCACATTAAGGGCACTCACATTTGAGTAGACACGTGTTCAGTGTTATTCAGAGCTCAGAGAGATGTGACCCTCTGGCTTCCTCCATCTTGCAGAGACTGAGTGAAGCACACCACCTCCGGGTTTTATAGTCCCTCTCACCAGCAGGGGCAGCAGATAGAATGGCAATTTTTTAAGAAACATTAATATCTCTCTGATTTTTCATCGATGGGAAAAATCCTCTGGTCCCGTCTGGTGGAGGGGGGCTCTGAGCGAGTTGACAAAAATGACAGCCGTAAGTGGCGGCATTCTCTCGGTAATCAAATCGCAGTGCGTCAAAAGCAGTCAAGATCTTACTTTTGGTAATTATAGACTAGATTAAGTGGGACCCGTTGGGTCCCAGCATCACACGGGAGGGCTGGACCCCAACGCAATATTCCACCTCTCCACCAATTCCAATATTGGTGGCCAGTGGGTGGGGGGCTTTCTGGAACGCTAGTATGGGTGTTGTGTGCTGAAGGGACTGGTTTCCAGAGGGCTAGTATGGACTCAAGCCTGTTGTGCTGGCAGCTCACTCACGGCTGGTGGGCTTGCAGTTGACTTACGGCTATTCCTTGAAATTCCATTTCAAGAAGGGTTCAAGGGCACCAAATTCAAGTGCAGTTTCATACCATTTCAAGCAGGGTGCAAGGGCAGTAACGACAGCAAGTCGTGACCTCTCTCTTCCCCATCTTGCAGAGTGAGCCACGCCCACACTTCTGGGTTTTATAGTTCCTCCCCCTCCCACCAGAGGGGGCGTGACTTTCATGGCATGATTGACAGGAGAGAGAATCTCAACATTTTCTAAACACTAATAACTCTTTTATTTTTCATCGATGGGAAAAATCCTCGGCACCTGATGAGTGGAGGGGGACTCTGAGTAAAATGACTAAAAATCACAGCCGTACATGGTAGCGTTTTTTCTAAAATTGTATAACAGGAAGTGGTCAAGATTAGACTTTTAATTATATAGAAGGCAAGGCAGCTCTCATTAGGCAAGGCAGCTCTCATTAGGCAAGGCAGCTCTAATTAGGCAAGGCAGCTCTAATTAGGCGAGGACTTGCCTTAGCACTTTCAAAACCAAAGGCAAGGCAGCTTGCTTTAGTAGTTTCAAAACCAAAGGCAACATAGCTTGCTTTAGCACTTTCAAAACCAAAGGCAACGCAGCTTGTTTTAGCACTTTCAAAACCAAAGGAGCCTTTGCATTTTTTAACCCCCCCCCTCCCCCAAGTCTATCTCAGGCTCAGACGACCATATGTTCTCTAGGCAGCATCACAGGAGAACGTCACCTATCCATGTTTTCCAGAGATGCTGCCTGACCCTCTGTGTTATTCCAGCACTTTGTGTCACCTCTTATAGATCCATTCGACGGTGCGGAGGTCCAGAAGGAGGGGAGGTCCATAAACGTCATGCCACATGGCAGTGATGGGCCTTACCAGGATACAAGCTGTAAATTCCCAGACGATGGCGTGTGTTCTCAATCTTTTCAATGAACGTGTGACCATCCAGGCTTATAGCATGCACTTCTTCTGAGCTTCCCATGTTAATCAAATAAAAACGAACCAGTTCCTTCTCAAACATCACCAGGCCTCTTAACGAGCCATTGGTAAATCCATTGATGGCTAGAAATGCAAAGAAGTTATTCGTAAGAAATCATGAAATTATTCATTAGTTGGCTGAAAGTAGTGATCTTTAGTTTACTTTATTAGGTTAGACATACAGCGCGGAACCAGGCCCTAGTTCGCGCAGACCACCGATCCCAGCACACTAACACTATCCTACACATACAATGGACAGTTTACAATTTTACTGGAGCTAATTAGCCTACAAATCTGCACATCTTTGGAGTGTGGGTGGAAACTGGAACTCCTGGAGAAAACCCATGTGTTTACAGGGAGAACGTACAAACTACGTACAGACAGCACCTGTAGTCAGGATCGCACCTGGGTCTCTGCGCTGTCATGCAGCTACTCTACCGCTGTGCCACCGTGCTGCCCAAAACTTTCAAAAGATTGAATGAAACGTGTTTACAATCTAAATGGGCAATAATCGATTTTAGCGGCACATTACTTGAAATAAGTTGCGGATTGTTAGTTAAGATAGGAAACTCTGCAGGAGTAATCTCCCCGTAAATTACAGGAGAGATAAATAGCACTCAAAATATATTGCGTGGGTTTTCATTTAATTGTGAAAAAATAATTGTTATGCCGTTCTAAAACCCTTTCTAACAATGTGAGGCAGTTGGAGGTGAGAGAAGACAGGAAATTCATCAAAATGTAACATCTAACCAATTTGCAACAATATTATGGATTGGAAATCATGTCAAGGTGTTGGTTCAATGAATCCCACAGATTCACCACCCTCTGACTAAAGAAATTCCTCCTCATCTCCTTTCTAAAAGGAAGTCCTATCATTCTGAGGCTATGGCCTCAGGTCCTAGACTCTCCCACTGAAGGAAACATCCTCTCCACAGCCATTCTATACAGGCCTTTCACAATTTGTTAAGTTTCTATGAGGTCCCCTCATCCTTATAAACTCCGCGAGTACAGAGAAGGTTCACCAGACTGATTCCTGGGATGGTAGGACATTCATATGAAGAAAGACTGGATAGACTTGGCTTGTACTCGCTAGAATTTAGAAGATTGAGGGGGGATCTTATAGAAACTTACAAAATTCTTAAGGGGTTGGACAGGCTAGATGCAAGAAGATTGTTCCCGATGTTGGGGAAGTCCAGAACACGGGGTCACAGTTTAAGGATAAGGGGAAGTCTTTTAGGACCGAGATGAGGGAAAAATATTTCACACAGCGAGTGGTGAGTCTGTGGAATTCTCTGCCACAGAATATAGTTGAGGCCAGTTCATTGGCTATATTTAAGAGGGCGTTAAATGTGGCCGTTGTGGCTAAAGGGATCAGTGGGTATGGAGAAAAGGCAGGTACAGGATACTGAGTTGGATGATCAGCCATGATCATATTGAATGGCGATGTAGGCTCGAATGGCCGAATGGCCTACTCCTGCACCTATTTGCTATGTTTCTATGTTTCTACGAGTACAGGTCCAGTGCCGTCAAATGTTCATTCTATGTTAACCGATGAATTCCTGGGATCATTCTCATAAATCTCATCTGGACCCTCTCTAATGCCAGCACGTCCATCCTCAGATATGGGGCATAACAGATATTTGTGCATCTGGGTGCAGGGAGAGTTTGATGGGAAGATAATCCAGAAGGCTAACATATAGAACCTACAGAGAACATTGCAGCACAGGAACAGGCCCCACGGTCCACATTGTCTGTGCCAACCATAACGCCAACTTTTCTCTGCCTGCACATAATTGTTTTCCCTCCATTCCCTGCATATCCATGTGCCTATCCAAAAGTTAACACCGCTATCATATCTGCCTCCACCACCACCTTTGGCAGCACATTCCAGGCATTCACCACCCTCTATGTAAAAACTTGCTCTGCACATCTCCTTTAAACATTGTTCCTCTCACCTTAAAGCTACTGTACACTATCTGGCATTTGACATTTCCAAGGTCCTAACTGCCTACCATGTCTATGCTTCTCATAATTGTATATCAAGGGAATTGTATGTTCAAGGGGAATTGGACATCTTGTTCGGAAAAAGAGGGAGATCTACAATGATTATAGGCAGCATGAAGTAAGTGAGGTGCTGGAGGAGTATAAGGAATGTAAAAAGAATCTAAAGAAAGAAATTAGAAAAGCTAAAATAAGATATGAGGTTGCTTTGGCAAGTAAGGTGAAAGTAAATCCAAAGGGTTTCTACAGCTATGTTAATAGCAAAAGGATAACAAGGGATAAAATTGGTCCATTGGAGAGACCGAGTGGACAGCTATCTGCAGAGCCAAAAGAGATGGGGGAGATATTGAACAATTTCTTTTCTTCGGTATTCACCAAGGAGAAGGATATTGAATTATGTGAGGTAAGGGAAACTAGTAGAGTAGCTATGGATACTATGAGTTTCAAAGTAAAAGAAGTACTGGCACTTTTGAAAAATATAAAAGTGGATAAGTCTCCAGGTCCTGACAGGATATTCCCTAGGACATTGAGGGAAGTTAGTGTAGAAATAGCCGGGGCTATGACAGAAATATTTCAAATGTCATTAGAAACTGGAATAGTCCCCGAGGATTGGCGTACTGCGCATGTTGTTCCATTGTTTAAAAAGGGTTCTAAAAGTAAACCTAGCAATTGTAGACCGGTTAGTTTGACTTCAGTGGTGGGCAAATTAATGGAAAAGATGCTTAGAGATAATATATATAAGTATCTGGATAAAGAGGGTCTAATTAGGAACAGTCAACATGGATTTATGCCTGGAAGGTCATGTTTGACTAATCTTCTTGAATTTTTTGAAGAGGTTACTAGGGAAATTGACGAGGGCAAAACAGTGGATGTTGTCTATATGGATTTCAGTAAGGCCTTTGACAAGGTTCCTCATGGAAGGTTGGTTAAGAAGGTTCAACTGTTGGGTATAAATGCAGGAATAGCAAGATGGATTCAACAGTGGCTGAATGGGAGAAGCCAGAGGGTAATGGTGGATGGCTGTTTGTCGGGTTGGAGGCAGGTGACTAGTGGGGTGCCTCAGGGATCTGTGTTGGGTCCTTTGTTGTTTGTCATGTACATCAATGATCTGGATGAAGGGGTGGTAAATTGGATTAGTAAGTATGCAGATGATACCAAGATAGGGGGTGTTGTGGATAATGAAGAGGATTTCCAAAGTCTACAGAGTGATTTAGGCCAGTTGGAAAAATGGGCTGAAAGATGGCAGATGGAGTTTAATGCTGATAAATGTGAGGTGCTACACCTTGGCAGGACAAATCAAAATAGGACGTACATGGTAAACGGTAGGGAATTGAAGAATACAGTTGAACAGAGGGATCTGGGAATAACCGTGCATAGTTCCTTGAAGGTAGAATCTCATATAGATAGGGTGGTAAAGAAAGCTTTTGGTATGCTAGCGTTTATAAATCAGAGCATTGAGTATAGAAGCTGGGATGTAATGTTAAAATTGTACAAGACGTTGGTGAGACCAAATCTGGAGTATGGTGTACAATTTTGGTCGCCCAATTATAGGAAGGATGTCAACAAAATAGAGAGGGTACAGAGGAGATTTACTAGAATGTTGCCTGGGTTTCAACAGCTAAGTTACAGAGATAGGTTGAATAAGTTAGGTCTTTATTCTCTGGAGCGCAGAAGGTTAAGGGGTGACTTGATAGAGGTCTTTAAAATGATGAGAGGGATAGACAGAGTTAATGTGGACAAGCTTTTCCCTTTGAGAATAGGGAAGATTCAAACAAGAGGACATGACTTTAGAATTAAGGGACAGAGGTTTAGGGGTAACATGAGGGGGAACTTCTTTACTCAGAGAGTGGTAGCGGTGTGGAATGAGCTTCCAGTGGAAGTGGTGGCGGCAGGTTCGTTGGTATCATTTAAAAATAAATTGGATAGGCATATGGATGAGAAGGGTATGGAGGGTTATGGTATGAGTGCAGGCAGGTGGGACTAAGGGAAAAAAGTTGTTCGGCACGGACTTGAAGGGCCGAGATGGCCTGTTTCCGTGCTGTAATTGTTATATGGTTATATGGTTATATGGTATATATTTCCATCAGGTCTCTTCTCAACCTCCAGGGTTCCAGAGAAAACAATCCAAGTCTGTGCAACCTCTCTCTGTAGCTGATATCCCCTAATGCAGAAGATAAGTGTTCACCAAAAAAATACTCATCAGCATGAAATCACTGAGCTAATTGTTGATCATTATTCCATGAGAGGAATAGATCGAGCAGGTAGTTGAGGCAGGTAGAATCACAACATTTAAGAGACATTTAGACAGATGCATGGATAGGTCAGCTTTAGAGGGAAATGGGCCAAATGCAGACAGATGGGACTGGTGTTTAGTTTAACTTAGTTTACTTTAGAGATACAGCACAGAAACAGGCCCTGCAGCCCACCAAGTCCACGCCAACCAGCAATCCCCGCTGTATCCCATTATGGGTACAAACTCCATACAGACAGCACCCATGGTCAGGATCGAACCCAGGTCTCTGGCACTGTAAGGCAGCAACTCTACTGCTGCACAACCATGCTGCCAAGTGTAGTTGGGACATGTGTGGACAAGTTGGGCCGAAAGGCCTGTTTCCACACTGTTAGATTCTATGACTCTCTATGAGTCGTATGGTGATTTTCTCCCAAGTTATAAAATTAGCAATGGTGACACCGTGGCCACAGAAAGGATGTTAAACTTAAAAGGTATCTGAATACAGAAAAAAGGAATGAGTACCATGAAATGTGTTGCGTTGTATAAAATCTGAATCTTCACCACAGTCGCCATTACAACTTTGTCTTGTGTTGTCGTTAAGGTACCAGCTTTTGGTTTCATCGAAAGTATTAAACAGAAAAATAAATTCAGGAGCATCTTGGGGCATGTCATCAATGGGTGACAATGTCCCATTCCGGCAGATCAGAAGAGGTCCAATCAAACCTGAATTAATATCCTTCTCCTGTAAGGAAAGAAACAATAAAGCATTTGTAAAATTAAATAAATGTTTTTTTCCTTCTGCAATTCAGGGCGGCAGGATGAGGGCAGCACGACGGTAGAGTTGCTGCCTTACAGCACGTGAGACCCGGGTTCCACCCTGACTGCGGGTAGTGTCTGTACGGGGTTTGTTCTTTCTCCCTATGACCTGCGTGGGTTTGTCCAGGTGCTCCGGTTTACTCCCACACTCAAAAGACATCCAGGTTTGTGGGTTCATTGGCTTGGTATAATTGGAAATTGTTTCCAGTGTGTGTAGGATAGTGTTAGTGAGTGGGAATCGATGGTCAGTGTGGGTCGAAGGGCCTGTTTCCGTGGAGAATCTCTAAACTAAACTAAATTCAAATTGCCAAGAATCATTGAAGTTGTTTCCATTGGAGAACACTCACAAACTTTACGCTAGAATAATAGACCCAGGGCTTGCAAATGGTATCCATGTCTTCAGGGCCAGACCGAGGTGGCACATTCCATACGTAGGTATACGTGGCATTTGGAGGAACAGCATCGTCTGATTTAAACCAATCTGTAGAGAAGTCTTCATACCTCATCCCTTCCGAGGATTTTTCGTACGACACTCCATGTGCGTGAATGGAGTATGGCCTTGAAGCTAAATTTTTGAACATAACCTGATGAATAAGCACACATATGGGTTATCAATCGAGATGATACTGGGTGTTGAAAAGGGCACCATAGTGGCGCAGTGGTAGAGCCAGTGCCTCACAGTGCCAGAGTCTGAGGTTCGATTGTAATGGGAAGAGAATGCCTGATGAACAAGCTGTATTGTTTCACAAAAAGTAATTAATGGGGGCACAGTGGTACAGCTGGTAGAGCCGTAGCCTCACAGTGCTAGAAACCTGGGTTTGATCCTGACCTCGGGTGCTGTCTGTGTGTGGAGTTTGCACGTTCTTCCTGTGACCACGTGGGTTTCCTCCCACGTCCCAAAGACATGCAGGTATATAGGTTAATTAGCCTCTGTAAATTGCACTTAGTGTGTAGTGGGATAACTAGCGTGAATGGGTGATCAATGGTCGGCGTGGGCTTAATGGGCCAAAGGGTCTGCTTCCACGCTGTATCTCTAGAACTAAATTATTAATTTCTGAAAAAGGGTCTCAATCCGAAACTTCACCTACCCATGTTCTCCAGAGATGCTGCCTGACCTGCTGAGTTACTCCAGCATTTAGTGTATTTTTTATTGATGTTATTGAAGCTAGTTAAAGCTAGTGAAATCGCCTTAAGGACTCAGTGAGTAGGATGCACTAAAGATAGTTCTTTCCAGCAACTCTCTCAGTATTCTCTCTGGCTCTTACCACAGATTCTGCCTGAACTATTGAGTATTTCCGGCATTATTTCATGTTATAAATAATAATTCACATTGCTCAATACATTCAAATTAGGCATTACAATAAATCACTGCAATGCAATTTCTCTGTTCGGAACACCATATTCTTTTGGAAGGATTTAGATAGATAAACTTACCAAATAATGAAAGGCCTGGATAGAATGAACGTGGAGAGATAATTCCCATTAGTGGGAGAGTCTAGGATCTGAGGCCATAGCCTCAGAATAAAAAAGATGTACCTTTCGAAAGGACATGAGGATAAATCTATTTAGCCAGAGGGTGGTGAATCTGTGGAATTCATTGCCACAGATGGTTGTGGAGCCCGCCAATGGATATTTTTCTGGAGATTTACAGATTCTTGATTAGTAAGGGTGTCAGGAGTTATGGAGACAAAGCAGGAGAATGGGGTTGAGAGGGAAAGAGAGTTCAGTGGATCACGAGGTCCTCCCCTCTGGCTAAAGTATTACCAATGTAAATTGTGATTAAAAAATTATTTCCACCTTGACGACATCGTTGATTTCTGCTCTGATGACTGGTCCAAGAATTCCCAAGTGGTCCTCTCGTTCTCCGTGTGTGTAACGAGTCTGAAAGAAGGCGTCTGTATATCTTTGAAATATGACCTTTTTGTACCGAGTATTACTTTGCTGTGTGGAATGCGCAAAATCTCTTCTAGCATATTAGGAAGACAGAACACAAAGAATAGACTATCATTCAATATGTCATGCAAAATGTAAATTGGGTCAGCAAATATAACATTGGTTTAGAGATACAGTTTAAAGACATATTTTAGAGATACTATGTAGTTATACTATTTAGTTATACTATTTTATATACTATACCATATGGTTAGAGATACTATATAATATACTTTAGAGACACAGCACACAAACAGGCCATTCAACCCACTAGTGATCACTCCAAACACAAGCACTATCCTACACACTTGTGATAATTTACAATTCTTACCAAAACCAATTAACCTACAAACTTGTACGTCTTTGGAGTGTGGGAAGAAACCGGACCACCCGAGAAAACCCACAAGGTCACGGAGAGAAAGTACAAACTTCGTGCAGACAGCGCCCATAGTCAGGATCGAACCCGGGTCTCCGGTGCGGTGAGGCTGCAACTCTACCGCAGCACCACTGTGCAGCCTCATTTCTACACATATAATAGCACATTAATTTTCTTCAATATTCGATATCATGTAAATTTTGTGCATGTCTTTTAAAATACAATTTAACTCATCTTTTAATCACAAAGACTTGCTAGCTGCTGACATCTTGCAGAATTTGGCACTTTAAGATTGACCCGTATTTGTTCTTTATTACCTGATGGGTTTTAAATGTACAAGATTTGGGCTAGAAGTTTAGTATGAATAAAACACCCCTGCAAATATAATCTCCCTGCTCTGGGCATGGAAATGACTTTGAGATTTAGAATGCAGTTTCGCTACCGGATGATGAAAGGACTACAGAGAGTGGACGTGGAATGGATGTTTCCACTAATGAGAGAGTCGAGAACCTGACACACAGTCTCTGAATAAAAGGACGTATCTTCAAAATGGAGATGAGGAGAAATTTCTTGAGCCAGAGTTTAGTTTTGTTTAGTGTAAAGATACAGTGTGGAAACACCCTGGAGCACCAGGGTAAACCCCATGCAGTCACATGGAGAACATACAAACTCCATGCAGACAACACCCATAATCAGGATTGAACCCGGGTCTCTGGCGCTGTGAGGCAGCAACTCTACCGTTGCACCACTGCTGTCCCAGGATGGTGAATCTGTGGAATTCATTGCCAAAGAGCAGAGATTGATAGGTTCTTGACAAGTGAAGACGTCAAAGGTTATAGGCAGGGGCGGAAATCACGGGGGGGGGGGGGGGGGGGGGGTTTAAAACTTTTAAAAAGTTCCAAGTTTTAAACTTTAACGTTTCATAGGCCTTTAAACCTGTAAAGCCTTTTCGTTTAAGTTTTAAAAGCTATGAAATATTTAGAGGTTAAATTCAGGAGTTGAAGATAGACGAAAAGTGCTGGAGAAACTCAGCGGGTCAGGCAGCATCTTGGGAGAAAAAGGATGGGTGACGTTTCGGGTCCGAACTCCGCCGAGTTACTCCAGCACTTTGTGTCTATCTTTGGTATAAACTAGCATCCGCAGTTCCTTCCTGCACATTCTGTCAGGAGCTAAGATTCATGTTTTTTGTTTCCAATACCTTGATGAGTGTAGATGTGCATTAACATCAGATAATAGCAATGTTATTTCTTTTAGAATAATTCCTTAGCTGGGCAGCAACACTGCAATTAATTCTGAAAAATAATAGTAAGATTAAATGAGAACTTACCAGTTTAAAGTTTGATCTTTATTTTATGAGGAGTTACGATGAGGGATTACGTGAAGACCCTGCCAGCACGCATGCGTGACATTTTTCAAAGCAGTGGTGCGAAATCACAGATACCAGAGTAGACTAATATAGTAAGATAAGAGAGAACTTTCATACCAGTTGAACTTTATAATAGAGGGTTTTGGGAGCGGAGGGCACGTAATCCCTCATCGTAACTCCTCATAAAATAAAGATCAAACTTCAAACTGGTAAGTTCTCATTTAATCTTACTATTTTACTTCAGAGTCACCTGAGTGACTACGTGAAGATTTCAAAGCTCTGTGATTTCATGCCCTGGAACGAGTCCATGCTCACACACTGCCATGTCATGCTCACACACTGCCATGTTGGGTAAGGAGGATGAACATATTTCAGACATGACACTGTGAAAAACAAAGAAGGTATTTATTCATACCTAAAATAATATGCCCCACATTGGGTAATTTATTTTACAGAACTTAAATATTTTCCTGCAAATGTCTCAGGAGTGGCCACGGGTTTATTATAAAAGCGTTGAAAAGTTTCTTCATTGCTCCAACCCGTTGTGGCAAGGATGTGGTCCATAGGAACTTCCATCATCCTAGCCGCCGATGTAGATGCAGCCCTGGTGGAGTGAGATTTGAAAACATTAGTATCCACCTCCGCTGCGCCTACTACCACCCTTAACCATCTGGATATGGTTTGCACTGTGACCTTATGGTGAGGGCGTTTGTGGCTTATGAGTAAAGCTCTCTCCGTGCCCCTAAGAGTCTTGGTGACTTCTATATATCATAAAATATATGTCACAATGCAGAGCCAACTATCTGCAGGATAGGCCAGAAACTCTAATTTTTGGCCAGAGGAACCGGGTCGGTCTTGTTTAAGTAACCCCTGTATTAGAAAGGTTATCTTGCCATTTGTGATATACATGGCGTCCATACTTAGCTTGTGTAAGGACTGGACCCGTTGTGCTGATACAAGTGCCATAATCATTACCATTTTGTATGTTAGTTTGTCCAGAGTGAGCCCCGATATGGGTGTCTATCCTCGTAACATAGTTAATACAATGCCTATGTCCCATGTACGGGTGTATCTGGACCTGGGGGCATTAGAGTTAAATATACCCCTCATTAGTTTAGATACCAGTGGGTGTGATCCAATAGCCAGGTGATCACTCCCTCGGCCCAGATAATTAGATAGGGCACTCCGTGCACAATTAATGGCACTGTAACTCAATCCTTCATCGAAATGAAGGGTGGCCAGAAACTCCAGCACTTCAGTGATGGTGGCTGAGTCATATGTAGTGTTCGTCCTGGTGCAGAACACTTCCCATTTCCTGACATATGTCAGGTACTGTCTTCTGGTGGACTCCCTGCATGACACTGAGATGGCATTGATCGTCCTGTCAGAGAGTCCGTGGTCCAGAAGTGGCCTGTTCAGAATCTGCAAATCAACAAGTTCATTCGGTCATGGCACGGATGACTTTCCCCTGTCACGGGGTGTACCAACAAACCCGGCCGTTTGTTGATCCGGATGCAGGGTTCTGTGGCCATCTTTTGTACTGCTGGGAACCATGGTTGGGTAGGCCAGTCGGGAACAACCAAAATACCCGTTGCGGAGTCTTGTTTAATTTTTTGTAAGACCCGACTGATGAGGCAGAAGGGGGGAAATGCATAGCAAAACAAATCCCCCCAATGCAGCGAGAAAGCATCCATCGCTGCTGCCCCTGGGTCTGGTTCCCAAGCAACATATGTTGGTAGTTGGTGATTTAGTCTGGATGCAAAAAGGTCGATAATATCTGTAAACACTTTCCAATCCATCATCCATTCAATGTTGTCGTTGAATTTGCGTGACCTGGTGTCTGCCGCTGTATTTAGCTTACCTGGAAGGTAAGTGACTGAGATCCAAATCTCCCTATCCAGACACCGGTGCCAGATATTATTAGCCAATTCATCACATGATATCGACTTTATTCCACCCATATGATTAATATAGGCTACCACTGTGGTATTATCAATTTGTAACCGTACATGCAACTGGTGCATATCTGAGCAGTAGTCCCTGAGTCCATGAAATGCTCCCAGCATTTCTAGGTAATTAATCCCTAGTGCTTTAAACAGAGTTAATTCATGTGCACGCCATCTGCCACCACAACTAGTGGTGGTATTAGTTGCTCCCCAACCTTTAGCACTGGCATCAGTCTGTAATGTAACTGTGGGATTCATGATAGTGATGGGGTTAGAACAATGCTGAGCATTTTCTATCCACCAGTTTAATTCTGATTTAGCTTTCCCTGGTAGTTTCATAGGCCTATCGAAATGGCCTGCATGATTTTTGAGAGCTAAAGTTTTTGCTCTTTGCAGGTTTTGGTAATGGAGTGGTCCAAATTGTGCTGCTGGGAATGCAGCCACTGGTTTTCCAATCACTCTGGCAACTTGCTGAATGGATGGTTCCCTGATGCCAGTGAGGCTTTTGCATGCTTCCATCAAGTCTGTCTCTTTGTTTGGTGGCAAGGTGATAGACATTTGAACAGAGTCAATAGTGAACCCCAAATAATCCATGGAAGTGGAGGGTTTCAATTTTGATTTATCTGGATGTATGATAAATCCCAGCTTTTGAAAAAGATGTTTTGTGGCTGATACTGTCAATGTAGCCATCTCCAAATTCTCACCTACAATGAGAATATCATCAAGGTAAGCCATGACGATATGGTTATATTTCCTTAAGTAAGCTAAAGCTGGTTTTAATAATTTTGTAAACAGCCTGGGTGCTGATGACAACTCATTGGGTAAGGCCTTATATTGCCATAGCTGTCCCATCCAGACATATTTCAGGTATTTATGATGATCCTTGTGTATTGGTACTGAATAGTATGCATCTTTTAGATCGATGCACGCCATATAGTACCTATCAGAAATTAGCTGTTTGGCTGTGACAAACGTGTCCATCTTGAAATGGGCATACTGAACGGAAGTATTTAGTTCGGTCAAATCTATAATGATGCAGCAACCGCCATCTTTTTTGTTTTTTGTAAATATATTTGATACAAACTCTTGATATTCTATGATTGTCTTCTCAATTACCCCTTTTGTGTTTAGTCTTAACAGTTCAGCATGGCCTGCTGTTCTCTCTTTTTGTGAAAGTATGAACTTCCGGCTTGGCGTATGCTGAACTGGGATGGCGAGTTCGTATACAAATTCAATTTTGTAACTCTGAATACTTCCGAGTATGTAAGGATCAGAGGTAAAAGTGCTCCACACATGATGAAACAAGTGCAACCGTCCACTAACCTTTGATGAATCTAGACATGCAATGTTTTTGAGGCAACCAGACCCAGCTACCTCCATGGTTACTGCCAGTGCTGTGTCGGTTCTCTCTGCCCTTGTTTCTTCTGGTATTGTGTTGCTGCATTGTGGGGTTGGTGCATTTTCCAAGAAGGCCGGGCTGGGCCATGGTCTAAAAAAGACTGCTGAGCAGGTGGGCCGGCCTTCGAGCTTTCACCACCAGATGGTCTTTCGTCGTACCATTGTCTGGTGGATGTGTAGGGGTGCTGCCGCTGCTGATAGTGGGTTTTAGAGGTGTTTGGCACCTTGATCAGGCCTATAGCCTTGGCCTCCTCATCCAGGTCTTTCACCTGCTTCAGGAGGTTGTCCCCAAACAGCAAATTTGGCGGCTGAGTGCTACTGGTCCTGCATAATCCCGCAAATTTGGGATTAAGTGCAGGCTTAATGATGCTCTTCCTGTAACTGTTAATCTCAAACTGAGTATTACACAGTAGTGCTAGAGCATCTTGTAGCTCTTCAGGCATATCAACCCCATCAGCTGTCCTGGTTACTGCTGTGATTCCAGCAGCCAGCAGTTTAAGGATTCTCTGGAGCTTCACCTACTGGCTCCTTATAGATGGGCTCATGTTGCCCCAGATGGGGTTGTTGACTGCTGGTACATTTAGAGAAATGCAGTTCTCTGGAACGAGGTATTTCTCAGCCATAGTGTTTATGGCTTGCTCCTGCAGCTGGTTTGTAGCCATGTAATTTATACTGGCTGCCAGCTTTGGATGTATAGGCAGTCCTTTCTGTGTTGGTACAGCATGTTTATTTACCATGCCCAACAATTCTTCTGGCACCCCTAACACAGGCAACTGTTCAGCCATTGCCCCTTCTTCAGGGTCAGCCCAGCTCTGACCCCTAATGCTCCCCTGCGAAGAGGGTGTGACATTTGGCAGTCCTTGAAAGGATTCTGCCGTGGGTCTGTGAGGAGACCCATCGTGACTCTGCCCCTGCATAAGCAGGTCACGCTGGAGCAACTGCTCCACCATCCGCTCCATGCGGGAAAGACGCCCGCCGTCGCTATCCGCGAACGGGGTATCTTCAGGTCCGGACCCAGCTGAGTCAACGGTCCTGTCCGACTTCCGGGTGGTTTTGCCAGCGGACCGCGGCGCACCTACGGTCTGTTGCGGCGAGAATTCGGGAGCTGCTGGCAGCACCTGCAGCTCTGGAGAGACGGCACGCTGCTGGCTGCTTCCCACAGCAGCGGATTCTGCCGCTGCTCTCCGGGATTTTCGCGACTCCATGGTGCTTTCTCCGTGTCTGAAAAACAAAATACACCGAGTCGCCACGCTCACCAGAATGGTAAGACTTACCTTCAGTAAGTTTTTAAACTTACGCTGAAGGAGCTCCGCTCCTCCCGATTGTCGCTTCCGCAATGCGTTCGACGGTATGTCGCGCATGCGTGCTGGCAGGGTCTTCACGTAGTCACTCACGTGACTCCAAAGTAAAATTAGCAATGCAGAATGTTAATCTGTCTTGACACCAAGTTGCTAACTGTCTGATCAACCTATTTTTGAGCACCTTTAATGTAGCAAATGACAATGAGAGAGACAACATCAGAATGTTAGCAATTTTTTAATGGTCTGTGTGTAGGGTGTCGATCTGATCTAATTTGGGGAATTCTGGTTTGGGAACAGCTCCATCCAAGACTGCATGAAATTCCAGGGAATTGTGGACTCAGCCCAGACCATCACACAAACCAACCTCCCTTCTATTGACTCCATTTATATCTCACGCTGCCTCGGCAATGCCAGCAGCATAATCAAGCGTGAGACAGGTGTGAAAATGCACATCTCCAGATTCAGGGTCAGCTTCTTCCCAGCAGATATCAGGCAAATGAGCCATCCTACCACAACTAGAGAGCAGTCCTGAACTACTTTCTACCTCAATGTTTGATCGAACTTTACTGACTTTATCTTGCACTAAACGTTATTCACGTTATTCCTTTTATCATGTATCTGCACACTGTGCATGGCTCGATTGCACAGTGCAATCATGCATTGTTTTTCCTCGGACTGGTTAGCACACAACAAAAGCTTTCCACTGTACCTTGGTTCATGTGAGAATGAATTAAACTAAACTAATTTACAACATGAAGAAATGGGACCAAAAAAAGCAAAAACAATTAGAAATGGTGATAAGATTCCAAACTTACTTTGCATTCCCGGAATAATCCCAATAAATTTCCACTGCAGCTATAAAGTACCGCCTCACATTCCCACTGTGGCTACGTAAGTAATGTTCCACAATCATCTCTGGATCCCGGGACAATTCTGAATGAGTGCGTTCGTCGTGGGTATAAGGGTTTACAGAATCTACATGGGTCTTCTCCTCATTTTCCAACGCAGCTCCAAGAGGGTTTACCTCTACGTTTGCAATGTATTCGTCGTAATCATGAGTGCCTTGGTGGTTGAGTTTGGGAACTCCAATGATGATACTGCTGGAAGAAACATCTTGATAGATTACAGAGTGTTTTTGCTTGGCTTTAAACCCCCTTGGTGAAAACTGATTTTTGCCCATGGGAACATGAATGTGTTGTTTCATCCCAGGCTTGAACCCTCTTGGTGACAGCTGATTCTTCATTCTATTTCTGTGTTTCAGCATCATTTCAGCTGCAGCTTTCCTTCTCGTGTTTTCCACAGGTTTGAGCATTTGTCGAGAGTTATTTTTTACTGAGTCTTTTATGTACCTTTTCAAACTTTTTACCTTGGACACACGAACGCCTCTACCTTCCACTTGGTAGGTCAGATGATGCCCATTGGGTTTTAAAGGTGTTCCCTGAAATCGAACCCTGTGCTTGTCTTCTGCATATTTCTTTAAGAAAATAAATACCTTTTCATGATTTTCACCGCTTTCCAGACTTGACTCTTCCGAGGTAATAGTAAAATTGTTTGGAATCTCACTGGACACTTGACTGAACAAATTCTTCTTCTCAGAATCTCTACTGGTCTCTGTACTTGAGTCTTCTGAGGAGTCTGTGAAATGTTGTAGAGTCTCGCTGGATACTTGACTGAGTGAAATCTTCTTCTCACCATTAGTCATTGCTTCACTTGTGCTTCTATTATTTGTAATGTCCTCTGACTGACTCACACCAAGCTGGATGAAGTCAGGAGTGAGTGCCTCCTCAATTGCCTGATTGTCTTCAACTGACATTGATTCATGAACAAACCCTAACTCAGCACCAACAACCCCTTTGATGACTTCCTGTTGGCCCCCCATTTCACTGTCAGTATTTACTTCTACAACATCCTCATCGCCTTGTCCAATCAAATCTTCAACGTTGCCTTTTTGACGATTTCTTCCTGAGCTATTTCCTTGTGGAACTGAAGCAAACGCTTCTTCTCCCTCACCATCAGTAGTGTTGGCGTAACTTGCACTCTCTGCACTTAGCTGAGAATTATTACTGTGTCTTAATGTCGATTCAGGAATCTGCTCTGTGAGACTAAGCAGGATGCCTGTGTCGTTCCTGTTCCGTAATAAAGTGGTACTGTCGATGGCTGCCATTGATTCAGTATCTTCAGGTCCATTAGTGTCATCCCTTGTGTAATTGTCTTTGGTAGGAATCTCCAAGCTGGTTGGTTCTTCCACCATGCTCTGCATATTGTGGCTTAAAAGAGGGTTTGTTGAGGTGGAATTCAGAGGTCGTGAATCAGATCCTGATTCAGCTAATGGTGTCACTTCGCTGGGTGCTTCTGCCATTGTTGGTTCTACAGTTGAACTTTCATTTAGTTCAACAGATTCTTCAATGTTGTCCTCTTCAGAATAATCCAAGTCATCCCTTATACCTTCATTTGTTAAATTGATTGGTTTACTTGCATTGATGAATGTTCGACTCTGAGTTCCATTTGGATATGATGTAGCTTCTTCCATGAATGCAACAGTGTTGTGCTCTGTTGAGTCCTCTTCAATAAATTGGAGAATATCTTCTCCTTCGGTGCTTTCCTGCAAATTTTTGAATGACCGCAGACCAAATTCTTTCAGTATTTCCAGAGTGTCTTCATCTATTTCCTGGTCGTTCTCTTCCTCACTGATATCTACCAGGATTTTGTCTCCCTCGTATTCAATCTTGAAAAAGACCAGTGGGTGCGAGACCATCTCGTCATCGCATTGGAGGACTTTAATTCTCATCCTCATACCGTAGGTCCTCAGCTGTGTGCTCAGGGGCCTGAGAAGCCACTCTCCTGCAAAACCCAACACTGCATCTCAAGACCAGCAGTAAGCCAGAACACTCAGTGCTGCGCAGGGATGAAACATGGCAAGTCAAACTAAGGCAGAACCTTCACAGTGAACGACAGGGCACTTGGGGTATTGTAGAGCAGAGGGATTAGGTGTGGAGGGACATAGTTCCTTGAAAGTGGTGGCACAGGTGGATAGAGTGGTCAAGAAGGCTTTTGGCACATTGGTCTTCATCAGTCAGAGTATCGGGGGGTGGGGGGGGGGGGGTTGTGTGTGTGTGTGTGTGTGTGTGCGCAAAACTGAACACACTCTTGACTCCTGAAGTTGGGAGGTCATGTACAGTTGTTAATGTGGCCATACTCTAAATGTGGCCCCATCAATGACGTTTACAACTGTACATGACCTCCCAACTTCAGGAGTCACGAGTGTGTTCAGTTTTGGTCACCATGTTATAGGAAAGATGTTGTTAAGCTGGAGGAGGTTTACGAGGATGTTGCCAGACCTCAAGTGCCTGTGCTATAGACAGAGGTTGTCTATGCCTGGACTTTATTCCTTGGAGCACAGCAGGATAAGGGGTGATCTTATGGAGATCCATAAGATCATGAGAGGAATAGATAGGGTTAATGCACAGTCTTTTCCCCAGAGTAGGGGAATCAATAACCAGAGGACATAGGTTTAAGATGAGAGGGGCAAGATTTAATAGGAACCCAAGGAGCAATTTATTTTACGCAGAGGGTGGTGGGTAAATGGAACGAGCTGCCAGAGGAATTAGTTGAGGCAAATACTATAACAACATTTAAAATAGATTTGGACAGGTACATGGATAGGAAAGGTTTAGAGGAATTTGGGCTAAATGCAGACAGATGGGACCAGTGTAGATGGGACATCTTGGTCCAAACGGGCCTGTTTCCGTGCTATATGACAAAGAGGACTGATAAGAATATGCACTTGGTATGGTCAACAGCACAATAAAAGATGGGCTCACCCGAATTGTCCATCAGCATGCTCACAGTTTTGCCAGATAAAGGGAAGAGATGAATCACGTCTTCATTCATCTTTCTGTAGTTGAAGGTGTGTCCGTGAAAATTAATTGACAGCACGCGGTCCTGAGAACCGACGCTGAACACGTGCCAGTAGGTGATATCCCCTTCACAGAATGGCAACGCCTCTGTGCTTTCATACACAAAACCATTTATTGCTGTAAAAACACACAAGAGTCAAGTGTTTTATTGTCATACATCCCAGATAGAACAATGAAACTCTTACTTGCAGCAGCACAACAGAATATGTAAACATAGTACTCTGTAAGCAATATAATAAATGAGAAAAAAAAGTAAATTGTGTATATATGTGTGCGTGTGTGTGCGCATGTGAGTGTGTGCGCGCATGTGTGCATGTACACACACACAAATGCAAACAATAATAGTGCAAAAAGACAAAACCAATGCCCCCAAGTCAATGCAGTTCAGAGCTTATTTGGAGGAAACACAATGGCATGCATCAAAATATAAATGCTTGCATTAATATGTGATGATAATGGCGCCAGGACAACAGGCCTTCATGGTCAGGTTAGGAAACTCTGCATTAACAACTGGGAGTTGAAAATGTTGAAAGCCTGGCGACTCTTGTATACTGTCTCAGTGTACTTTTCTATACACTTGTACTATATCTAAGATGTGCTTACGTATAGTAATACAGGTCCACCACCTATTTTGCAGTAACCAGGCTTCCTTTAATCTGGACAAAATCACGAGAACACACTCCAAGTCAAGATGCACTACCAACAAAAGATGGAAATAGCTTCCCATGCACCTGTACTCACTGTACATGATGTTTGATTCATAAAACTCAGGGTCTGTGGGGTCAACACTGGATGGATACAAGCACGACTGAATGTTCTCATCAATGTACCAGCTTTGGTTTTCATCAATTGCTGCAAATATGATGCGTTGTTCTTGATCGACTCTTATCTAAACAGAACAGAATGAAACATCAGATCTTCAAAGGTTACAAAAAGACAACTCTACAGCAACTTGACCAAAGCACAGTGGTGGAGCAGTAGAATTGCTGCCTTATAACACCAGAAACTCACCAATTCACCTGCAAACCTGCGTGTCTTTGGGATGTGGGAGGAAACCGGTGCACCCGGAGGAAACGCACGCGGTCACAGGGAGAACGTGGAAAATCCACAGAGACAGAACCTGAGGTCAGGATCGAACCCGGGTCTCTGACGCTGTGAGGCAGCAGCTCTACTGGTTGTAGTGTGTGGAATACGTCAAATGTTTATGAACTTTAGGAAACGTAGTGATTACAAATTCAAAGTGTGCATCTATTTCTTCCAGTTCATTTATTGAAGTTATATAGACTTTGGCACTTAAGATACACTATTTATCAATTAATTTTTGAAACAGCTCTTTTAGTTGGCTGGCTGACTGACCTTAATTGGAAAAAGTCCTCTTGTGTCACTAGAACATACCAAACTGTTCTCTCTAATTATAAAATGACAAACATTAGCATGAGCAACAACAAGGCAGCAAGTAGGTTTGTGTCCATCAGTCCAAAGAAGAATCCCAACATGAAATGGTGCATATTCATTTTCTCCAGGGGGGATGCCTGACCTGCTGAGGTTATTTATTTATTTAGAGATACAGGCTGGAAACAAGCCATTCGGCCAACCCAGTCTGTGCCGATCACGATAACCTGTACACGAGTTCTATCCTAACACTAGGTTCAAATTACAGAAGTCCATTAAGAAGAAAATTCCAGAAGAAACCGGAGTACCGTGAGAAAACACACGTGGTGACAGGGAGAATGTACAAACTCCATACAGACAGCACCCGTAGTCAGGATCAAACCCAGGTCTCTGGTGCTGTAATGCAGCTGCTCTACCGCTGCACCACTGGGCTGTCCTTACTCCAGCACTTTGTGTTCTTTACACCAAGTAAGTTAGTGTTTATACAGTAAACGTTGACAGATTAATGCTACTTCACCTGTAAATTCCGGGCATCCAAAGAGCGTCCCTTGCAGATTAGAAGCGGTCCAAAAAGTCCGGAAGCA
The DNA here is from genome assembly GCA_963514005.1 of Raja brachyura. The sequence continues at coordinate 37,736,029 of OY740792.1, forward strand.
ATGTCCCGAGTGGTGTCCACAGCACTGTGATACACTCTCGTTAGACATCTAGGATCCAATGACGTTGGCCCATCGTTTTCAGAGATGACCCAAAGATATTTCTGGATTTGATCAGGTTCAACCTGACTCTTGGAATCTGCAGGGTTAATATTGCGACGCATTTAGTACTAGCAGCAAAATAATGCCACTGTTATTTTAAGGCAGCTACCTCAATAAACAGAGTGGGATGTTCTCTTGGTTGCAACTACTCTTTGGAGAAGCCCGCATACTCAGTCAGACTCATAGCACTGTACACCTGGACACAATGAACCACGCCATCACCAACTAAAAAGCGGTCCTGACCTATCATCTACCTGTTTGGAGACCTTCGGAGTATCTTTAATTGGACTTTACCTTGCACTAAACCTTATTCCCTTTATCCTGTATCAGTACTCTGTGGACGGCTTCATTGTAATCATGTGTAGTCTTTCTGTTGACTGGATAGCATGCAAACAAAAAGCTTTCCACTGTTGCTCAGTACACGCGACAATAAACTAACAATAAACAATAAACTAACACATCAAACAGCCCAGCTAACCAGGCAAAACTTTATCCAGAATCTAGAAACAAAGAACTGCAGATGCTGGTCAATACCCAAAGTGCTGGAGTAACTCAGCAGGTCAGGCAGCAACCCTGGACAACATGGATAGGTGACATTTTGGGTCTAGACCCTATTTCAGAGCCTTTTTATCTGGGATTTCTTCCATTGCCTCCACCTCAGGGCCTTATTCTATGGGCAGGAGTCCTCGCAACATGAGTCTGAAGAAGGGTCCCGGCCCGAAATGTCACCTATCCATGTTCTCCGGGGATGCTGCCTGACCTGCTGAGTTACTCCAGCACTTTGTGTCCCGCATTATCCAGCCTCTCCCTCTAACTCAAACCCTCCAGGTCCTTGTTGTTTTTTGTGCTCTCTTTCCAGTTTAATGGCATTCTTTCTTCGGCAGGACGACCACATTGTCTGCCCAGACTGTTACTCCCAAGTAGGGGACGAGAAGCTGTAAAGGGGAGGAGTGCAGGAGATTTAAGGAAGTATTTCACACACATGCTGCCTAACCTTCTGAATAACTCTAGCACTTTGTGTGTCACCCAAGATTCCAGCATCTGTACTTCCTTGCATCTCCATTTTACGCCTCATCTCTCCTTATCTGACACCTTTTATGTCCTTTTCACCTCTAGTCTTTGTCACCTAATTCACTCATCTCTCCAAATCAAACCTCCCCCTCACCTGTTTCCACCTATCGCTTGTATAGGAAGGACTGCAGAATCTGGTTTACCCCAAAGATAGACACAAAATGCTGGAGTAATTTAGCAGGTCAGGCAGCATCTCTGGAGATAAGGAATAGGTGATGTTTCGGGTCGACACACTGAGTTACTCCAGCATTTTGCGTCTATCCACCTATCACTTGTCAAGCTTTGTCCCAACCTTATCTCTTTTCCAGCTCCCCCCTCCCCCCCCTCCCTCCTGCAAATGTCTGAAGAAGGGTCCCGACCCAAAATGTTACTTGTCCATGCCCTCCACAAGTGTGGCCTGACCCGCTGAGTTCCACCTGCACTTTTTTGTTTGGCTTAAGATATAAAAAGCAGCTTTTTTACCTTATGGATTGAATACAAGTGAGATTTTTCCGAATTTACCCAAGTTCTTTTGGTTCACATCCCAGATCTTCTCTATATTTCTATACTAAATATAAAACTCAAAGGTTGAAAACAGTTTTTTTTATTTTAAGTGGTAAGAAAACAACTTTAAAGGTTTATGTTAATTATTGTGACATGTGCGAAGATACAGTGAAAAGCTTTGGTTTGCATGCTATCCAACCAGGTCGGATAATACTATACATAAATACAAACAAAAATTTTAAAAAGGCACCTTTAGAAAGGAGATGAGGAGGAATCTCTTTAGTCAGAGCGTGGTGAACCTGTGGAATTCACTGCCACGACGGCGGTGGAGGCCAAATCATTGGGTATTTATTGAGAGATTCTTGATTGGTGAGGGTATCGAGAGTGATGTGAGGAAGGCGGGAGAATGAGGTTGAGCGGGAAAGATAGATTAGCCATGATTGAATGGCGGAGTAGAATCGATGGGCCGAATGGCCTACTGCTGCTCCTATGACTTATGAAATCAACCTCAAGCACAATAGATAGAGCAAAAGGTACTTTAGAGCTGACTTTAGTTAGCAGGCCTTACGTAGAACATACATCAACCTGTTTGAGAAAATCAGATCCAATGATGTAATGAAAACATTAAAGTTTTTATTTACCTGAGGAATTCCCGGGGTATTTAACTCCTTCATTTATTTTACTGACTGAAATACCATTTGGGTAGATGCTGTATGGTCGACTAGCCTTATTCTTAAAATAAATCTGCAAAAGACAGCAGTTAAAATATATTGTAAAAGTAAACTCTTTCAAGATACCTTGCTACATTTGTAAAGTAAGGCTGCACATTGCTGCTTTACAGCGCCAGGGACCCGGGTTCAATCCTTGCTAAAGGTGCTGTCCGCATGGAGTTTGTCCATTCTCCAATTGGCTTCAGTGAATTTTCCTTAGTGTGCAGGACTAGAACTAGGGTGATCGATGGTCAGCATGGACTCGGTGAGCCGAAGGGCCTGTTTTCACACTGTATCTCTAATCTAAACTAAACTAAAACTAAATGGCCTAAGCCAAACATCTGCATAAAGCAGAAATCTTTGTTCTACTTATTATGTTTGTCCTCACTTTATAAAAGTTACATAATGCGCCCGAAAGTTTGAAATATGTCCATTACTCCTCCGCTTCCTTAGAAGACTGAGGAAGGTCAGTATGTCAACCTATACTCTATTGACATGCTACAGGTGTATGCAGAGACCATGCTGATTAAGGACATCAAGTCCAGTTCTGCAACTTGAACACCCAGGAACAAAGGTGATTACAGACAGCGATGGACACTGCCCAGTCCATCATGGGTACTGAATTCCCCACCATCAAAAGGATCTACAGGAGACACTGCCTCAAAATCTTGGCAGCCAACATCATCATGGACCCACACCATCTTGGCCATGCTCTCATTTCACTCCTACCATTGGAAACAGGTACAAAAATATGAAAACTGGGACCACTAGAGCAGCTTCTTCCCAACAACCATCAGGCTGTTGAATACTACACAAGAGTGTAGATGGGACATGTTGGTCGTCGAGGGCAAGTTGGGCTGAAGGGCCAGTTTCCACGCTATATGACCACACTTCTATGAACTACTATGGAGCGTTGTTTAGTGGGAATTTTTGATCATGGATGGGTGACGTTTAGGTCGGGACCCTTTCGTCAGAGCTGAAACGTCACCTATCCATGTTGTCCAGAGCTGCTGCCTAACCCATTGAGTTACTCCAACACTTTGTTTCTTTGGATATAGTCAATGATTCTTTTTATTTATTTTTTGCACTTAACATTTCAGTAAGTTATCACTTCACGTAGAGAGTGATTTAGAAATTAGATATTCTGCACTAAAACCTGTCATCAGCACATATATGGTTATATCTTTTAGCTTCCCTTTTTCATAAATAATAAAAAGATAAACTATAATGCTAATCTGTTAGTAACCAAGGCCACAGTTAAATGTTCCTGCATAAGTGTACCTTAATGATATCTCCGACTTCACCTCGAATGATTGGTGCCCCAATTCCATCTTGTAGCATCGATGCACCTTTGTCTTCTTCCAATGGTTTACATTTAGTGAAAGTTTCATCTGTGTATTCCACATATTTTGCCTTTTTATATATTTTGCCAATCCGGTTTGGCCGTTGCTCCAAATACTTAGATCTGTAATCACTATGGAGTATTAAACACAAAGTTAATTCATGGGGAGAATAGTGCTTATGACAATAACGTTTCACCAGTCCATTATTGAATTGATCATGCTGGGAAACTCTTCTAAAAAGGTAAAGAAGGGAGCACTCCCCCACTCCTCTGAACTCCTCCCATTGACGTCTCAAGCCCAACAATCCAGTCTCTTCCAACCCCTGCTTCCTATTCTCCCAAGTCTAGAAATGACTAAGGCATGAGCAGGACTAGCGCTGGAGGAACTCAGCGGGTCAGGCAGCATCTGTGGAGGGAATGGACAGGTGACATTTTGGGTGGGGACCCTTCTTCAGACTGCGGTACCATTGAAGCTCCTGCAGTAATGCAGTTTTGATAGAGGGAGAGATGAAAACTATACTGGAATTGGAAAGAGAGGTGTTTTTATTCTTTCTTTCAATGGAGTGACACGGCATGGACACGGCTGTTTGGCCCAACTTGCCCACACCGCCCAACATGCCCCAACTACATAGCCCCACCTGCCCACATTTGGCCCATATCACTCTAAACCTTTCCTATCCACGTTCCTGTCCATATGGCTTTTGAGGCAGAAATGCTAGAAAACATATGAGTAACATTTCAACAGCTTTGCCTCCTCTTCCTTGCTAATCATGTTAGCACACAAAAACACATTAAATAATGGATATACTTCATCATTAACTTGTTTCAGAGGCTGTTGCACATTATCCATTTCATTGCTTCAGCCCATTCACTTTGAGACCAAACTGAGCTACCTGTCAATATAGCTGGGGATATCAGAAGCATAATTCCAACTCATTTCTTCGGCTGCAATGAAGTACAGTCGAATCTTTCCTGATGATCTGGTTGAACGATATCCCGTGGAAGGTTGCTCAAGGTCACCTTCTTCAATGTTGAGAAATCCATAGAGTCCCGCTATTTGAGAAAACATCACAAGAAAGTAAGTCTTTTTATGGAAATCCTAAATGCCTGCAGCTCACTTTTCACACTGGAACATAAGGGATAGACGTCAATAGGTAGCACAGTGACCAGCTGGTAGAGCTGCTGCCTCACAGCGCCAGAAACCCGGGTTCAATGCCGATCTTAGTCCATAAGTTCTAGGAGCTGAATTAGACCATTCGGCCCATCAAGTCTGTTCCGCCATTAAATCATGGCTGATCCATCTTTCCCTCTCATCCCCATTCTCTTGCCTTTGCTCCATAACCCCTGACACCCTTACTAATCAAGAATCTGTCAACCTCTGCATTGCCAGGTCCTCAGGTGCTGCCTGTGTGTGGAGTGTGCACGTTCTCCCTGTGACCACATGGGTTTCCTCCGGGCGCTCCATTCTTATGGATATGCAGGGAATGGAACACGTGCAGGGGCAGAGCTGATTAGCTTATCGTGGAATCATGTTGGGCACAGACATAGTGGGCCGAGGACCTGTTCCTGCACTGTACTATTCTATTAATTAAATTAATGGCAGCAATTGGTTCAGATTACTGCCACAATCCCTCCTAGCTTTGCAACTTCTTATTGAGCTGATGATGAACTAAGTGATCTTGTAATGCCCTTCTAATTACTCCGACTTCAATGTATGTCACTGATCTTTTCATATTGAGAACGAAGGGGGACCCAGCGGGTGGGGGCGAGATCATATGGGGGGACCTGGTGGAGGGGGTGGGGAGGTGGGGGAGGGGTGCTACCACATAGATGGGACTGCCTCTATGAGGTTTACCGGGTTATATGCAAAACAAAGCATTTCACTGTACCTAGGTACATGTAACGATAAAGTATCATCGGTAGGGAAAATTCCTAGAATTTGCTACCTAATGTTTTATGGAAGTGCAGTTGTCAGAGAGAGTACTGCAGATTCTGAAGGTGGAAATGACTGGACACAGGGAAATAAGCAATAGAATGGAATTGATAGGTTTGCTCTGATGGCCAGCATTGACTTGATGGGCTGAATCACCTCCTTTTATGTAGAAGCAAGGAATTGCAGATGCTGGTAGGGCAGCATCCCTAGAGGACATGGACAGATGATGTTTCGGATCGGGATCCTTGAGTTTAGTTTAGAGATACAGAACGGAAACAGGCCCTTTGGCCCACTGAATCCGCATCAACCTGCGATCCCGTACACTAGCACTATCCTACACACTAGGGACAATTTACAATCTTTACCGGAGCCAATTAATCTACAAACCTGTACGTCTTTGAAATGTAGGAGGAAACCGGAAAACCCACACCGTCACGGAGAGAACATACAAACTCCGTAGTCAGGATCAAACCCGGGTCTCCGGGTAAAGCAGCAACTGCGGCACCATGCCGCCCTTCAGACTAATCTGAAGATATCAGTCTGAAGAAGGGTCCCGACCAAAACGTCATCGAACTATGGTCTCCAAGAATGCAGCTGCCTGACCCGCTGAGATACTCCAGCATTTTGTGGCCTTTCTCATTTCCTTTTATGTTGGGAGAAAATATATATAAACTTATGGTCTACTATGCTACCAGAAATGGACAATTATGGTGGGTTTGGAGAGTTTCTATTTGGTGTTAATAGCTCTTAGTTCATGTTCCTTCTCTACCTGAAGACCATTAACAGCAGTCCACCAGATTGTACTAACATCAATAAAAGATATACCTGGAATCAGTAAGCATGTCCTTGCCCTTACCCTGGCGATGGTGCTGCACTTGAGACGAGAGCAGCCATTTTCCAACTTCGGTGGGAAACATCTCAGCAGTGATGGACGAGCTTGGAGTCAGGCCAATGGACGACACTCTGTGGTTATTTTGCAAGAGGACTTGGCCATTAAAGTGGACTGAGAAGATTTCCGGACCATAGCTCATACCAATCAGATGCCAACTAACCTTGCCATAAACACTGACATTAAGTTCTATAACAGAGAGAAAAAAAACATTAATTTAGCAACACCATCAAAATATCATGTTATCTATTTAAAAATATTTGTCTGGTATTACATTTTCAAAGAAGTGTAGAAAATCCATAGATATGGGATCCATAGATGGCATGGTGGTGCAGCGGTTGAGTTGCTGCCTTACATTGCTTGCAGCACTGGAGAACCGGGTTCGATCCTGACTACGGGTGCTGTCTGTACGGAGTCTGTACTTTATCCCCGTGACTATGTGGGTTTTCTCCAAGATCTTTGGTTTCCTCCCACAAGACTTACAGGTTTGTAGGTAAATTGGCATGGTATAAGTAAATTGTCCCTAGTGTGTGTAGGATAGTGTTATTGTGCGGTGATTGCTGGCCGGTGCAGACCCAGTGGGCCGAAGGGTCTGTTTCCGCGCTGTATCTCTAAAAGTAAAAAAAAAGTTTGTATTACCCTGAGAAATTTGTTTTCCTTTCACGGTACCACTTAGATCAGGGTTGAAACACAATTCCATCAGGTGTTGTGCCCATGTGCCTTTCTTCAACCAAAGAGTTGCACAGATTTCTGCTACGATCAATGTTTATCTAAACGATGATCCCTGCCTCATTGGCATTTCCTTTCCACATGCTTTATCAGTAGATCCTCAGAAGTGTGGTCTTAATGGATCTGGGGCCACAAATTCCTCTTCCCTAATACCTTGCAGCCATCATAATCAAAGACCTCTCCCACCCCAGTCATTCTTTCTTCTCCCCACTCCTGTCAGACGGAAGATACAAAAACTTGAAAGCAAGCATCACCAGACTAAGGAATAGCTTCTTCCCCTCTGTTATCAGGCTTCCGAACTGTCCTTCCACAAGCTAGAGTACTGTCCAATTCACCGCTACCCAATTGCGGACACTGGAACTGATGCGCTACATTGCTGAGAGCGATGTTCTCACTATGTAACTTTCTATTTTCTCAACCTATTGTACTTTAGTTTGACTTGATTGTATTTATGCAAGGTATTATCTGATTGGATCACAGGCAAAACAAAGCTTTTCACTGTACCTTGGCATTCGTGACAATAATAAACTTAAATGTAAACCTAGGTTGTTGATCATGATCTCAGAATTAAAACATCTCGCAAGGCAGGGCGTTTCATGTTTGCAGCAGAGGCACCAAAGAGCATCAGTAACGTTGAGGGAAATTCTTTGCAAGAACACCTGATCGCACCAGTTGGGAATAAAGTGCAACTGGTCTTCTCATCAAGGATGTCCATGTCAAACATGGCACTTTACTTCCACAAGTGCTGCTTTGCCCATCATGTTGGTATTGGTTTATTGTTGTTTAGTACACCAAGATACAGTGAAAAGCTTTTGTTTGTGTGCTGCACAGCCAATTCATACTATATGAGGTGCCACAGTGGCACAGTGACAGAGTTGCTGCCTTACAGCACCAGAGATCCGAGTTCAATCCTGACTACGGGCGCTGTCTGTACGGAGATTATATGTCCTCCCTGTGACCGCGTGGGTTTCCTCTGGGTGCTCTGCTGTCTTACCACATTCCAAAGACATGCGGGTTTGTAGATTAATTGCCTTCTGTAAATTGTCCCTAGCGTGTAGGATAAAAAACTAGTGTACGGGTGATTGCTGGTCGGTGCGGACTCGGTGAGCTGCGGGGCCTATTTACATGCTCTATCTCCAAACTAAACCAAACCAAACTATACACAATTGCAATCAAGTCAGATAAAACGACACCAGGCATTGCAAAGATAAAATCTCAGAGTGCAGAACATGATGTGACAGCATTGTGTATCAAGAACAGCCTCTTCCCAATGAACAGGAGGCAGGTGACTAGTGGGGTGCCTCAGGGATCTGTGTTGGGTCCTTTGTTGTTTGTCATGTACATCAATGATCTGGATGAAGGGGTGGTAAATTGGATTAGTAAGTATGCAGATGATACCAAGATAGGGGGTGTTGTGGATAATGAAGAGGATTTCCAAAGTCTACAGAGTGATTTAAGCCAGTTGGAAAAATGGGCTGAAAGATGGCAGATGGAGTCTAATGCTGATAAATGTGAGGTGCTACACCTTGGCAGGACAAATCAAAATAGGACGTACATGGTAAACGGTAGGGAATTGAAGAATACAGTTGAACAGAGGGATCTAGGAATAACCGTGCATAGTTCCTTGAAGGTGGAATCTCATATAGATAGGGTGGTAAAGAAAGCTTTTGGTATGCTAGCCTTTATAAATTAGAGCATTGAGTATAGAAGCTGGGATGTAATGTTAAAATTGTACAAGGCATTGGTGAGACCAAATCTGGAGTATGGTGTACAATTTTGGTTGCCCAATTATAGGAAGGATGTCAACAAAATAGAGAGGGTACAGAGGAGATTTACTAGAATGTTGCCTGGGTTTCAACAGCTAAGTTACAGAGATAGGTTGAATAAGTTAGGTCTTTATTCTCTGGAGCGCAGAAGGTTAAGGGGGGACTTGATAGAGGTCTTTAAAATGATGAGAGGGATAGAGTTGATGTGGACAACCTTTTCCCTTTGAGAATAGGGAAGATTCAAACAAGAGGACATGACTTTAGAATTAAGGGACAGAGGTTTAGGGGTAACATGAGGGGGAACTTCTTTACTCAGAGAGTGGTAGCGGTGTGGAATGAGCTTCCAGTGGAAGTGGTGGTGGCAGGTTCGTTGGTATCATTTAAAAATAAATTGGATAGGCATATGGATGAGAAGGGTATGGAGGGTTATGGTATGAGTGCAGGCAGGTGGGACTAAGGGAAAAAAGTTGTTCGGCACGGACTTGAAGGGCCGAGATGGCCTGTTTCCGTGCTGTAATTGTTATATGGTTATATGGTTAACATCACGCTATTGAATACTACAAACTCCAACTAAACTCTGAACTACAAACTGCCTTGTTACACTAACGACTTTAGACTTTGTTTTGCTTTTTGCACTATTGTTTGTATATATTTATTAAATTACTTGCTATGTTTGTTTATTATATTATCCATCACAAGCCTGTTATGCTGCTGCCGTTCTGTTTCGGTTCATTTGACAATAAAACACTCTTGACTCTCTTGACAGTTACAGAGAAGAAGTCCGCAATGAGGTAGGTTGGAAGATCGGACCACCCCCTAACATATTGGGGGACCATTCATGAGTGAGATAGGGTAGTGAAAGAATGACCTCTCGAATTCTGGATAACCAAGGTAACAGGCAAAAAACTTAGGTTGCATGACTCCAGGTAGCAATACCAATGTGCCACACGAGTAGCCCAAACAGTACCCTCCAGAGGCCAGATCACTGGAAGGACAGGAGCCAGTAACAAGGGTTCCAATCATCTCCATATCCATTCATATCAAGGATCATGTTTGGACATTGTGGAAACATTGGGGACACCGTGCTTCAGGAAATTGGGAAAATGTTTCTTGTTTTAGAATTGCTTCCAACCTACAATTCCAATTCTACATCATTGATAATACACTTCAGAAATTTTGAGTCATTTATTTATTTATGAAATAAATTACAATGATTTAAACTTAAAAATGATTGCAATAATTTCTTTCTGGTGGAAAAAATATTTGCTTGTCGTTGTGGAGCTGATAACTCAGCGTAGATGGTTATCTGGGCTGTAAGTTAATACAGGTGTACATAGCACGTTGATGCACTTAATACAGGAGATATCTTGCGTTTTATACATTGGGCAAGTAAACTTTGGCTGATCTTTCATTCTAGGTTTCTGTTTCAGCCCAGTTTATCTAAATTAGTCATAGAGTCATACAGCGTGGAAACAGGCTCAACTTGCCCACATCAACCAAAATGTCCCATTTACACCTGCCTGTGTTTGGCCCATATCCCTCCAAACCTAACCTTTCAATGTACCTTTCTAATTGTTTCTTGAACATTGTGATAGTCTCTGTCTCAACTACCTCCTATGGAAGCTTGTTCCATATACCCACCACTCTTTGTGTGAAAATGGCACCCCTCAGATTTCTATTACATCTTTCCCCCTTCACCTTAAACCTATGTCCTCTAGTTCTCCATTCCCCTACTCTAGGCAAGAGACTCTGTGGGTTTATCCAATGTATTCCTCTCGTGATTTTATACAGGAATTTATAGCCTTGCTCTGAAATGGAGCTTGGAGCTTTCTGGTATACAAAACATCACAATTTCAGCATACAGCTCCCTTGATTTCTTGGAGTTTCAGTGCAGGACCTAAAGAACCTCGAAAGAACAACTTAATTTTTAATTTCGATCGGGTCCATGAGATGTCCACCAATCTGCAGAAATTGAAAAAGGGAGATCAGAAGAAATGTGTATCAGAAGAAATGTCAAATCCTGAGATTGATACAAAGTCTATCTTTGCTATCTGGAAAGTCTATCTGGAGTAACTCAGTGGGTCAGGCAGCATCTCTGGAAAACATGGATAGGTGACCTTTTGAGTCGAGACCCTTCTTCAGATTTCATTCTTACACATATCAATATCCCAGGGACAAATTGAACAAAACTTTAATCGCTACACATTTGGGTTCTGCCCCGAAACATCATCTATTCCTTTTCTTCTGATCCACTGAGTGACTACAGCATTTTGTGTCTATCGTCGGTATAAACCAGCATCTGCAGTTCCTTCCTACCCATCCCTACACTTGATATGGTCTCAACCGAGTGAACTAGCAATGATGACCTATTTTGCTTCAAGATTTATCTTCCTTAACATCAGACTGATATGCTACACCTGCATTAATAATGGAGCAAAACTAACAAGGTCATAGTCATTTCAAGTAGGACAGAGATCTGAAGCAAATGCATCAAGTTAAGTTTATAAATAATCTCCTTGTACCTGGTAAAGTGCCATTCGTAAATCCATTGATAGAATACATCTTGCTAGGAGTCTTTTCTTCCTCATAATACCAGCTCCTACTTTCATCGAATACAGAGAACAGTAAAACAAACTCTGATTGGAATTCATTTTGTTCCCCGTTTTCGTCTAAACTACCTGCGCAGAATGAAGAAGAAATGAGCATTACTGGAAGATTCTTGGCCATAAAGTTGTTGTGGCTCAGAGTTGCAGGGGCGTGGCAGGGTGGGAGTTGCAGGGGTTGTCCTGGCCAAACAATGCTGTCAATTAACATTCCAGCACATCTTTCAGATATGAGAAAAAATTGGAGGAAAAAATACACTTTAGCAGGGAGAGCATGCAATTGCTACACAGACGGGTATCTGAGTTCAAGATTGAACCAGGATCTCTTGAGATATCAGGCATTAACATTCATTTCTAAAATCCTGGAGTTTAGAGGGATGATGGGGGACAGCTCATTGAAACTTACCAAATAGTGAAAGGCCATGATAGAGTGAATGTTTCCACTAGTGGGAGAGTCTAGGACCAGGGGCCAGAGCCTCAGTATAAAAGGACGTACCTTTAGAAAGGAGATGAGGAATATTTTTAGCCAGAGGGTGGCGAATCTGTGGAATTCATTGCCACAGATAGCTGTGGGAGGCAAGTCAATGGATATTTTTAAAGTGGAGATTGACAGATTCTTGATTAATCCCCATTTCCCATCAGACTGAACGGGATAGATTGGATCCAGGATTGGGCATCAAAGGAAGTAATAGCTGCAAAGTTCAATGTAATTACAGTAAAGTAATACTAAGTGGTAATAGACCAAAAACTGAATTACCGGTCTTACAGATGAGTAGGGCTCCAATCAATCCTGTCTGCCTATCTTTTACAATATCAACATCAGAAGAATAAATATACGTTAGGCACTGAGGATCAAATGTTGTTGGTCCTACTTCTGCCGTGATCTTCCATTCATAAGTATGTTCTTGCATTGGCTTAATATGTTCGTCATTGCTTTCAAAGTATAATTTGCTTCCATGAATGAATCCTAAGCAACACACAAAAAATAACAATGTTAATGTTTCCTAAATTTCAAAATACAAAATTATTTCACATGCATTTTTAATTTCTCGATTTTCCACTTATTTTTACCATAAACATGCTGCAGTGGAGGCCAAGTCTTTGGGTATTTTAAAAACAGAGATTGACAGGTTCTTGATTAGTAAGGGTCTCAAAGGTTATGGGGAGAAGGCAGGAGAATGGGGTCAAAGGTTCAAAGGTTCTTTATTAGTCACATACACCAGTTGGTGTAGTGAAATGTGTATTGCCATTGCAGCACATAAAGAAAGAACACAACATAACAGTAATAAAGAAATTTAAACATTAAAAAAAACCCACAATGGTTCCCATTATGAGGGAAGGAACAAAGTCCAGTCTCCATCGCCATGTCCACCCTTGAGGCTTCCACAGTCGCCTTTACGGAGGCCCGATGTTCCAGTCCGTTCTCGCCGGATGATGGTGCTCCGGCATCGTGCGAATCCTCTCAGCGGCATGGGAAACGTGGAATGGGCGTTTCCTTACCGGAAACCGCGACTTCCGAAGCCAACAGGCCGCACTGGATGGAGCTCCATCACTGGCGATCTCGGCAAGAGATCCCAGGCTCCCGATGTTAAAGTCAGCGCCGCTGGCCCGCTGGTAGACCACGAGGACGGGTTGAAGGTGCTGCCCGGAGAAAAGCTGCATCTCCGACCAGGTAGGGACCCTGAAAAGCAGTTCCCCCTCCCCCCCCACTACATAAAAAAGACTAGAGCTCCGAAAAACAAAAACTCAACTATCTAAAATTTAAAAAAGTGAAAAACCAGACAGCTGCAGGCTGGACAGCCATACCCATACAGGACGACGCAGAGGGAAAGATAGATCTGCAATGTAGGAATGGTGGAGTTGGCTCGATGGTTCAAATGGCCTAATTCTGCTCCTATGACTTATGAACATAAAAACCAGACAGCATACAGCACAGGAACAAGTCTTTAGCCCTGCATTGTCCATGCCAAACACAATGCCATGATCAACTAATCTCATCTGCCTGCATGTTATCCATTTCCCTCTATTCCGTCCATATCAATGTGTCTATCTAAAAGCCTCTTAAATGCCACCATCGTATCTGCCTCTAACATCACTCCCCGACAGCACGTTCCAGGCACCCACCATCCTCTGTGTAAAAATAACTTGCTCTGTACATCTGCTGTAAACTTTGTGCCTCTCACTTTAAAGCTACACCCTCTAGTATTCGAAATATCCACTATGGGAGAAAGGTTCTGATTGTCTACCCTATTCATGCCTCTCTGATTTTATATACATACTGGAAAAATTATCATGCTAACTATTTATTTAAGAAAGACTGCAGATGCTGGAAAAGTCAAAGGTAGACAAAAATGCTGGAGAAATTCAGCGGGTGAGGCAGCATCTATGGAGAGAAGGAATGGGCGACGTTCCGGGTTGAGACCCTTCTTCAGACTACTTGTTCTTCAGACTACTCTGATAACTACTTGTCGATTTTGCACTATGAATAATTTTCGGGTTGCATTTCCTTCTGGTATCTGTGCCAGTTACCCTATTTGGAAGGTTTCATTGACCTGCAAGTGACACTCTTCAGTTTAGTTTAGTGTACCGAGGTACAGTGAAAAGCTTTTGTTGCCTGCTAATCTGTCAGCGGAAAGACTATACATTACAATCGAGCCATCCACAGTGTACAGATATGTGATAAAGGGAATAGTACACGAGTTTAGTGCACAATTAAGTCCAGTAAACCTTATTCCCTTTATCACGTATCTGCACTCTGTGAATGGCTCGATTGTAATCATGTACTCCACTTGCTAGTACTCTTGTGATGTGATTACTGACTTATTCCCCCAGCTCTAGTGCGCGGTCTCTTGGACACTGGGAACACCTCGGAGTTTGGAGATTAGCTATTAGTTCAGTGCTGCCTTAAATATCACTATTTTAGAGTCATAATCTTACAGTGTGGAAACAGGCCCTTCAGCCCATCTTGCCCATGCTGACCAACGCGCCCAATCTACACTAGTCCCACCTGCCCGAAATGGCCCATATCGCTCTAAATCTTTCCAATCCGTGTACCTGTCCAAATGGTTTTAAACGTTGTTAAAATAGTACCTTCCTCAACTACCTTCGCTGGCAGCTCGTTCCAGATACTTTTGAATTGAATTGCCTTTATTGTCAGTATACCCAACACACTTTGTGTAAAAATGTTGCCCGCTCTGGTTCCGATTAAATCTTTCCCCTCTCACCTTAAAACTACGTCCTCTGCTTCTTGACTATTTGACTGTTACTTTGTGTTCTTAATTGGCTGTTAAAATACTTCTGCAGCAACAATTGGACTAGAGAATATGCAGATTGCTGGAGTAGCTCAGCAGGTTATTAAGTTGGATAGGGTGCAGATGAGATTCACCAGGATGTTGCCTGGGTTTACAGGCTTGCAGTTTAGAGAGAGGTGGGATAGGCTGGGATTTTTTACTTTGGAGGGTTGGAATTTGAGTACTGACCTTATTGAGGTGCACAAGCTCATGAGTGACATGGATAAAGTGAACGTTCATTGTCTTTTTCCCCAGGGTGGATGATTCTGAGGGCATAGGCTTAAGGTGATAGGAGAGCAATATAAGAGGGACCCCGGGGGCAACCCTTCCACTGAGAGGGAAGTCCGTATCTGGATTGAGCTACCAGAGAAAATTATAGAAGCGGATACAATTAAGACTTTTAAAAGTAATTTGGACAGATAGTGTATATGAATAGATAGGGGTTAGAAGAATATGGGCCAAAGCAGGCAAATGGAACTAGCCTTGTATGCCAACTTAGTCGACATGGACAAGGTGGGCTAAAGGGCCTGTTTCCATGCTGAACAGCTCTATGACTCTAATGCAAAGCAAATTAAAAACAAATCTAGCACATTATAAAATAATTACTTTTGGTATGGGTTTTGGCTGTTTCTGGCTTTTCCAACACATATAGTTACGTTAAACATTAAGCAGGTTATCAAGGGAAAATCAGCTTGTCCTTCCAAGTATTTACATTTACAAAAAGCACTGGGCAGCATAGTGCAGCAATCAGATTAATTCAGTATAACGAGGCTTGGAACATAATTCGCTGTGGAAGTCCCCTCCTCCAACAGGCAGCTACACAGCTATAATTGAAAATAGTGGTGGATCAAATTAAAGAAAATTAGAAACCTATCACTGTGCATGAGCAGATTGCTCCCCATGCAGTGCGTCTCTGCAAAGCGTTTTCAAATTTTTAATCTGACGTGACAATTTATGTCAAGTTCTGTGATTTAAATATAGACGGGAGCAGAAGTCAGAAAGGGTCCTTCAGAAAGGATCTTTTTCACCAATTTAGAAACAAGGAACTGCAGATGCTGGTTTACAAAAAAAAAGACACAAAATGCAGGAGTAGCAGCATCTCAAGCCGCATCTCTGGAGAACATGGATCGGTGATATTTTGGGGCGGGATCCTTCTTCAGACTGATTGTGGGGAGGGGGAATAAAAACTAGAGGA
The DNA here is from genome assembly GCA_963514005.1 of Raja brachyura. The sequence goes on from OY740792.1 coordinate 37,752,139, forward strand.
GGGGCAAGACAAAGCGTGGCAGGTAATGGGTTGTCACAGACAGAGGGGGATGGGGGGGGGGGGGGGGGTTGAAAGGAAGATAGTTGGGCAAAGGCCAGAGATGAAAAAAGTTGTTGAGAAAAGGATTGAAGAGCTACTAATTGTGAAGCCAAAGGACATAGGTGGAGAACTGAGGTCCTTTGTCACCAACTCCTTGAAGTCACCTTTTCGATTGTTGTAGGCTGGTAGTTTTACCGACAATTATGATGGGTGGAATTTCTTTAGAAGTTGTTTGCCAAGTAACTAACCTTTGGAATGGTTGAGGAATGCTTTCCGGCTAACTGTTTAATTTGATAGCTTAAACCTGCGACACCTTCAGCCTTTTACATTTGATGAACAGCATGTGATTCTCATTAAACTTCAAAAGAACCATTCGACAATTTAGGCACAACTAATTAGATCGGGTTTTCTTCCTTTAATCCAATTTTCCAGCACCTGCAGTATTTGAAGTAAAAATTCAGTTTTCTAGGTGTGAAGCAGGAAATAACAGGATCAATGGGTGTTTTTATGTCCTCGGTCATTCTACTGAATGTGATCTATTTCATTGTCTTTGCATTCTTCATTCATTACCCGAAGACAAATGTAGGGAAACACAGCACACCTCTATGTCTCACGTCTCTTCCTCGAGTGAAATAATACTAGTTCAGTTATTGAAGCAAGGAATTGCAGATGCTTACATCTTTACAAAAGAAGACACAGAGTGCCGGGGTGACTCAGTGGGTCAGGCAACATCTCAGGAGAACATGGATAGGTCATGTCTCAGGTTGAGACCCTTCTTCGGACACATTGAGTCTAAAGAACTGTCCCAACCATAATTGTTTCTTTGGGATGGGGAAACCGGAGAACCCGGAGGAAACCCACGCGGTCACAGGGAGAATGTGCAAACTCCACACACAGACAGAACCTGAGGTCAGGATCGAACCCAGGTGCCTGGCACTATGAGGGGCAGATGTGTCACCCTAAATATCTAATTACTACTTCCCTATCCAAATGGATCTGGGGTTTACATCAGCTACAATCTGATTGAATTGGCTTCTTCTGGTCTATCATACCAATTTTGTTCTAGTTGTGCATTTCATTAGGCAGGACATCCCGTTCCATAGCATTCTAAATAAAACTTTTTAAGAAACTGTAAAAAGTCATTAGAATCTTTAGGAATTATTTTACTCGCCAAAGTTATTTATGAATTAATTATATTTAAATACTTAAGCTATCTTAGGTATGAGAAATTCTACTTTGATCATAATGTTAGAGAGCATAGAACAGAAACAACCCCTTCGGCCCACAATGTCTATGTCACACATATTGCCAAGATAAACAAATAGTTTAACTCCCCCAGCATGAAACGTAGAAACACAGAAAATAGGTGCAGGAGTAGGCCAGCACCGCCATTCAATATGATCATGGCTGATCATCCATAATCAGTACCCCACTCCTGCTTTTTCCCCATATCCCTAGATTTCATTAGCCCTACGAGCCGCCCTAAAAAATGTCTATTTCTTAACCTGGCTGTCTATTTCTGTCTATGCCTCTCATAATTTGATATACTTCCATCAGGTCTCCCCTCAGCCTGCGACTCTCCAGAGAAAAACAATCCAACCTTTCCTTGCAGTTAATATCCTCTAATCCCAGCAGTACTCTGGTGAACCTTGTCTGCACTTTCTCCAAAGACCTCCACATCCTTTGTGTAATGGGGTGACCGGAACTGCACACAATACTTCAAATGCTGCCTAACCAAAGTCCTGTAAAGCTGCTTTTTGATTTTGTGTTTACATTAAATAAGGGTAGAAATTCATGATTGCACAACTCTGCAGGCAATGTTTACTGGGTCAAGGTTCAACACTCTTTTCTGGTAACCTTGAGCGTGGGCCTCTGTATACTTTTTTTAATTAATTAACTGTCAGTCCTATTAATTAACTGTAAAGTTAAACTGAAATGTTTCAGCAGTCTGGCATGTTTTAACTGAGAATATGCCTTTGTAAGATTCTAGCCAAGGTGGAATAAGGAATGATAAGAGGATGAAGTAAAAACAGTGATTTCTACCTTCGTACAAATATATTTCTTTTTTTTAATTAATGATGTGTAACCGATGCCACGTGATATTTGACTTCAAGAGACAATTATTCACGTTATCACAGGGAACGATTTGTCAAATAACTATTGAACCATAGAAACAAAGAACTGCAGATGTTGGTTAATACACAAAAAGAACAAAGTGCTGGAGTAACTCAGCGGACAGGCAGCATCTCTGGAGAACACGGATAGGTGATGTTTCAGCACCAGACCCTTCTAGAGATTAGCCTTGAGCTTCCATCTTCCTCATTAGGCACCCTCGGACGATCTTTAATCGGACTTAACTGGACAATCTTGCACTGTACGTTATTCTCTTTATCATGCATCTGTACATTGTGGATGGCTCATGTATAGATTGTAATCATGTGTATAGTCTTTCCGCTGACTGGTTAGCATGCAACAACAGCTTTTCAATACCTCGGTATAGTTCATTCGATATACCCACCACTTTATCTGTATGGAAAATGTTACCCCTCAGGTTCCCATTAAATCTTCCCCGCTCATCTTAAACCCATGTCTTCTGGTTCTTGATTCCCCTCCACAGGGTAAAAGACTGTGCATTCACTCTGTAAATTTCCGTCATGGTTTTAAACACTGCTATTTAAACAATATAGAGTAATCAAAAACATTGATTAAAATTGTTTCGAGAGTCACACTTAGATGCCTGTTGAAAGTCAATTTCTAATGATGAAGAAATACAGGCTCTTAATCCAAAATATCGACCCATCACTTTTGCCTCCACAGATGCTGATTAATGCACAGAGGTTTTCAAGCAGTTTGTTTTTTTGTTCCAGATTCCAGTCTCTTATCCTCTCTCTTTTCTCTTTACAATGTCTTTATGCTAGCTTTGTTGTGCTTGGATTACATATCACAAGGACAATGTTCCCTTGAGGGCTGAGACCATATTGTGATTGTTTCTGTATCTTAACAAGACAAGAGAAGGTTAGCGTTATACAGAATGGAAACAGGTCCTTCGTCCCAAGTGGCCCACGCCCACCAACATGCCCCATCTACACTAGGGTACCATGCCAACTAAGATGATCGTCTAAAATTGTCCCATTTGCCAATACTATTGTATCTGCCTCCACCACTGCCCCTGGCAGTGCGTTCCAGACACTCACCACATTCTGTGTCAAAACAACTTGCCCTGCACATCTTCTTTCAACTTTGCCCTTCTCATCTTAAAGCTATGCCTTCTAGTCTTTGACATTTACGCCTTGAGAAATAGGTATTGAAAATAAAGAAAATAAACTCAAACATGTTTAAGTGGTAGATTCTGCAAAATAACAGAAACAAGATGGCCCAAAACAGGGCGGTACGGTGGCACAGTGGTAGAGTTGATGCCTTACAGCACCAGAGACCCGGGTTCAATCCTGAATATGGGTGCTGTCTATATGGTGTTTGTACTTTCTCCCTGTGACACAGGGAGAACGTTTTCTCCGGGTGCTCCGGTTTTATCTCACACTCCAATACATGCACGTTTGTAAGTTAATTGGCTTTGGTACAATTATCCCATGTGTATAGAATAATGCTAGTGTATGGGGATCGCTGGTCGGCACGGACTCGGTGGGCCGAAGGGCCTGTTTCCGCACTGTATCTCCAACGTCTAAAGACAGTGATCTGCACTCACTGATTTGGCCCGTCAGTACAGGACATGCAGCTGGTCAGGTTGGAGGGTGTGACCCTAACACTGGTGCCCAGCACTGTTAATGGTTCAAATCCCAGCCTCCCACACCAGGTTCAATACTGATGGAGATGCCCTCATGAGATGCAAAATCTTGCACTTCCTTAAAAAGTTTGCCTACCCATGATAGGAAATGCTCCCCAGTGTAACCTGCAAGTAAGGTTACACTGCGACAATTCAAAATAAATAGCTGCTTTGTCGTTAATGGGATCTCGGAGGGAGATCTAGTTATCCATCTCAACTAGATGGTCCTCGGGGCACCAAGATGAGGAATACTGTATTGGACTGTAAGAAAGAAAACAACTCCACTGTGCGTTTGCACATGACAGTAAAACCACCAGTGAACCGTTGAATTGTACCTTCAGCGGATTTGCCGACTGGGATTCCCTGCGGGCGAATGTTGAAAGAGTAGGCAGCCTTATTCTTGAAATGGATTTTTAATGTATCCCCAACTTCAGCTCGCAACGTTGGTCCCAGCAGTCCTGTAATAAATCCCCGCACAAAGGAAACGATAAATCATGGAAATATAAATGTATCTATAATATACGTCCCCATTCGTCAACGATACCATCGTTGTTGGACGAACGGGGAAGACCGGAAGGCTCGGTTGTCCATGGTAATGGGTATGGGAACCACTGGAGAAGTCGAACACGAAAACCAAAGGCCGGTAGGAGGGTGAACCGGGATAATGCCTCCAGCGCCTTCAAGGTCGACTGGGACACAAAGATGGCCGGGCGAGGAGAGGGACGTCAGTTTGCAGGCTGACCCAGTGAAAGGCGATGAAGGTAGGCCCTGCAGGAGCCTGGGGCTCACCGCGATCGGGAGCCACTCCAATAGACCGAGTGCGCGGGGGACCGGATTTTGGAAATGATGCTAAAACATGGTGGCACCTGCATGTGTAATTTATGCAAAAAGAATTTCACTGTGCAGTTCCATATGTGACAAATAAAGCACCGGTGACCATTGAATAACAGGTAATGATGAGTCAGAATACAGGAGGAAATTGAAGATCTGACTGAATGGTGCCAGAACAACACTCTTGGTCTCAATGTCGACAAGACCAAGGAACGGATTGCTGACTTCAGGGGAGGGAAAGCTGAGGATCTACGAACCTGTCTTTATCGACGGGTTGGTGGTGGTGTCAACAGATTTAGGAGCCTGGGTGAACATATCACTGAAGATCTGTCCTGGACCCAGCACGTTGATGCAATTATGAAGAAAGTTCATCAAATGCCCCAACTTCCTTACAAGTTTGAGGAGATTTGGCATGTCGATGAAATACTATATTGAACTTCTCTACAGGTGCAGTAGAGAGCATATTGACTTGTTGCATCACAGCGTTCTTCATTGACCCAAATGCCCAGGAATGAAGGAGAGTGCAAGGCACTGCTCTGTCCATAACGGATACTGACCTCCCCACCAGAGAAGGAATCTATAGGAGGTTCTGCCTCAAAGAGGCAGCCAATATAATCAACAACCCACACCACCCTGGCCATGCTCTCATTTTGCTTCTACCATTGGGAAGAAGGTGTAGGAGCCTGAAAACTGTGACCGCCACATCCAAGAACAGCTACTTCCCAACAACCATCAGGCTCTTGAACACTAAACACTCACCTCAACCACAAAACAACTATGGGCTGTGTTTTTTATTACATTTTTTAACCTATATTATAGTTATTAAATTGCGTGGGTGATCGTTGGTTGTCGGGTGGACCGATTGGCATGTTTCTGCTCTGTATCTCTAAAGTCAAAAGCCTAAATTAATTAATTTTTGATGATTAAATGTATCTGTGTGTATTGCGTTTACAGGCCCATTAAGCCGCAATAAATAAGAATTTCATTATTCCATTGTTGGTACATATAACAATCAAACAGTCTAGACTCTTGCATTTCATACCCATTTAGGTTTAGGTTTATTATTGTCACGTGTGTCGAAGTACAGTGAAAAGCTTTGTCTTATGATACGATACGATAGAACTTTATTTATCCCAGGAGGGAAATTGATCTGCCAACAGTCACAAAAAAAAATACATGAAACATGAAATTAAAGTGACGTGGAAAGGATTGGGGATGTGCAATGATTGGGGAGGGAGGGAGGGTGGGCAGTCTTGCACACTCTCCAAGCAGATCGGATATACCACCCGTACACTTTGACCATTAATGCCAACTCAATTTTCAACACATTTGATTTTATGTCAGAGCAGTAGTTACCTCTCCACTCGGGGCCAACTTTTTCTCTGCTGAAACCAGAGTCATGGTACTCCTTGTAAACAATTTTTTGAAAAGTCTTGGTTTCTGCTGACAAACTGAAAATACACCGTTACAGAGAAGGTGTTAGCTCACCTTTCCAAAGGCCATCACCACCTCAAAGACAAACCCTGATTCCCAACTGAAGGACTAGTTGATCTACAAGAGTAGGAACAAGGAACTGAAGATGCTGGTTAATACAAAAAAAGGACACAAAGAGCCGGAGTAACTCAGCAGGTCAGGCAGCATCTCAGGACAACATGGATAGGTGATGTTTCTGGTCGAGATCCTTCTCCAGACTGATTGTAAGGGGAGGTGGGGGAGAGAAGAAAGCTGGAAGAGAGGAGAGGTAGTCAAAGCCTGGCAGGTAATAAGTGGAAACACAGAAGCAAAGGACTGTTGATGCTGGCTAATACACAAAAGGACACAAAGTGCTGGAATAACTCAGTTCAGGCAGCACCTGTGAACAAGATTTAGCGACTTTCTTCAGTGATTGTAGCGAGGGAGAGGAAGAAAAGGGGAGGGGGACAAAAAGGCGAGGGGTGGCATTCAGATTTACACGAGACATAAGAAATTCTGACTGTAATTAGTTAAATATTTATTGCTGTTAAATATATGCAATTAACGAGGGAAGAGAAAGGTACGATTCTAACCTGTGTCCTCCACGTTTGGAGTAGACCCACTCTATTTCAACAGCAGCTATATGGTGCAGCCTTACTGCCGCCAAGCAGCCGCGTATGAGACATAATAACAGCAGCAACAGGACTGAGGAGCGGGTCTTCATGATCCTCGCCCGTGTCTTGCAAACTTCTCGTTGTCAAAGTCCATCAACCTGCCCCCCGTTTTATTTGGCGTCTGACGCGGGGACAACGAGCGTGTCAACGGCAGGATCACAGGGCTGTCGCAAGTCTCTGGGTAAACACAGGTGCAGTCAGACACCGCTGCTGTTCTCTCCTGATGCTTTAGCGACAACTATGTGGCAACATCAGCTACGCAGCCCTGTGAAAAGGCACCGAACATCGATCGGGAGAACCAGCACTGATATTCTTTAAATACAGTGTGCAGCGACAAGGTACATTCAGTCCGAAACCGTGAGACCATATCTGCCCATTCCCTCGACATATGTTGCCTGCCTGACCCGCTGAGGGTTCTTCCAGCGCTTTTGTGTTCTGCTGAAACGATTGGAAGTATTGCTCATCACATGTTGTAGATATTACAATATATTTACAATGAATGGGGGTGATTTCATACGAAAGGAGGACAAGTGTCAGGTTGTGTCAGCAGAGTAACACGTTTACCGTGGAGAAAGTCATGGAAGCAAAGGAATTGAGGACAATTAATAATGATGTCTGGGAACAAAAAATACACAAAAAGCTGGAGTAACTCAGCGGGACAGGCAGTATCTCTGGAGAGAAGGAATGGGTGACGTTTTGGGTCGACCTCCTTCTTCAGACTGGTTAGGGATAAGGGAATGTGGGATAAGATATGCCCCTGGTAGGTTTGAAACGTATTAAGGTCTGAGCTCCAAGGAGCTAACACCTTAATACGTTTCAAACCTACCAGAGGGGAGAGGAAGGGTTTAAAATAATGAGGGGGAATTGACAAGATGAATGCAGGGCTGAATGGCCTGTTTTCATGCTGTATGATTCTATGACTAAGTGTATCCTAGGACATTGTGGGAAGTTCAGGAAGAAATTCTGGAAGACTGGAACTAGTTTAATGTGGTGTCTTTATTTAGGAAGGGCTGTAAAGGCATGCAGGGAACGATAGGCCAGTGAGCCTAACATTAGTGATGGGAAAGTTACTGGAGAGGATTGAGGGACAGGATCTACCACCATTGGAGATAAATGTTTTTTCATAGGAAATCACATTGCATAAATTCAATCGGGTTATTTAAAGAGGTGACGGAGGATTGGCCAAGGCAGGGGAGGAAGTGTTGCCAACATGGGACGTTAGCAAGGCATTTGGCAAAGTCCCACGTGCTAATGACCTCCTCTGGAAGATTAAATCACGAGTTCGAGGGCGAGCTAGTCCTGGAAACAAACTAGCTTGAAGGAAGGGAGGGTGGTAGTGGAGGGTTATTTTTCACATTGGAACCCTGTAACAAGGGGAGCACCAGAGGGATTATTGCTGAGATTTATCATCTATATTAATGATATGAATAATGTAATTGGCATGGTTCATAAGTTAGCAGAGATACCAAAATTGGTGGCATAGTGGACAGTGGAGGAGGTTATCTAAGATTACAACAGGATCTAGATAAACTGGGGAAGTGGGTGGTGAAGTAGCCCTGTTGAAGATTACAAAGGAAGCAAATATGAGCAGAACGTTGAAGTTAATTATTTATATGGAATGGATAATGGAATTTAAGTCTGGCAAGCACAAAATATTTAAACCAGGGCAGGACTTGCATTGTAAATGGTAGGACCCCGAGAGCATTGCAGAGCAGATTTAAAAGACATTTGAACAGGTATGTGGTAGAAAAGGCATAGCGGGATATGGCCAAATGCAGGCAGGTGGTTCTGGTGTAGATGGGGCACCTTGGACAGCATGGACAAGTTGGGCTGAAGGGCCTGTTCCTGTGCTGTATGACACCAAGGGATACAGATAAAGTGGCAACACCAGTAGGCAGGGTGGTGAAGGTGGTGTTCAGCAATGCTTGCCTTCATTGATCAGGACATTGACTACAGGAATTGGGACATCATTTTAAAATCATATGTGCAGTTCTGGTCACCTAACTATAGGATGGATGGCATTAAACTGAAAAGGGTGCAGAAAAGATTTGAGGATGTTACTCGGGACAGGAGGGCTTGAGCTACAAGGAGACTGGAAAGGCTAGGATGTATTTTTCTGCTGAGTGTATGAGAGTGAGAGATGATCTTATAAAGTTATACAAAAACCATGACAATCGCCACAGAAAAGGTGAATGGTGACAGTCTTCTTTCCAGGGTCAGAGAATCTAAAACAAGAGGACATAGAGTTAAGGAGCTAGGGAAAAGATTTAAAAAGGAAACTGTGGGGCAATATTTTCCACACTGAGAGTGGCAGGTTTGTGAAAAGTGTTGTCAGGGGAAGCTGCAGAGGCAGTAATAATTCAATACATTCGATATTTGGAAAAAAAAGAGGCATCTGGGACAAACAAAGGCAAATGGAACCAGCTTGGTAGACATCTTGGTTGGTATGGATGAGTTGGGCTGAAGGGCCCGTTTCTGTGCTGTATATCTCTGATTATTTATTGTTATCCTCCAGTTTCATATTTTAAATCTAGCCCACCTTGCTTACTTGTGCAACGCTAATTATATTAATTCTTTCCCCCCCCCCCAACTGCGCCAACCGTCTTTTACTCAAATGACGCAAGTTTCTTTTTCGCAAAAGATAAAACATTAAAAACGTTGTCATATTTTTTTATTTGTATTCTGTAAATATAAACAAGTTTAATTGAGATAAACATTCTATTTTCAAAAAGCAATGGAAACATGAATTACAGAGTGTGTATTTGATTTAAGTAGTTAATTCAAGAGTAGAACGGGAAGCACAGAATGTAGGTTTCATGGAACAAAAATGTCTTTACACACACCACTTCTCAGCAATCTCATTACAGAACTTCTGTAAAAAGGGAACTGAATTTGAAAAAGCAAATGGTCAGAATGAGGTTGACTAAACTGCTAGCTAAGATTGAAAGGCTGCACAATGTTGCCAACCCAGCAGACATTCGGAGAATGTTTTGATTATGTAAACCTTTGGAGTTACATGGTGAAGTGCCTTGTGTAATCATATTCAATGGTTGGAATGACTGCCTGAACAAACTTCAAAAAAATAAGAAGGTACCTGAAAAACAATGTTAAGGAAACATCATTGACAACCAATACAATGAATAATTGCACCATTTATTTGGTTTTAGTTATATATCTATCTATCACTGTTTACATTTGATCCACTCAGATTGTGAAACTAAGCAGGGCAGCGTGGTGCTGGAGTTGCTGCCTCCCAGCGACAGAGACCTGGGTTCGATCCTGACCTTCAGTGCTGTCTGTGTGGAATTTGTACGTTCTCCCTGGTTGGTTTCTTTCGGGTGCTCTGGTTTCCTCTCACATCCCAAAGGCGTGTGGGTTTGTAGACAGAATTGGCCTTGATAAATTGCCCACAACGTGCAGAGAGTGGATGAGAAAGTGGGATAACATAGAACTAGTGTGAATGGGCGATCGATGGTCGGCATGGTCTGAGTGGGCTGTAGGGCCTGTACCCATGCTGTAACTTTGACTCAATAAGCATTGCTCCAGCAGTTACAACAAATAGCATACTGATTGCAGTTCTGCATAGTTTAAACACAGGCCCTCAGTGGCCAGTGTGCAGAGTTGGGGCAAGTTGATTGGACACATTATGAGTTATATCACTGAGTTGGGAGTGCCGACTTTGCAACCACATCCAGTCTAGATGACAAATAGGAAAAACAAACTGGGTGTGAAATAAAATTAGAAAATGGTGATACAGTCAGTTGAGACAGTGACTGAGTTCATTTATTACCAAGACTAGTAAAGAGAGAAGACAAGTATGTTTTAAGTTGCAGAGAAAGGAGAAGAGTGGAGTAAAAGGAATGTCTATGATAGGGAGATTGGGGTAATGCAGATGAAACACTCGGTGCCATCATAGAGAGGGTGGTGACTGCCTGTTGATCAGTCGATCTGACTGAAGGTGTATATGGAGAGAGATGATGCAAACAAAGAGAAGGGAAAACTCAAGCTGGAATCTAAGGTACATTCACCACAATTGCCAGAAACCTAAAACAAAACAATGCTCAAGCAAGTCTAATAACTGAGAAAAAAAAAGACTCACACATTAAAACTGCCTGGTTCTAAAACATGCTGGAAAGGCTGGTTATCTCAATTGCTGAATTCAGTATTGCAATCTCAACATGTAGTTCCTACAATCTCCTTTCCACCTCTAGCCTTCACCACAGACATAGTCATAGAGTCATACTGGGTAGAAACAGGCCCTTCGGCCCAACTTGCACATACCGACCAATATATCCCATCTACACTAGTCCAGCTCCCCTGCATTTGGCCCATATCCCTCTAAACCTGTCCTATCTATGTACCTATCCGTGTACATTTACTCCACCTATTGGCCAATCTCCCGCCCTTCACCTGTATTTTAGAGCAGCTTGTATTGGAGCCTACCAGGGTGAAGGCAATTCTGGATTTAGTGTTGTGTAATTAACTGGATTTGATAAGGGAACTTGAGGTTAAGGAGCCATTAGGAGGTAGTGACTATAATATGGTAAGTTTTAATCTACAATTTGAGAGGGAAAAGGGTAAATCGGAGGTGTTAGTGTTACAGTTGAACAAGGGAGACTATGGAGCCATGAGGGAGGAGCTGGCCAAAGTTGACTGGAAAGATACCCTAGCAGGGATGCCAATGGAACAACAATGGCAGGTATTTCTGGGAATAATGCAGAAGGTGCAGGATCTGTTCCTTCCAAAGAGGAAGAAAGATTCCAAGGGCAGTAAGGGGCGACCGTGGCTGACATGGGAAGTCAGGGGCAGTATAAAAATAAAAGAGAAGTACAATGTAGCAAAGATGAGAGGGAAGCAAGAGGATTGGGTAATGTTTAAAGAGCAACAGAAGATAACTAAAAAGGCAATACGGGGAGAAAAGATGAGGTACGAAGGTAAGCTAACCAAGAATATAAAGGAGGATAGTAAAAGCTTCCTTAGGTATGTGAAGAGGAAACAAATTGGTTAAGACCAAAGTTGGACCCTTAAAGACTGAAAAAGGTGAATTTATTATGGGGAACAAGGAAATGGCAGATGAGTTGAACAGGTACTTTGGATCCGTCTTCACTAAGGAGGATACAAACAATCTTCCTAATGTACAAGTGGCCAGAGGATCTGGGGTGAGGAACTGAAGGAAATCCACATTAGGCAGGAAATGGTGTTGGGTAGACTGATGGAACTAAAGGCTGATAAATCCCCAGGGCCTGATGGTCTGCATCTCAGGGTACTTAAGGAGTGGCTCTAGAAATCGTGGATCATTTTCCAATGTTCTATAGATTCAGAATCAGTTCCTGTGGATTGTAGGGTAGCTAATGTAATCCCACTTTTTAAGAAAGGCGGGAGGGAGAATACAGGGAATTATAGGCCAGTTAGCCTGACCGGTGTTGGGGAAAATGCTGGAGTCAGTCATAAAAGATGAAATAGTGGCACATTTGAATAGCAGTAACAGGATCGGTCTGAGTCAGCATGGATTTACGAAGGGGAAATCATGCTTGACTAATCTTCTGGAATTTTTTGAGGATATAACCAGGAAAATGGACAAGGGAGAGCCAGTGGATGTAATGTATCTGTACTTTCAGAAAGCATTTGATAAGTTCCCACATAGGAGATTAGTGGGCAAAATTAGGGCACATAGTATTGGGGGTAGAGTGTTGACATGGATAGAAAATTGGTTGGCAGACAGGAAACAAAGAGTAGGGATTAACGGGTCCCTTTCAGAATGGCAGGCAGTGACTAGTGGGGGTATCGCAAGGGTCGGTGCTGGGACCGCAGCTATTTACAATATACATCAATGATTTAGATGAAGGGATCCAAAGTAACATTATCAAATTTGCAGATGACACAAAGCTGGGTGGCAGTGTGAACTGTAAGGAGGATGTTATGAGAATGCAGGGTGACTTGGACAGTGAGTGGGCAGATGCATGGCAGATGCAGTTTAATGTCGATAAATGTGAGGTTATCCACTTTGGTTGCAAAAACAGGAAGGCAGATTATTATCTAAATGGTGTCAAGTTGGGAAAAGGGGAAGTACAACGGAATCTGGGGGCCCTTGATCATCAGTCAATGAAAGTAAGCATGCAGGTACAGTAGGCAGTGAAGAAAGCGAATGGCATGTTGGCCTTCATAACAAGAGGAGTTGAGTATAGGAGCAAAGAGGTCGTCCTTCTGCAGTTGTACAGGGCCCTAGTGAGACCACACCTGGAGTATTGTGTGCAGTTTTGGTCCTCTAATTTGAGGAAGGACATTCTTGCTATTGAGGGAGTGTAGCGTAGGTTCACAAGGTTAATTCCCGGGATGGCGGGACTGTCATATGCTGAGAGAAGAGCGGCTGGGCTTGTATACTCTGGAATAGAAGGATGAGAGGGGTTCTTATTGAAACGTAAAAGATTATTAAGGGTTTGGATACGCTAGAGGCAGAAAACATGTTCCCGATGTTGGGGGAGTCCAGAACCAGGGGCCACAGATTAAGAATAAGGGGTAAGCCATTTAGAACAGAGATGAGGAAATACCTTTTGACACAGAGAGTTGTGAGTCTGTGGAATTCTCAGTCTTACAGGGCGGTGGAGGCCGGTTCTCTGGATACTTTCGAGAGAGCTAGGTAGGGCTCTTAAAGATAGCGGAGTCAGGGGATATGGGGAGAAGGCAGGAACAGGGTACAGATTGGGGATGATCAGCCATGATCACATTGAATGGCGGTGCTGGCTTGAAGGGCTGAATGGCCTACTCCTGCACCTATTGTCTATTCACCTATCACTTGCCGAGCTTTGTCCCACCCCCACCTCTCCTTTCCAGCTTTCTCTCCCCCCTCAATTGGTTTGAAGTATCCCAACCCGAAACGTCGCCTGTACATTCCCTGCCCAAATGCTGCCTGACATGCTGGGTTCCCCCAGCTCTTTGTGTTTTGCTATTTTCAACATTCCATTTTATATTTCCAGTAACTGCTGTGAACAGTATCTCAGTTGCAGTACTGATTTACTTCCCCTTCTGTTCTCATTCATCTCACTCTTTTCCCACCTCCTTTGAAAAGCACCAACAGTATTTTTGTCACATAGATTCCCTAGGTTTCTATGCAATAACAGACATTCCCTATCATCTTTCCACCCACCTCCTTTCTCAACAACTTTAAAACACGCTTGTTTTTTCACTTTCACATTCTGATGAAAAGTTATCAACCTGAAATATTTCAGTTTCTCTCTCCACAGATTCAGCCTGACCTGCTAAATACCTCCAACATTTTCAATTTTTTATTATAGTTGGCTGTGCCATCGTGACTACAAGTGGCCAACTAACAGTAGAAGTGTCCGTGGAACTCACCGTGGAATTCAATTATAAATTTCAGGAGACACGGTTTGGGATAGCATGGTGGTGCAGCAGTAGAGTTGCTGCTTTGCAGCGCTAGAGACCCGGGTTCAATCCTGACTACGGGTGCTGTCTGTTCAGTTTATACGTTCTCCCTGTGACTGTGGTTTGTAGGTTAATTGGCTTCAGCAAGAATTGTAAAATTGTCCCTAGTGTATAGGATAGTGCTAGTGTATGGGGATCACTGGTCGGTGGGTCAAAGGGCCTGTTTCTGTGCTGTATCTCTAAAACTAACAAGACAGCTGGCATCTTTGAACAAGGAAATGGATAGAAAAAAAATGTCTTGAATATTGCTCTTAATCTTTTAAGAGATTAACAATCAGATCAAGCTCTATAATTCTACCATTTTCCCTCATAATTTCCCACATCCATTAGAATGCTACAAATACTGTAATCCCTCTCCTTCCCACCTTGATTGACGTTTCACAACTTAAATTACTTATACCAGAAGTTGTAATTATCTTTCATGTGCTATAATTTTAAGGTAATTTGGATGTGAGTTTCCATTTCCAGCAACACTTTGATCAATTTTTCAAGTCTCTTGTAATATGGGAAGAGTGAAACAGTTTAAGACTAGCTGAAGTTACTGCTCAGACTCCGTAGCTGCTGCCTTCTGCACGTGTGAAGGTGGTAGGCATTAATTCAGCAAGCTCAAATAGTAAGATTAAATGAAAACTTACCAGTTTGAAGTTTGATCTTGATTTTATGAGGAGTTACGTTGGTGATTACGTGAAGAAACTTCAAAGCAGCGGTATGAAATCACAAATAAACAACACCGAAGTAAACAGTAAGATCAGTGACTCGAGAACTACCAGATGATCTTTTATGAGAGAGGGTTGCGTGTGGTGGGCACGTAATCACCAACGTAACTCCTCATAAAATCTAGATCAAACTTCAAACTGGTAAGTTCTCATTTAATCTTACTATTTTACTTTGGAGTCACGTGACTGATTCCATGAAGAGTTCAAAGCTTTGTGATTTCTTTCCGCAGATTACAATCTCGGCATCCCACTGCATTTGATTGACTCGAAAGAGAAATAAATGCATTAGTAATAACATTGTATTCAATGTAATTATAGGGTTTATTTAACAATGTAAACAAACAACAGTACCCCTAAAATTTAGGTACTTAAAATGTCATTGGCAAACAGCCCTGGATTGACAATTGGCCGATGATAAAAATTCTGAAACATCAGCTCATTTGCCCATCCGATGGCCTCTAAAATTTGGTCGAAGGACACATCCCTCACTTTGGCCGCCAACATAGCTGCTGCCCTAGTATAATGAGATGTAAACACACTATCTAAATGATATACTGACGTTGATGCTGACCTGGTGGAATGAGACATACAATCGTCAATGTTAATACCTGTTGCAGCCACCTTGAAATAGTCTGAACCGACCTTCTCTTGTGTAATTGTTTATTAACTAATACACAGTGCTGAATCCATACTTCTAAGGATTCTGGTGGCCTTGATAACATAAAAATTAGACCGTGGGGTATTCAAATGATCTTAAAAATCATGCCAGCCCTGATCTGCTCTGCTAGTGTAGACCAGAATGTAAAATATAATGGCATGAACAGCCAATTCCATGCTGTCCAGCCACAGCGTTTGCAATGTTTTGTGTCGTTGTGCTGATATTAGAGTCATGACTAAGGATGTAGCTGGAACCCCTTGGTGAAGTAATGTTTACACATTTACAATAACCAACTGCATAATCTAGTGATGTGAGAACTTGTATCAAGATCTTTTTAACAACTTGATATCCAGGTTGGACCCGACAAAGTAGTTCCCTTATGTTACAGCTGTAATTTCTCTATAACTGAACTATTGTCAATACCACTTAAAATGAACTGGAAATGTCAGTAATTTTCATCGTATCAAATGTATCATTAATATTTAACAAACATTTCTGATCCCCTCAATAGAGATGTACTGCTTTTTTGGATGCTATCCATGCATACTGCAGTGAACATCCTCATGGCTAAATGTGACAACCTGAGGCATAAGTCAATCCATTGAAAATGTGTAAGTCAATAATCGTTTTACTGTGCAAAGACCAGTCTCCTGAACCACAGTTTAAAACAGCAAGTTCTTGCTTTTTGGCATAACTGTATATCGTTGTGCCATAATGCCTGATGAAGCAGGCAACATGGACGCTTGGCCAGTCCGATAGCACGAATCCAAGCGAGGTCTTGCTGACTGTTTTAAGACCCAGCTAATGAGGAAGACATAAAGTCCATTCCTCCTATTGAAGCGAGAATGTATTTCTCCACACTGTTGTGTCACATATTTTTGCAAACAGTGAAACATGCATAAACATGACAAACATTTGATGAAGTATTGAACCATGCTTTCATCATACTTTGAGATCCAACACGTATTCTGTGTTATCATCAATCTAAACTGGACGATACACCAGTGGCAAGGAGATTAATTACAGGATATTCTTCCTAATTACCATGTGACTAACATATGTCACCATCGCAGAGTAGCAACTTAAATTTGAGCTTGAAGAATATGTATATTCACTCAAAACCTTACTCAACGGTGCATTTAGTGTATATATTTAGTTGATACTAACAACTGTAGAATTGGTAACTCATGCAATCTCCAATACCTCAGTATGATATTTGGAACTTCTTTTCTAGAGTTCTAAACATCAGTTCATAATAACTGAATTAACCAACCACATTACTGCAGCGAGTTTCAAGTTCAAGTTCAATGATTTATTTTCATATTTAGCAATACTAAATACTTTTACTTCATCATAGTGGCTGATAATAGATTCAGCTGATAACATCACAAAGTTGTTAACAATGCTCTAATTGCTACTACACAATATCAGTACCTTGATTTGCTCAGCTGCAACACAGCTGCAATATTGCCAATTACTCTTAATGAAATAACTCCAATCCCTTGCCATAAAACAGAGACATATTAAAATAATTAAAGGTAAATCCCAATGACCAACTAACAGTTTATCCCATCCATAAACTTTACTGTTATAGTACCCTTATATTATCTTAGATAACCTTTGTAATGGGATTCGTATAACATGTATCTCTTACCTTATAAATCTGTTGTAGTCAGGAAATAAGTTTTATATTTAGAAAGTTCATATGCCACTCCAGCCTTAATACATGGGTGGTTTGCATGAGAACTTTTGTCCAATTTCCAACCTTGGCCATAATCCAAACCCTTAGTGTGTTGTACAAAACAAATGTAGATACTACAACTTGTGAATGGTGCACTACCCATTTTGGAAGTGCTCAGGATTTCTGAGCTATCATGCTGCTCAATTGCAGTGAACCGCTACTGCCGATGAACACCTGGGGTGCGTTTCTGAACGATAACTTAGCCAGTCGTCGGCCTAATTGAATCGTCTGCCAGGCTTCTCCTGTAGAAAAGACCTACCTGAATAACAGATTCAGCGGTTGGCTCTCACATTCCCCAGAAGCGTTGTTCACTGCTGGCACATATGTGCTTGAGTATGTTTTAATGACATCTTAGAGCCCAGAGTCATCTTGACCTTTTGCTCTTCCCTCCTCAGAGAGGGTGATTCGTAGGCAACCCTAACAGGCATTGCCGCAGGCCACAGGATACAAATACGGATACAATCCATTGGCCTTAACCCAATAGAATATTCTACTGGAATGGAACTTTGTTGTCAGGAAAATACCTCTGACACGTGCCCTTCATCTCTTGGGGTATGCCCTTCGGTCATACCCAGAGACTCAGTGTCAGCAGGATACTGACCCATCTTAGTCTCTGCCTCCGATTTAAAACAATAAACAATTTATTTAGTTTTTAACCCTTATAGCCCGACTCACCTGAGACAAAATAGGGCTAAATGAGTCCCAGTTATTCCTTACCTGGGGACCAACATCTGTGAGCCACTAACCCCACTGTTAGTGACTCCAGTGTTGCTTCCTTGCCGTTCTAACGGCAAACCATAGTCTAGAGTTTCTGACCCTATCTGTCAGTGATTTTTCCAAAATAAATTGTTGTTTTAACTGCCCTTTTGCAGGCTGGGAGCCGCTGACTAACTGTCAGCGACTTTGTTTTATTCTTGCCGTTAAAACGGCATTCCTGCAGTCAGTGAGCCGCTGACTATACTGTCAGCGACTCTGTTTTAATTCTTGCCGTCAATACGGCATTTCTGTAGTCTGTGAGCCGCTGACTATCAGCGACTCTGTTTAAATTTCTAGCCATTAAAAACGGCATTTCTGCAGCTTAAATTTTTTGCTGTTAATACGGCATTTCTGCAGTCTGTGAGCTGCTGATTATACTGTCAGTGGCTCCTAATCTTACAACCCGATCAATTTAGCAGGTTTCCGCATTTGCGGTCGGAATGGGGTTTCCCTACAGTCCAACCGGCAAGTTGTCGGGCTGTAAGACTGGCAGGAAAAAACGTTTGTAAAAAGAGGCTCCTGCCTGAAAGCAGGCAAGTAAAAAGCAAACTTACCTTTAAGTTTAACTTACCACCGGCAGGAGCTCTGTCCTGCCAGACTGGTGCTCGCGCCAATGCGGCTGACGTAATGCTGCGCATGCGGCCTGGCAGGCCTTCTTCACGGAATCACTCACATGACTCCGAAGTAAAATCAGACTTTCAAGGCCTTCAAACGGTAGTTGAAGTTGATACTTGAGAAAAACTGTTGATGGGAAACTTTCAAAAACATTAGATCCATGCAAGTAATAATCAAAACCATGGTCAATTCAAGGATACATGTGTACACCAAGTTCACCTCCGCCTTCTGCAACTGTTTCAATTATTTTTTTCATGACCTCTGCGTGTCTGCAATGCAAGAAACAGGTTGCCTTTAAACTGCATTGTATACCGTGCAGACCATAGAGTACATGCAAGAAATATCTCAGAACTAATTTTAAATTGTTACATTCATTTGTGAGTGAAGGAAAAAAAATCTATAATACTATGAACAGAAACCTTGTTGCAAACTGAAGAGGAATAAGAAATACGTGTAGGATGGAACTGCAGTTGCCGATTTACACTGAAGGTAGACGGAAAATGTTCATTTCATACACTCTCATTCGCGTAAATACTTCTTCAATTGTCCATTTTGTACTTAATCCGAACAAATATCAATGAATCCTTAATTTGAAAACAAAGCCCGTACCTGCAGGGATGAACAGAGCACATTGAAGGTGGAGGTAAGTGGGGGTGATTTTCAATTGTCACTGTCTTTTTGACATGGTCCTGGCTAATGTCCTCATACATTTCTTCAACTGTCAGTGGGAGTCGTTGCTGGAAGTAAAAGATGCCCAAGTAAAGGAAGTACTAACATTATCATATGTAGCTTTAAATGCATAGTCTTTCTTTATAGAGGATGATATTGAAAACAACAAATTTGGTATATTCTTCATTTCAGTTACATCTCTAGAATAATATTCAAGAAAAAATCTCAGTGAAGGGGCTGGTAATCTTACATAGAACAGTACATCACAGGAACAGTGTCCTTTGGTTTGTAGGTTAATTGGTTTGTTGGGTAATTGGCTTTGGTAAAGATTATAAATTGTCCCGAGTGTGTAGGATAATGCTAGTGTACGGGGATCGCTGGTCAGTGCGGACTCAGTGGGCTGAAGGGCCTATTTCTGTGCTGTATCTCTAAACTAAACACTGTTGAATGTGCCTTCACCACCAACCCTGGCAGCATGTTCCCGGCATATGTCCCTCTGTAAAAAACCTTGCCACGCACATCTTTTACAGAAAGCAAAATCAATTAGTACTAATTTATTTACCTCATCATAGCCGAATAACCAAAGTCTTGGTGTCTGGTAATACTTGTCGTACGTTATGTACAAATCATAGGTTCTAGTTTGAAGAATTCCATCTTCGCCAGCAGAATCTGCTTTCGGCTTGGTCACCTCCACAATCTTACTGGTATCCAGGGTTGCCTGGTGTAAAAACGTAGTTTAAAAATAAATTACGTTTCAATCATTCATCAGAATAAGCTCACCTGCAGCATTTAAGTAAAACCTAGCTTTCGTTTGCCTAATTTCCATTTTCTTAATCTTTACAATCATGAATAACCTCCACAACCAGAAATCTATAAAATAAAAAACTCATCTAAAGATACTCAAGAACTAGTGGACAGAAATTATGGATAACTGACCACTCAGTTAGTCATAGCTTTGTACAGTGTGGAAACAGGCCCATCGGCCCAACCTGCCCACACTGACCAACATGTCCATCTTCACTCATCACACCTGCCTGTGTTTTACCCATATCCCTCTAAACCTGTCCAAACCATGTATCTGTCTAAATATTCCTTAAACGCTACAATGGTACCTGCCTCAACTAACTCCTCTGGCAGCTCGTTCCATACACCCACCACTCTTTGTGTGAAAAAGTTCATTCATTCATGTTCATTAATTATGTTATTTAAAAACCTATTGTCATATTTGCCAAGCTGCATATTGAGGCATTGTATGCAGTTTAAATTGTCTGAAAAATAAAAACAAGAAACCAAAATTAAAAAAAACCTATCTGGAATGTAGAAACACAGAACTGCAGATGCAGGTTTTTATCAAAGATAGACAAAGTGCTGGAGTAACTCAGCGGGTCAGGCAGCATATCTGGGGAAAAAGGATGGGTGACATTTTGGGTCGGGATCCTTTTTCAGAACTATAATATCTTTATAGTTCTACGATGGGCTGTATTTTGAAGATTCACCATTGCTGTCAGCATTGACAGACTTTTCTTATCAGGATGCAGGCAAACAGGTGCTCTTGCTCCTCCTGGCTCTCCACATATCTCAGATAGACACAAAAAGCTGGAGTAACTCAGCAGGACAGGCAGCATCTCTGGAAAGAAGGAATGGGTGATGTTTCAGGTCAAGACAGACAAAGAGAGATGCTGCCTGTCCCACTAAGTTACTCCAACATTTTATGTCTATCTTCGGTGAAAAGCAGCATCTGCAGTTCCTTCCTCCACATATCACAGCATAGCTGCAAGATCTCCCAGCTCTTGCATCAGTGACCACCCACTGCTCTCTGTGGTTGCGGCTGGGCTGATGATTTCAGGGAGGAGAGAAGGAACTGCCCAAGATCCAAAGCGTACCACCTCATCTGTGAAACACGGCGGTGGGGGTGTAATGGCCTGGGCATGTATGGCTGCTGAAGGTACTGGCTCACTTATCTTCATTGATGATACAACAGGGTACTGATTGGGGATGATCAGCCATGATCACATTGAATGGCGCTGCTGGCTCGAAGGGCCGAATGGCCTACTCCTGCACCTATTGTCTATTAACTGTTGGTGGTGGTAGCATAATGAATTCTGCTCAATGCCTCAAAACCCATAGGCAGACAGTTCATTCTATAGCAAGACAATAATCCCAAACATACTGCTAAAGCAACAAAGGAGTTTTTAGAAGCTAAAAAATGGTCAATTCTTGACTGGCCAAGTCAATCACCCAATCTGAACCCAATTGAGCATGACTTTTATATGCTGAAGAGAAAACTGAAGGGGACTAGCCCCTAAAATAAGCATAAGCTAAAGATGGCTGCAATACAGGGCTGGCAGAGCATCACCAGAGAAGACACCCAGCAACTGGTGATGTCCATGAATCGTAGACTTCAAGCAGTCATTGCATGCAAAGGATATGCAACAAAATACTAAACATGACTACTTTCATTTACATGACATTGCTGTGTCCCAAACATTATGGGGGGGACTATGTATAAACACTGCTGTAATTTCTACATGGTGAAACCAAAATGTATAACATCTGACCATGTGCACTTTAACCACATGTGATTTCTTCTATTACAAATCTCAAATTGTGGAGTACAGAAGCAAAATAAAAAATATTTGTCCCAAACATTATGGAGGGCACTGTAAATACAATCAAGTCAATTTCAAGTACAATAGGTGGAGCAAAGGGGAAGATAGAGTGCAGAATATAGTTCTTGGCATTGTAGCGCATCAGTTCCCAAGTCCACTGTCCGCAATGGGGTTGAGGTGAATCCGACACTACCCTAGCTAAAGGAAGGACCGTTCAGAATCCTGATAACGGAGGGGAAGAAGCTGTTCCTGAGTCTGCTGGTGTGCTCTTTCAAGCTGCTGTACCTTCTGCCAGATGGGAGCGAGGAGAAGGAGAAATGGCCTGGCTGGGACAGGTCTTTGATTAAGTTGGCTGGTTTTCAGGGGCAGAGTAAAGTGTAGATGGAGTCAACCCCACGTGTGTAGGTAGAAAAAGGCAAAAAGGAACAGAGCATTGTTGAAGTGTTGGCAGAGTCAGGACTCACCATCAGCAGCAAGCCCGAGGGCAGGGACTTGACAGCAGACAAGGCTGTCCACGTGGTCAGCAAGCACGTCCTTGCCGTAAACACGATCGCAAGCACGCTGAGAAACAGTACACTCCTGAAAGCATGCTCCAACAATCTCAGCTTACTGGGCACTGGTCATCAGGAGCCGATAACATGGCAAGAAACATTCTTCCAACACCAGCAAACCTGACCTTTAAGTCATCTTTAAAATTAAAGAGGCGTTAAAACCTCTGCATAAAATCGCCAGCATTTTTGTGTACCTCCGAGGCGTTAAAACCTGTCAGATTGTTTATTGGAGCCATAAATAAAAGTATGGATGACTGATAGCAAGAGAGAGTGGAACAGTAAGATTTGTCCGTGATAAGCAAACAGTTACGATTTATTTGGTGGTCTATCACTTTTAAGCTTCCGATATGGGAAGGAAAATTTAACAGACTGGTGATATGAACCTCCACAAAAGGACACGAGTGCTGGAGTGACTCAGTGGGTCAGGCAGCGTTTCTGGAGAACATGGGTAGGTGTTGTTTCAGGTTGCCCATCAATAAAAGGGCACAAAGTGCTGGAGTAACTCAGCAGGTCAGGCAGCTTCTCTGAAGAACACGATAGGTCACCTAGGGTCGAGACCATTCTTCAGTTCTTCAGACTGATTGTGGTGAGGGGGGAGCGAGGAGGAAAGAAAGCTGGGTGAGAGGAAGGGCAGGACAATGCGTGGTAGGTAATAGCCTTCACAATCCTTAGTTTGTGGGTCAGAGAGAAAATAAAAATCTCAGCTTTCCTGTAAAATGATTGCCTCATTCGGTGCACATTGACCTATATTTCCTGTGCTGCCAGCTGCGGTCATTATGCAATACTTGAGCAAGAGAAGGAAGTTGAGAGCAATAGTTGAACTAAATCTTCGTGTTGTAATCCACAATGATTTTAAGGGGAGAAGTATTTTAGGTTGGAATATGGTGGCAAACAGCAACAATTCCAGGCCCCTAACATCAGGTAGTTTGGGACTCATAACCGAGTCCAGAGACAGAGCACAAACTCAAAGCCTATCAGTTTTTTTAAAGAGAAGTACAGCATGGAAACATGTCTTTGGCCACTGATTTACACTAATCTATTGTAGAAACAAAGAACTGCAGATGCTGGTTTTTATCAAAGGTAGACACAAAGTGCTGGAGTAACCCAGCAGGTCAGGCAGCATGTAGGCAGAAAATTATTGATGAGAACAAATTAAAAATACATCTTTTCTATATTTCTGCAGTTTGCAACTTACATCATCTGCATCTTCCAACATCCCACTCTCTTCATAGGCTGCAGGAAAGGAAATATATAATCATATCAATATATTGCCATCCATGTAGTAGCAGTGTTCACAGAATAAAAAGCTGTTAGATTTTCTAATACAGTAATGAGAAGTACATCTTGATCTACTTTCACTATCCAGCAACCAGAATTCATTAAAATCGGAAACTTTATGTACCAAATAAAATTGGCTCTTTAATGCACTGAGGAATTAATGACAATGCACAAACTATAAACTGCAGGAGGCCAGTGTTTTTTTTTTTGCACTAAGGTCAACCAAAGCAACAGGAAGAAAAGCAGAAGTGGCCACAGAGGGACCAAGAATAGAATTCAATGATGATAATAAGTAGTCCAACCAAGTACCACCCACACAATCAATGAATAAAATCAATGTGGATTCAAACATGACATTAAGCTAATTGTGTTTAGCTAATGAACCCAATACTGGTGGCAAATAAATAAGGAAAAAAAACTGATAGTGGGCAAAAATATGGCGTGAATTTGAGCGGAGTAATGGTCAACCTTCCATGTCAGCCGCTTCCCCTTCATCTTCATCTTCATCGTTATCATCCGCACAAGCAGCGCTGCTTCCTATACACTTGGAGTTGTCCTTGCTTTCTAAAGTGATCTCTGTTACAGATTCTGTCACGTCAGCAACACCTGCCAAAAGGAAAGAAAACGTAGTGAAGAAAGACAGGCAATCAGAGTTCTCTTTAGACTTTAGAGATACAGCACGGAACCAGGCACTTTGGTCCACCAAGTCCGTGCCGACCAGCGATCGATCACCCAATACGCTACACACTAGGGAGAATTTTCCATTTTTACTAAGTCAAATGTGGGTGTCTTGAACGCAGACACGGGTGAAATTATTATGGGCAACAAGGAAATGGCAGAAGAGTTGAATAGGTACTTCGGATCTGTCTTCACTAAGGAGGACACAAACAATCTCCCAGATGTACTGGAGGACAGAGGATCTAAGGGGGTAGAGGAACCGAAATAAATTTTCATTAGGCGAGAAATAGTATTGGATTGGCTAATGGGACTGAAGGATGATAAATCCCATGGGCCTGATGGTCTGTATCCCAGGGTCCTCAGGGAGGTGGCTCTAGAAATAGTGGACGCATTGGTGATTATTTTCCAATGTTCAATAGATTCAGGATCAGTTCCTGTGGATTGGAGGATAGCTAATGTTATCCCACTTTTGAAGAAAGGAGCGAGAGAGAAAACGGGGAATTACAGACCAGTTAGCCTGACTTCGGTGGTGGGAGAGATGCTGGAGTCAATTATTAAAGAGATAATAATGAAGCATTTGGATAGCAGTAAAATGATTAGTCCAAGTCGACATTGATTTATGAAAGGGAAATCATGCTTGACTAATCTTCTGGAATTTTTTGAGGATGTGACAAGTAAAATGGATGAAGGGGTGCCAGTGGATGTAGTGTATCTAGACTTTCAGAAAGCCTTTGATAAGGTCCCGCACGGGAGACTGGTGAGTAAAATTAGAGCACATGGTATTGGGGGTAGGGTGTTGACATAGATAAAAAATTGGTTGGCAGGCTGGAAGCAAAGAGTAGGAGTGAACGGGTCCTTTTCAGAATGGCAGGCAGTGGCGAGTGGAGTGCCGCAAGGCTTGGTGTTGGGGTCGCAACTGTTTACCATATATATTAATGATTTGGAAGAGAGCATTAGGAGCAACACTAGCAAGTTTGCGGATGACACAAAGCTGGGTGGCAGTGCAAACTGTGAAAGGATGTTAGGAAGTTGCAGGGGAACCTGGACAGGTTGAGTGAGTGGGCAGATGCGTGGCAGATGCAGTATAATATAGATAATTCAATTCAATTCAATTCAATTCAATTCAAGTTTAATGTCATTGCACAAATACAAGTATAGGTACAACGAAATGCAGTTTAGCGTCATTCTTAGTGATAGCGATATGAAAAAATAAATACAGAGTGCAGTGGTAGCAGTACGGAAATAAATAAATACAGGGTACAGACAAGTCTATCAGCTGGGCTCCGAGTTCAGCAGTCTGATGGTGTAGTTGAAGAAGCTGTTCTTCGTCCTACTGGTGCGGGACCTGAGTCTCCTGTACCGCCTCCCTGATGGGAGGAGGGCAAACAGTCCATGGTTAGGGTGTGAGGTTGCCTTGATGATCTTCCCGGCCCGCTTCAGGCACCGTTTTCGGTGGAGGGCATCCATGGCAGGGAGCGGGGCACCGATGATGTACTGGGCGGTTTTCACCACCCGTTGTAGTGCCTTCCTGTCTGCCACGGTGCAACTGCTGTACCATACCGTAAAGCAGGTGGTCAGGATGCTTTCAATGGTGCAGCGGTAGAAGTTCGTCAGGATCCGGGGGGACAGGTGGGCTTTTTTGAGCCTCCTCAGAAAGTAAAGGCGCTGCTGTGCCTTTTTGATCAGCTTTGAGGTGTTGAGGGACCAGGACAGATCCTCCGAGATGTGTACCCCGAGGAATTTGTAGTTGGAGACCCTCTCCACCTCAGTCCCGTTTATATGGATGGGGGTGTGTCTGCCCCCTCTGTTCTTCCGAAAGTCAACAATTATTTCCTTCGTCTTCTGGGAGTTGAGGACGAGGTTATTGTTGGCACACCAGGTGGCCAGGAGCTGGACCTCCTCCCTGTAGGCTGATTCGTCATTATCACTAATCAGTCCTACCACCGTGGTGTCATCGGCAAATTTTATAATGGCGTTGGAGCCATACTTGGGGATGCAGTCATGCGTGAAGAGAGAGTAGAGGAGAGGGCTGAGCACACAGCCCTGTGGCACGCCGGTGTTCAGTGTTATAGTGGAGGAGGTGAGGTTGTTGACCCTAACAGACTGTGGTCTGTTAGTGAGGAAATCCAGTGTCCAATTGCAGAGGGAGGTGGAGATGCCAAGACCGCTAAGTTTGGTGATCAAGCTAGCGGGTATGACAGTGTTAAAGGCGGAGCTGAAGTCAATAAACAGCAGCCTGATGTAGGTGTTGTTGCTGTCCAGGTGGGTCAGGGCAGAGTGTAGGGCCGCCGATATATGGCGTCCTCTGTAGACCTGTTTGTCCGGTAGGCGAATTGGTGGGAGTCCAATGTGGGGGGGAGGCTGGCTTTGAGGTGAGCCAGGATCAGCCGCTCAAAGCACTTAGCGATGACAGGGGTGAGTGCCACTGGCCGGTAGTCGTTGAGGCTCCCTGTCGCTGAGTGTTTGGGCACTGGCACAATGGTAGATGTCTTGAGGCAGATAAATGTGAGGTTATCCACTTTGGCGGCAAAAACAAGGGGGTTGATTATTATCTCAATGGGGTTAGGTTAGGGGGAGGTACAGGGAGACCTGGGTGTCCTTGTATACCGGTCACTGAAAGTTGGCGTGCAGGTACAGCAGGTAGTGAAGAAAGCTAATGGAATGTTGGCCTTCATAACAAGAGGATTTCAGAACAGGAGTAAAGAGGTTCTTCTGCAGTTGTATAGGGCTCTGGTGAGACCACATCTGGAGTATTGTGTAGTTTTGTCTCCTAATTTGAGGAAGGACATCCTTGCGATTGAGCCAGTGCAGCGCAAGTTCACAAGATTAATCCCTGGGATGAGGGGACTGTCATATGAGGAAAGATTGAAAAGACTAGGCTTGTATTCACTGGAGTTTAGAAGGATGAGGGGGATTCTCATAGAAATATATAAAACTATAAAAGGACTGGACAAGCTAGATGCAGGAAAAATGTTCCCAATGTTTGGTGAGTCCAGCACCAGGGGCCACAGTCTTAGAATAAAGGGGAGGTCATTTAAGACTGAGGTGAGAAAAAAAACATTTTTACCCAGAGAGTTGTGAATTTATGGAATTCCCTCCCACAGAGGGCAGTGGAGGCCAAATCATTGGATGGATATAAGAGAGAGTTGGATAGAGCTCTAGGGGCTAGTGGAGTCAAGGGATATGGGGAGAAGGCAGGCACGGGTTATTGATAGCGGACGATCAGCCATGATCACAATGAATGGTGGTGCTGGCTCGAAGGGCCAAATGGCCTCCTCCTGCACCTATTTTCTATGTTTCTATGTTACTGAAATCAATTAACCTACAAACCTGTAATTCTTTGGAGTGTGGTAGGAAACCAGAGTGCCCGGAGAAAACCCACGCAGTCAAAGGGAGAACGTACAACTCCATACAAACAGCACCGATAGTTAGGATCAAACCCAGGTCTTTGGTGCTGTGGGGTAGCAACTACCGCAAATTCTAATCTCCTGAAAATCTGCACTTCAGAATAGGTTCCAGCAACATGGAAAACCACAATTATAATGTCATTATACAAGAAGAGGGAAAATGGAAGCAGGAAACTATAGGCTAGTTATCCTAACATCTGTCATTGGAGAAATGCAATGGTGCCATTATTAAAGATGGAATAGCAGGAAGTTCAGAAAATTGTAATACAATTAAGCAGAGACAATATAGTTTAATAAAAGCAAAATATAGAATTTGACAATTTTATTTACATTGTTTGAGGATGCAACTAGGTTAGAAAAAGTGAATATGTGGAGGCATTGGAAAGGGTGAAGAAGAGATTTCCAGAATGCTTCCTACATACAGTGTCCTCCATAATGTTTGGGACAAAGACCCATCATTTATTTATTTGCCTCTGTACTCCACAATTTGAGATTTGAAATAGAAAAAATCACATGTGGTTAAAGTGCACATTGGCAGATTTTAATAAAGGCCATTTTTATAAATTTTGGTTTTACCAAGTAGAAATCATAGCAGTGTTTATACATAGTCCCCCCATTTCAGGGCACCATAATGTTTCGGTCACCGCAAAGTCATGTAAATGAAAGTAGTATGTTTAGTATTTTGTTGCATATCCTTTGCATGCAATGACTGCTTGAAATTTGAGATTCATGGACATCACCAGTTGCTGGGTGTCTTCTCTGGTATTGCTCTGCCATGCCTGCATTGCAGCCATCTTTAGCTTATGCTTGTTTTGGGGGCTAGTCCCCTTCAGTTTTCTCTTCAGCATATAAAAGGCATGCTCAATTGGGTTCAGATCGGGTGATTGACTTGGCCACTCAAGAATTTACCATTGTTTAGCCTTGAAAAACTCCTTTGTTGCTTTAGCAGTATGTTTGGGATCATTGTCTTGCTGTAGAATGAACCACCAGCCAATGAAATTTGAGAAGTTTGAACTTGATCAGACAGCCATACATGCCCAGGCCATGACCATGTTTCACAGATGAGGTGGTATGGTTTGGATCTTGGGCAGTTCCTTCTCTCCTCCATACTTTGCTCTTGCCATCACTCTGATATGTTAATCTTTGTCTCATCTGTCCCCAAGACCTTTTTCCAGAACTGTGGTTGCGCTTTTAGGTACTTCTTGGTAAACTCTAAGCTGGCCATCCTATTTTTGCGGCTAACCAGTGGTTTGCATCTTGCGGTGCTGCCTCTGTACTTCTGTTCATGAAGTCTTCTGCGGACAGTGGTCATTGACAAATCCACACCTGACTCCTGAAGAGTGTTGCTGATCTGTCGGACAGGTGTTTGGGAATTTTTATTTATTATAGAGAGAATTCTTCTATCATCAGCTGTGGAGGTCTTCCTTGGCCTGCCAGTCCCTTTGCAATTAGTAAGCTCACCAGTGCTCTCTTTATTCTTAATGATATTCCAAGCAGTTGATGTTGGTAAGCCTAAGGTTTGGCTGATGTCTCTAACAGTTTTATTCTTGTTTCTCAGTCTCATAATGTCTTCTTTCACTTTCATTGACACAACCTTAGTCCTCATGTTGATAAACAGCAATAAAAGTTTCCAAAGGTGATGGAAAGACTGGAGGAAAGAGTAAGAACTCTTATAATTGCATGAAGGAGGAAATTAAACACACCTGATCAATTACAAACGCCTGTGAAGCCATGTGTCCCAAACATTATGGTGCCCTGAAATGGGGGGATTATGTATAAACACAGGTGTAATTTCTACATGGTGAAACCAAAATGTATAAAAATGACCTCCAATAAAATCTGACAATGTTCACTTTAACCACATGCGATTTTTGTCTATTACAAATCTCAAATTGTGGAGTACAGAGGCAAATAAATAAATGATGGGTCTTTGTCCCAAACATTATGGAGGGCACTGTTGCATTCTCAAAAAAAGGAGATGTTGGACAAACTTGGATTGTAGTCTCTGAAATGTTGGAGGTTGAGGGATGACCCGATAGAAGTATATAAAATTATGAAAGTAAAAAAATGTAAAGAAATCAATAGCTGTTTAGAAACATAGAAAAATTGATACAGGATAAAGGGAATAACATTTAGTACAAGATAAAGTCATAGAAAAATAGGTGCAGGAGAAGGTCATTCGGCCCTTCAACATGATCAAGGTTGATCATCTAAAATCAGTACCCCGCTCCTGCTTTTTCACATATCCCTTGATTCCTTTAGCCCTAAGAGCTAAATCTAACTCACTTGAAAACACTCTAACTTTCTCTCTCTAAAACACTCTAACTTTCTTGGGAAAGGGAGAGGAGGGGGTGCCTGCCTCATGGTCAACTCTGCGCGGTGCTCAGACGTGGCAGTCCTGTCCAGCTCCTGCTCTCCACACCTCGAACATCTGGCGGTCTTTCTACCTTCCGAGGGAATTCACCTCCATCATTCTGACCGCAGTCTACATCCGACCCCAGGCAGACGTCCATCTGCATGCTGCGGTCACCAAACACCAGACGTCTTACCCCGATGAGTTTGCCACCATAGCTGGGGACTGCAATAAAGCAAACCATACGAAATTGCTCCCTAACTTCCACCAACATGCTCCTGCTGCACCAGAGGACCAAACACCCTCGACAACTGCTACACCACCATCAAGAATGCCTATTGCTCTATCCCTCGCCCTCACTTCGGTAAATCCAACCATACCTCGGTGCTGCTTCTTCCTGCCTACAGGCAGCAATTGAAGAGCGCACTCCCCAGAGGACTGAATAGAGCTGGTCGGAGGGGGGGGGGGCAGAGGAACAACTCCAGGACTGTTTGGAGTCTGTAGACTGGGCAATGTTCAGGGTCTCTGCAAAGGACTTGAACAAATACGCCACAGTCGTTACGGACTTCATAAAGAAATGTGTGGAGGACTGAATCCCTACAAAAACCTTCCGAGTGTTTCCCAATCAGAAGCCTTGGATTAACTTTGAGATCCTCACTCCTCTGAAGACCAGATACCGGGCATTCATGTCTGATGATACAGTGGTCTACAAGAAGTCCAGGTACGACCTTGGTAAGGCCATCATAAAGCCAAAAGGGACTTCTGCTCCAAGCTGGAGGATGAGACAGGTGTTCGGCAGCTGTGGCGGGGCCTGAATGCAATCACCTCCTACAAGGCGAAATCAGGAAGCAGCTCAAATGTTGGCGAAACATCACTCCGTGACGAGCTAAATGCGTTTTATGCACACTTTGACAGGGAGAACACTGATGTGCCTTCTCGAGCCCCCATTCGTTGTGATCGTATTTCAATCACAGTCACTGAGGCGGACGTCAGAAAATCCTTCAGAGGGGTGAACCCTCGAAAAGCGCCTGGACCTGATGGTATACCCGGTCGTGTTCTAAAAACCTGTGCGGACCAATTGGCTGGAGTTTTTATGGACTTTTTCAACCTTTCACATCTGAGGTCTGAGGTTCCCACCTGCTTTAAAAGGGCATCAATTATACCGGTGCCAAAGAACAAGTTGATGTGCCTCAATGACTATCGCCCAGTGGCACTAATGTCAGTGGTGATGAAGTGCTTCGCGAGGTTGATCATGGCGCAAATCAACTCCTACCTCGACAAAAACCTGGACGCACTGCAGTTCACCTACCGCAACAACAGATCAACGGTGGATGCGATCTCACTGGCTCTCCACTCCGCTCTTGACCCCAAAAACTCATATGTCAGGCTGTTATTCATTGATTACAGCTCGGCATTTAATACAATCATCCCCTCCAAGCTGGTTACCAAACTCGCAGAACTGGGTCTCTGCGCATCCCTCTGCAAATGGATCCTCAAGTTCCTCGTTCACAAACCACAGACTGTTCGTATTGGTGGAAATGTGTCAGCCTCGATAACAATCAGCACGGGAGCACCTCAAGGCTCCTTGCTCAACCCCCTGCTGTACTCACTCTATACTCATGACTGCGTTGCCGGTCATAGTACGAACTCCATCATCAAGCTTGCTGACGACACCACTGTTGTGGGACGTATCACTGATGGGGACGAGTCGGAGTATAGAAGAGAGATCGACCGACTGATCAAATGGTACCAGCACCTGGCCCTCAACACCAGCAAAACCAAGGAACTGATTGTGGACTTTGGAAGCGGCAGGATGGGGACCCACAGTCCCGTTTACATTAACGGGTCGATGGTGGAAAGGGTCAAGAGCTTCAAATTCCTGGGCGTGCACATCTCTGAAGATCTCTCTTGGTCCGAGAATACTGATGCTATTATAAAGAAAGCACATCAGCGCCTCTACTTCCTGAGAAGATTACGGAGAGTCGGTATGTCAACGAGGACTCTCTCTAATTTCTACAGGTGCACAGTAGAGAGCATGCTGACCAGTTGCATCATGGCTTGGTTTGGCAACTTGAGCGCCCAGGAGCGGAAAAGACTACAAAAAGTAGTAAACACTGCCCAGTCCATCATCGGCTCTGACCTCCCTACTGTCGAGGGGATCGATCGCAGTCATTGCCTCAAAAAGGCTGGCAGCATCATCAAGAACCCACACCATCCTGGCCACGCACTCATCTTCACGCTACCTTCAGGTAGAAGGTACAGGAGCCTGAAGACTGCAACATCCAGGTTCAGAAATAGCTGCTTCCCCACAGCCATCAAGCTATTGAACTCAAACAAAACTCTGAACATTAATAGGAAGATTAAACGAGAACTTACCTGTTCGAAGTTTGATCTTTATTTTATGAGTTACAATGAGGGATTACGTGAAGAAGCCCCGCCAGGCACATGCTCGGCATACTTCAAAGGAGCGGTGTGAAAAACACAGAACCAATAGCCGGAGTAAGATAGTAAGGCTCACAAAGATTAGAACTACCAGATGATCATTTATATTATGAGGGTTGGGAGCGGAGGGCACGTAATCCCTCATCGTAACTCTCATAAAATAAAAATCAAACTTCGAACAGGTAAGTTCTCGTTTAATCTTACTATTTTACTTCGGAGTCACGTGAGTGACTACGTGAAGATTTTAAAGCTCTGTGATTTTCATGCCGTAGATCATTCCATACGACACACTGCTTCAGTTTACACAGTAGTGAGTAAATAATATATATTTCTTGAAATTATGCAATAAATATTTTAATAATAATAAAAAGAAAAGTAATAACCCCTCTATCCCAGGGGAAATAACAACAAATAATATGCAACAAAGCAAACAATTTTGAACAGAACCCAACACAGCATGTGCAACCCTGGCACTGTAACAACAGGTTTATCATAAATCTAGGAAAGTTTCTTCTTTAGACCATCCTGCGGTCTCCAGAATTTGGTCGAGCGGCATGTCCTGCACCTTCGCCGCGGACATTGATACCGCCCTTGTGGAGTGAGATTTAAACACATCAGTGTCGACTCCAGTTAATCCAGAACCTGTTTATCCATCAGGAAATAGTTTGTACTGTCACTTTTTATATGTTTCTTGTGGGTAATGAACATTGGTGTCTCACAATCTCGGAGACTCTTAATTCAATATATATTAATTCAGATGCTTAACCACACACAATGTTTAGTTGACAGAGTATGTCTTAAAGATTGGTTCCAGCCTTTCTTGGCTTGCTTTGCTTGCTTAGATCATTGACATAACACGTTATTTTATCTACAGACAACTGCATACAATCTAACCACAACATTTGTAATGTTTGTACTCATTGTGCTGATTTTAATGGCATGAGTATAACCACTTTAAATATTAACTTCTGAAAAGACAGTGACGTAATTGGAATCCGTTGCCAAAGCAATGTGAGAACTATACTGACATCCCAGATTTCTGTATATCTGGGTTTGGTAGGGTTTTATTAGAATTCCTCTCATAAATCGGGATATTAACAGATGAGACCCGATAATTGTCGTTCTGAAATTGTCCTAAATAGGAGGACGAAACACTCCGAGCTCCATTAATGGTACTATAACTCAGATGCAACATAGCAAGGAACTCCAATATACCCGATATGTTTGCAGTATGATAAAATATATCTGACTGTATACAAAAGATTTCCCATTCCTTATATGAAACATATATTGTTTCTTAGTGCTATCTATCCAAGCTGCAGTTATGACATCCATGGTCCTATCCGACATTCCATCAGAACCTGCAGATTAACAATTAATACGGTCATGTAATGGATGATTTCGGCTGTTACTGGATGTACCAACAATTACTGCACCTGGGATTTGTCATGAATGTCTGAATCATCATTCTGAGCACCAATGGGAACAATGGCTGTGTAGTAATGGTCCCTAGATAAGGGACGTATCAGATATTAACTGATAAGAACAGATACTACACTTGATCTTAGCCAAAAGGCCGAGAAGCAATACCAGTTTGGAACCACCAAACGCCTGCAGCGGAGACTTGCTCTATTTTGGTGACACATTGCCTAATCAGGCAAAATGGGGAAAACATAAAAGACTATACTTCCCCAATGTAGCGAGAATGCATCCACCGCTAATGCTCCTTGGTCTGACTCCCACGAGACACATTTAGACCACTGGAGATTAAATCCAGACACAACAGATCAACATTTGGTACTCATACCGTCTGACAATCTTTTTTGAAACTTTTTGAATTTTAACATTCATTCTGTATCGTCATTGAACTTTCGTGATCTGTTGTCTTACCACAATATTGTCTTCTCCCACAGTTGTGGTATTGTCTACTCGTAATTGAACATGTAAGTTCTTTATTGTAGAACAACAGCTATCAATGCATAAAACACCCCCAATAACTCCAAATAATTCATACCATGTATTTAGAGAATTAAATCGTCTTGGACAGTCCATCGACCACCACAACTGCTGTCGCTGTCCTTAGCTCCCCATCCGCGAGCACTCTCATCAGTCTGTAATAACACTGAAGACTGCTGAACAAGCACATTTTTACTTCTAATAACTTGTGCAACATTGAGAATCCATCACTGAATTCAGCTCAACCTTTTTAGTTGGTAACTGCATGGACCTAATCAATAACCTGCACGCTTTTTACTCTTACATTCTGGTCTCTGCAGACTTTGATCGTGCAGAGGTCCCAATTCGACAGCATGAATGCTGCTATCACTTTACCAGTAACCGTAGCTACTTCTTGGATGGTGGGATAATGTCTTTTACCAAGACAAATACAGGCATTTGTAACATCCCCAACCTTAATTGTTGATAAAGTTACTGACATATCAACTGTATTAAAGACAAACCCCAAATAATCAACTGTATTAAAGACAAACCCCAAATAATCAATTGTTTGGGATGCCTGTAACTTACATGTTGTTTGGATGTACAGAACCTTAGCCTTTCAATAGGCTTATGGTTGCTGAACCCAGTTCTTCAGCTGTCTCCCATTTACAATTAACATATCCTCTAGATAAGCCATTGCAATGAGATTCTGAGCCCTCATTAATACCAGTGCTGATTTCAATAATTGTGTGAGCAATCTGAGGGCTGAATTTAACCCATTAGGTAATTCCTTCAGCTGACCCATCCAATTAATTGACGTACCTGAATAATAAGGCATTTTTTTAAAGTCTAAAAATAGCCACATACCAGCCTTGTGATAACAACTTCGCTACAGTGCTGAAGTGTACTTTTTTAAATGCTTATACTGAACTATAAATTTAAGTTTGTGAGTCCCAGAATGACTCTGCAACCCCCATACTTGTGTCTGGGATATATTATCTCTACCTGACGAGTTCCTGGTACATTCAAACACCAAGCCGATCAGATTTAATGCAGAATTACAAAACAATTGTAATCTTAACCAACCAGAGGTTGTTTCCCCAGAAATTCCATGTGTAATGGAATGACGTTTCTGTACTTCCGTAAATGAACCAGAAGATCTCCTTCTCTTAATATAGGGGTTCGTATTCATCAGTCATAAATCTGGTTATAGCTTGCCCACATAATCCTGCATTTTTTGGGTATAATGTTAGCCAAATGGCAACTTTCATCATACAATTGGGTTTGAATATGCATTGCAGAGTAACGCAAGCATGTCTTAAAAGTATTGGACATTATCGACCCATGTATGTCTTCCCCAAATGCAGTGAAGCCAACTGAATATCAGCTAGAGGACATGCTGGAACACATTTCTTGTCCTTGCATCATTACACTCATGAGTGCCCAATTACTGTTGGCACCCTGAGCGAGACACAATAGACGGGTATTTTATATATTTTAAAATATTTTTTACTGTTTCAGTCATAACAGTTTCTTGGAATAGGTGAGAAACCAAATAATGTTGGCCGCCAGGTTCATCCATAGCCTCACCAGTCCATACCGATATAGCAAAACTTGGTGCTACATCTGGAACACCCGGAGCATTTCTATTGTGCTCTGATGTATACACATAAGTAGGGACACCAGCTTCAGGGTCAGTTTCATCCTGCCCTGGTACTCCCGAGTCTTGCTCTAGGGAGACTTCATCCAGACCTATGCAAGGCACTGGTGAATGAGATTCTCGTTCTTCATAGGCACCATACTCAGTGTATGGAAACTCCTTCAGAGCCTGCCTTAGAATCTGATGGGTCTTAGAACCCTTAATTGTTTAGAGTTTTGAGCATTTTATCTTGCTCTAAGGACTTCATCCAGACCTATGCAAGGCACTGGTGAATGAGATTCTCATTCTTTATAGGCACCATACTCAGCGTATGGAAACTCCTTCGGAGCTTGCCTTACACGAAGACATATATGGGTCTTAGAACCCTTGACCAAGTCAAGTGTGGAGCATTTTCTCCATTTTCAGCCTCCCTCACATTCTTGTCCTCCCTTGGAGGAGAGTTACTTCTTTACTGTTTTGTATTTGTGCATAAACCATATATTTAAAATTGTAATTCTGACAGGCACATTCTGCTTGCAGAATATTTGTATTAACCTCAGTATCACACAGGGTTATATACATTTCCATAAAGAAAACTGCATCTGGTAACATATACTCAGAGCAGACTTTAGTTTACAAATTGTGGGTATTTGGAGCCGGCATTTAGCGCAGCAGTTATCTCCAAACCCGATCTAAATAGCGTTAAATAGCGGGAACCGGCTTTTAAAGCAGCCCTTATCTCCCGATAACGGAAACTGCGGTTCCAGCGCGTTCCTTTCAATTACCGCAGTTTAAAAATACTTTACTCTAGCTGACTCCGTTTTTCGAGCCAGATTTACAGAGTTTTTTTTTTAAATTTCAAAATACATGAAAACTCTAGCTGACTCTGCAGACTTATAGAGTTTAAAAACACTCGCAAGAAAATTCAACACTGACTTACCTGCGGGTTAAACTTACCGCTGGTGGGAGCTAAGCTCTCTACCCTGTCGTTGCCACATGCATCGACGTAATGCCGGGCATGCGCCTGGCGGGGCTTCTTCACGTAGTCACTCACGTGACTCCGAAGTAAAATAGCCCATTATCTGTTTATTTGCACTTTATCTGTTTTATTTATTCATGTGTGTATATATTTATACAATGGTATATGGACACACTGATCTGTTCTGTATTCATGCCCTCTATATTCTGTTGTGCTGAAGCAAAACAAGAATTTCAATGTCCTATCTGGGACACATGATTCCTTTGAATCTTGAAAGTTCAGTAAAGTTCGATTAAAGATAGTCCGCGGTCTCCAATGAGTGAGAGGGTAGCTCAGGACTGCGATTGAGACGGTTCAGTTTCTGATAACAGCTGGGAAGAAACTGTCCCTGAATCTGGAGGTATGCACTTTCATACTTCTGTACCTCCAACAGTATAAAAACACAATCATCTTTATGTTCCAAAATAAATCATTCCAACTGTGAATGAGTCAGGATTTAATTGCACAAATAAATAGTGGCATGATAGTAATTCCTCCCTATGTTGTCATGCCCTCTCGCGATACCTGAATTGTGGTATGTGTCTACCCATCCGCCATCCCCATCATCTTCTTCAATGACTGCCTCAAATTCATCGGAGTATTCCATCTGTTTGCAGCGCTTATAGCAGGGAACTGAAGGAAATGAGAGAGAAACTATTACCAAATTAGTACAATATGCAGAAAATAACCCAAAGTGCTGGAAGAATTCAGCAGGTCAGGCAGCATCTGTGGAGGGAATGGAAATACGATGTTTTGTGTCGGCACCCTTCTTCAGACTCAGTGACCTGCTGAGATCCTCCAGCACTGTTGTTTGCTCACGATTCCAGCATCTGCAGTCTCTTGTGACGACAGCAGGCATTATTATTTAGTAAAAATGACACTTATTTTTAAAAGTTAATTGTTCACCAATATCAGTATTTGAAAATTGTTTGATAAGTGAGCAACTGAAATCTGGATTAACAGAAGCCAAAGATGTCACACG
The DNA here is from genome assembly GCA_963514005.1 of Raja brachyura. The sequence continues at coordinate 37,790,409 of OY740792.1, forward strand.
AAATTTTAAATTATATGGAAACACAAATTCAAAATTATGTATTTTGGCTAAAGAAAACATAACTAATTTTGTTAGAAATGATCCTACCATTTCTTGTCAGCAGAAATTGCTTTTCCTTGGGCAAGTAGGGTTTGACTTTGGGGTCCTCGCCTGTTCCCCTGAAAATGCAAGATAAATTGATGTGTGTACATTTATTCGTCATTTTAAATGCCAGTGTACATTAACAGCATAAGAAAAAAATAACACAAAAGGCTGGAATAACTCAGCTGGTCGGTCAGTCAGCATCTCTGGAGGACACGGATAGATGACATTTCTTAATCCAGCACTTTGCATCTTTCAGTCTGAAGAAAGGTGTCGACCCGAAACATCGCCTATTCCTTTCCTCTAGCTGCCTGACCCACTGAGTTACTCCAGCATTTTGACCTTATCTTCGTGTAATCCAGCATCTGCAGTACCTTCCTACACCTGAAACAGTATAGAATCACTGCCTTTCTTGGACAAGTGGTGGCAGATGAAACAATAGTGAGAAATGCAACAAGTTACATTTTGGCAGTAATAATGAGAATACAGTGCATTCGGAAATATACAGACCCCTTCACTTTTTCCACATTTTGCTGTGTTATAGCTTTATTTTAAAATTGACTAAATTCTTTTTTTTTTTTAAATCACTCATATACACACAATACCCCAGAATGATGAAGCAATAACAGGTGTTTAGAAATTTTTGCAAGGTCATTAAAAATAAATAACTGAAATATCACATTTACATAGGTATTCAGACCCTTTGCAATGATACTCAAAATTGAGCTTAGGTTCATTCTGTTTCCATTGATTATCCTTGAGATGTTTCTACAACTTGATTGGAGTTGATCAATGGTAAATTAAATTGATTGGATATGATTTGGAAAGGAACACACCTGCCTATATAAGGTCCCACAGTTGACAGTGCAAGTCAGAGCAAAAACCAAACCATTAAGACGAAGGAATTGTCCGTAGACCTCCGAGACAGGATTGTGTCGAGATATAGATCTGGGAAGGGTATAAAATAATTTCTGCAGCATTGCAGGTCCCGAAGTGCACAGTGGCCTCCGTCATTCTTAAATGGAAGAACGTTGGAACCACCAGGACTCTTCATAGAGCTGGCCGCCCGGCCAAACTGAGCAATCGGGGGAGAAGGGCCTTGGTCAGGGAGGTGACCAAGAACCCGATGGTCACTCTGACAGAGCTCCAGACTTCCTCTGTGGAGATGGGAGAACCTTCCAGAAGGACAACTATATCTGCAGCACTCCACCAATCAGGCCTTTATGGTAGAGTGACCATGCATCTTTGGCAGCGTCTTAAGTCTTCTTGGGTATGATGCTAGAAGCTTGGCACACCTGTTTTTGGGTAATTTCTCCCATTCTTCTCTGCAGATCCTCTCAAGCTCTGTCAAGTTGGATGGGGAGTGTCGATGCACAGCTATTTTCAGGTCCATCCAGAGATGTTCGATCGGGTTCAAGTCCGGGCTCTGGCTGGGCCACTCAAGGACATTGAAAGACAAACACCTGTTTCTGCTTTTTTTATAATGGCATATTGTGTGTAGATTGATGATTAAAAAAATGAATTTAATCCATTTGAGATACGGCTGTAACGTTAAAAAATGTGGAAAAGGTGAAGGGGTCAAAAATACTTTCTGAAAGCACTGTCGATAATATAAACTGAAGGACACTTCTAAAAGAAGTAGCAGAACAGAGGAATCTTGGTTTGTGAATTCAGAATTAATTGAGAGGGGTAGGCACTGAGAAAGTAGTTTCATAATTTACAAAAGGTTTCAGAATCCTGGGATTGATAAGCCTGGACAAAGCAAGAACAAAAATGACATAATAACCCTTTCTAAAGCATCTATTTGTCAGTGTCGGGTGCCATACTGTAGAAAGATGTGAAGGCTCTAAGAGAGGGTGAAGCAAGGTTTAGCCATACGATTCCAGGCCAGAGGAACTTTAGTTACGTGGAAAGATTGAAGAAAATGAGATTGTTCTCCTTGAGCAGAGGAGGTTGGAAAGATAGAGGCGTTTAAAATGCCAAAGGTCATAGAGTATATACAAGGAAATTGTTACCATTGGCAGAAGATTTAAAAACTAGAAGACGCAGAATAAAGTTGATTGGCAAGAGAATGAAAATTGACATCAGATGATTCTTTAAAAGTTTGGAATGCACTACTAGGGTAATGGTGGAGGCAGGTTCAATTGTAGCTTTTAAGGAGCTCAGTAAATATCTAAAATGAAAATAAAAGCAGGGTTATGGAGTGAGAGAAAGAGCAGTGAAATAGGGTGAATTGTTTTACTCTTCTGTACTCCTAGTATTGACTCGAAGGGCCCAATACCCTCTACACACTGCAACCCTATTGTAAATCATAGCAGAACAAGAAAATGAGCGGCAAAGACATAAATAGAATCGGAGTCATATTAGGTATGTTACAAAACTTACCTTCAATGGCGCTGCAGTTCTGCCACTGGCCGTGTGCGCGACTTTAGCGCCTTTGGGGGGGGGGGGGGGGGGGGGGGGTTTAAATGCCTTTTTCGCCTACATGTCCTGGATATATTTTCTCGGAGTGCAAGCTTTTGCTGAAGAATTGTTCCGACGGCCGTTCTGTGATTTTTTTTTTTTTTTTTTAAATTATATAATCGCCTGACAAGTTCAGCGCTGGAGTAATTTAAAAATGAGGTTCTAAAGCCGTCAACGCCGACAGCGGGGACAGATTTCACGTACGCAACAGGTAAAGGAAAGCCATTTATTTTCTTTATAAAAGTGCTTCTTAAAATGCATTTAATCCACATTTTACGTTGCAAAACGGTGATTTAGGACCCATACGAACCGCCAGTATTTTTCCTGCCGATATGGGGTTTAAATTCACCGCAACGTTCCAAACGATTGCGTTCCTCAAAAACCCACTCGCAAGATGATTTAAATGGCCATTAATTTATGGGAATTAAACACTAAATTCCTTCCATTTGGTCTATAAATCCATGACAATGAGATTTAAAAATCATGTTATAATGTGAATTCTTGTGTGAATGTTATTTGGACACTTAGGCCATTTAAAAATGTTAATATTTTCTTAAGAAATGGATAGATGTTTAAATTTAGTAATTTAATTTAGTAATTAGCTATAACTGGGTAACTAACTAATTATATGCTTTAAATTCAGGTCATCCAAGTAAAATTGTTTAACATTTGTTTCAGAATGCTTCAATCTATAATAACTGAAAATGTCTTTCAGTTCTCTTAATTTTTAAGAAAGATGGGCTTTTGACTGTCCTTGATCACAGCTTTTGAGTTAAGTCAATGGAAAAGCAATAGGGAACAAGATGCTAATTTCCGAGTATGAAAATGGCCATAACTTTTTTAACACTGAAAGTGAATTATGTGCCAAATTAAACTTATTTTTATGCTTTATCTGATGGGATAAATTGCAGACTTGATTTTTAAAATCTCAAAATTTTGTAACTTGCTAAGTCATACAGCGCGGAAACAGGCCCTTCGGTTCAACCTGTCAATGCCGACCAAGATGCCCCATCTCAGCTAATCCCATTTGCCTGCAAAATTTGGCCCATATCCATCCAAACCTTTACTATCCACACTTTAGTCTTTAGTTTAGAGACATATGGATCTCTTTAAGACAGACAGGGAAAATTACATTGATTTTTTTTTTAAAGCTGATTATTTAAATAAATGTTAATGAATCTGTGCATTGTACAAGACAGAATACATTGGGGAAACAAGGTGAGAAATGATTATTACAATATTAATAAAGAGCATGTTCTGAAGAAGGCAAGGAGAAGCCAACAAATCCTTTACACCACATGTTTAAGTGGTAAGAGTTCTTACAAATTCCTGATATTGCAAAGCAGACATGGTTTTGTAAAAGATAAACCACCTTTATATAACATAAGGGCCTCTTAAAAATATGTAACTAGATGGGTGAATAAAGAGCCGTAGTGTACTGCTGCTTTTTGAAAATCCAGAAAAGATGCCACAATGACCTTACTCTTTGTAAGATCATTACATAGAGTACAAACTCATAGTTGGAGAAAATAGAGTAATGGATAAAGGACAAAATCAGATTGGAAAAAAGTCATTTGCAGATCGGCATGTTGTCACTAAGGAGATTCCACATGATTTTGATCTGACCTCTTAGCTATGTGCAATCTATATTAATGTCTTGTATGAAAAGTCAGGAATGTACAATTTCCAGTTTTGCTGACCATACAAAGTAAGGTGGGTACGTTAGCTGTGAGGGGGATGTAAAGAGTCTGCAAAGTGATATAGACAGCTTATAAATAGGCAACAGAGCATAAAGGGAAAATGAAGAAGCCATTCCAAATAAGTTCTTGGAGCAGAATTAGGCTATGCAGTCCATCAAGTCTACGCCACCATTCAATCATTCAGTATATGTAGGAGTAAAAGCTAAATTGGGTATTTTATTGGGCTGCTTTTAAGATGGGAGGCCTGTAATAAGTGGTGTGCCACACAGATTGGTGCTGGTTCCACCGTTTTTCATTATTTATATTGACGATTTGGACGTGAATGTAGATGATACGATTAGTAGGTTTAGGGATAAACCAAAATTGGTGGAATAGTGGAGCGTGAAGGAGGATATATACAAATAAAATGGATCTTGATCAACTTGGCCAATGGGCAAAAGAATGACAGATGGCGTTTAATTCAGATAAATAGGTGTTGCAATTTAGTACAGCCAGCTTGGAAGGTAAATGGTAGAGCCCAGAAGAGTGTTTGTACAACAAAGACACCTGTGGGTACGTGGCGTGGCGACACAAGCAGACAGGGTGATGAAGGCGGCATTTGGCATGTTTGCCTTCATAAGGGTATTGAGTATAAGGGTCAGAATGTCACATTACAGCTGTGCAAGACATAAATAAAGCAACATCTGGAGTACTGTGTAGAATTATGTTTGCCCTGCTATAGGAGGATGTAATTGAACTGGAAAGGATGCAAAAATGATTTAAGGATGTTAACGTGTCTGGAAAGTTTAAGTTAGAAGGACAAGCTGATATATTTTTCCCTGGAGAAGAGAAGGCTGAGGGGAGATCTTATACTGAGTTTTTATAATTATGAGGTTCATAGGTAAACGGAATAGCTTAAAATACCCAATAGAGTACAAAATAATGAAATTTCGAGGACAGATGGGTACATGTATCAGAAAAGTTGAGGGATATGAGCTAGGTGCAGGCAAGGGGGACTAACTCAGTTGGGAAACTTGGTCGGCGTGGATGAGTTAGCTGAATGGCCTGTTGCTGTGCTATATGATTCAATGACTCTTGATAATGAGAAACCCATAAATATTGGTATTAAGGAATATATTGGTATATAAATATTGGTATTAAGGAATCTGAGCACATTGGTACACAAAATATAGAAAATTAAGGCTGTGGAAGCAATGGAGGTACAAAATGATGAGAACAATGAAGCTATATCCAATAGGAAAAGATTAAACAGTCTGGGGCTCTTTTCTATCAAATAAATTATCCCTAAACAATAAATTTAAAGGATTTATTTTATTCAAAGGGCAATTAGAGTTATGACCAATCTCTACAAAGGATAGACACAAGGAACTGCAGATGCTGGTTTACCAAGGAAAGACACAAACATACATACATACAAACATACAAATTAGGTGCAGGAGTAGGCCATTCAGCCCTTCGAGCCTGCACCACCATTCAATATGATCATGGCTGATCATCCAACTCAGTATCCCGTACCTGCTTTCTCTCCATACCCTCTGATCCCCTTAGCCACAAGGGCCACATCTAACCCCCTCTTAAATATAGCTTAAATATGGCCTCAACTAGTGCTGGTGTAACTCAGAAGGTCAAGCAGCATTCTTGGAGAATATGGACAGGTGACGTTTTGGGTTGGGATTCTTCTTCTTCAGAAGGGTCTGAGGAAGGGGCCCAACCCAAAACGTCACCTATCCATGTTCTCCAGGGATTCTGAAAGACCCACAAATTTACTCCAGCATTGTGTGCTTTTCATTTACAAAGGATAATTGAGTTGGTGAGTGTAGATTGATGTTGCATGTTAACCAAGCACACACCAGCCAGCATCTCTAACTCCACCCCACTACTATTTCTCAGCACTGACAGTTTGAGCAGCCAGGATGTGTTGATAACTAACCATCCTTCACGGTTTTTTGTTTTACCCTTTTGTGAATTTTTATTTTGCTTTATGATGGCCTGATCCGAAGAAGGCTACTGCCATCACAGAAATGCCTGCCCCCATAGACGTGAAAGGCCTGCAGCGTTTTCTGGGCATGATAAACTATCTCGGCAAGTTCATACTGAACCTCAGCGAACTGAGCTCCACACTGCAGGAGCTGACAAAAAAGGACACATCATGGTCATGGTTCCAGCAACATCAGATTGCTTTCGATGTCTTAAAGTCCAAACTGACCAGTGCACCGACCCTAATTTTTTTTTTTACCAGAAATGTCCGGTAACGATCATCTGCGATGCTTCGAAATTCGGGCTCGGCGCAGCCTGCTTGCAACCATCTGCCGAGGGCACTCTACTACCCGTCTCGTATGCCTCTCGCACCATGACCGACACGGAGCAGCACTATGCGCAAATCGAATAGGAACTGTTGGCCGTCATTTCTGCTTGCTCCAAATTCCACGACTTCATCTTAGGCAACACCTTCACGGTCGAGACGGACCACCAACCACTGGTGACAATCCTGAACAAGCCCATCCACGCCCCTCCAGCTAGTATGATGATGCAGCTGCAGCGGTACGATTTCTCTATTACCTACACTAAGGGTAAGGACATGCACGTCGCTGACACTCTCTCCCGTGCACCTCAGGCATCTTGTGAACAACATCCCTATGAACAGGAAAATTTCACGGTTCTCGGTGACGGCTTCGTCTCCAGCAAGCAACTGCGCACCTTGGCCGCGCACACCGCCACTGACGATACGCTTCAAATCCTCTCCTCCATCATCAAAACAGGCTGGCCACACAGACAATCCAACACGCCCACAGAGGTCACTCCTGTTTGTTTTACCCAATCCAACACGCCCACTCCTTCCTGAATTAGTAGTTCAGGATGGGGTGTCATCAAGGGTCACAAGGTGGTGATACCCTCATCGCTACAAGACGTATACTTCAAAGAGGAACACAGCGGTCACCCAGGAGCCGACACCACACTGGCACGTGCCCGTAGCCTGTTCTACTGGCCGAGAATGGCCAGCTACATCCGGGACCGCGTAGCCTCCTGCCCCGCTTGCAACAGCCTTGCGCCTCATCAACAGCGGCAGCGCCTTCTGCAACAACCTCCACCAGCTCTGCCCTGGACATCGCTGGCGGCGGACATTTTTGAATGGTGCGGGAAGCACTACCTCGTTCTTGTCGACTCCTTTTCTAATTGCTTTGAACTAGACCAACTGATCTCCCTCACATTGAAGATGGTCATCCAGAAGCGGAAAAGACACTTCTCCACCTTTGGCGCTCCCGGCAGCCTGAGAACCGACAACAGTCAGCAGTTCACCACATGTTCAAGCTTTTCGCAGACCAATGGAACTTCCAGCACGTCATGAGCAGTCCCGAGTATCCACAGAGTAATGGTCTCGCTTTACGCGCTGTCAGAAGCGCCAAATACTTGCTGGAGCGAGCACAGATTTCAAAGTCAGACGATTATCTCGATCTCCTGAATCTCAGAAATGTTGCCAGGGACGGAACCCTGGGATCGCCAGCACAGCGACTGATGTAGAGATTGACGAGGCCTCCGGTACCCATCGCACAACAGCAACTGGTTCCTCAGGTGCTGAAGCCTGCCACTATCCAGAAACGTCTACAAGAGAAGCACGATATTTCATACGACAGTTCCAGCAGACCAATCAAGCCTCCACTTCTGGGTCAGGTCGTCCGTCTACGAACTTTAACTGGACATTCCCGTCTGGGCACTATTATCAACCCGACTGATGAGCCACGGTCGTACCTGGTAGACTGTGAGGGAGCGGTGTACCGGAGAAGTCGACAACACCTGCTTGCTGTGAGGGAGCCTCGACCACCGCCTGCTGGTCCCTATGCTCCACCGCTCCAGTTTCAGCCGCCTTTTGCAATGTCTCCCACCTGTCCCTGCATGCCTTGCACCCCTCCACGTCCCGCGGTCTCCACTAACCACGGGGCCTCTCCCACCGCATGTTTCCCCTTTCGGTCACCACAGGCCTCCATCACTTCATTCTCGCCTCCAGGCTCTCTGTCTCAGGGAGGGGAGGGTTTGGTCCGCACGTGCTCGGGCCGTGTTAGTAGACCACCAGACAGATATGGCGAGTATGTTTAACCCCATGGGATGAGTGCCCTTTCATACTTAACCTTTGGGGGGAAGGATGTAGATTGATGTTGTATGTTAACCAATCACACACCAGCCAGCATCTCTAACTCCACCCCACTGCAATACTTATACTAATACTATTTCTCAGCACCGACAGTTTGAGCATCCAGGATGTGTTGATAACTAACCATCCTTCATGCTGTTAAGTTTTAGTGCTGATTAAAGATGTGTTTGAATCATGTATTGAGTCTGGAAGTCATTTACAGTGAGTACCAATGCATTTAAGAGGAAGGTTGATTAAAAAGCAGGGTGAAATGATGATGGGTGGTGGGGGGGAGGTTAAGCACAAACACTGGAATGAAACTGTCGGGCGCTGCATTGTCCGTCTGTGCTGTCATGCTGACCAAATCTAAAATAATTGTAGGTTTCGATCTAGATTTCAGTTCTCAATTATTAATGTAATTTTTCACAATCTATTATTCACTTACCATTGCCAAGTGGGACAGTGATGGACCAGATGATCTCCTGCCGCCACAAACTGCAAAAACAAAGAGGATACAAAGAGGAGCTATGTACATATTAAACTTCTTTAAACATTTTCTGCAAACAAATTTAAGAGTGCGAAAGAAAATGGATAGCACAGGTTTAGAGGGATATGGGCCAAATGCTGGCAGGTGGGACTAGAGTAGATGTTGATTGGTGTGGCAGGTTGGACCAGTTTCCACGCTGTATGACTCTATGAAAACATTCAGCAAATCAGTCATTTTCCTCAGTAATCCAGACTGCCAAGATCGATTTTCTAAGATCCCAAACAAAATTAATTTGCTTTTGTTCACAATAATTTCTGGATAAAATTGCACCAGACATTAAACTAAACTAAGCAATACCAGGAGCATCTTCAGGGTCCACAGCACACTGACCTCTCTCGAGCATGTTATCATAGTGACTAGACCTTGCATGTTACTTTAGTAAATGTGGGAGTTGTTTCTCTCTTTCTGCCGCCCTGCCACATAGCATCCATATCACATGTTGCTTCTGTGTGAATTATGTTTCTAAGGCACACTGCCTTCTCTAATTGCTGTTAACAAAAGTGTTAGGAACTGGGCTAGATTGCCAGTGACCCCTTTAGCAGCTGCACATGTCCCGTTTTAGTACTGGCTTCTGTGCATAAACCTTCCTAAAGCTGGTTCACATTTGATTTAGGCTCTTTTGAGAAATTTTGTACAAAGGACAAAAATTGGTGTAAGCACTGCATGCAACCAATGTTTTTGCAGAACAAAAATATATTAAATCTAATTTATAGACAATTTTCTTTAAGAATAATTCAAAATATAATCCAGGTGCTTTTGAACTATAATTATTTTAAATAAATTGTGTTGATTTACTAAACATACTCAACGATCATTAAAATGAAAGGGAGATTACTACAGGAAGGTTAATTTAATCAAACCATACCATCCTATTAACAGCATGAGGAAATACTACATACAAAGGGGGATAATTGTAATATTTTGGTAAATTACCCACATATTAAATATTATTCTGGAGTTTTCTTCCACCTGCCATCAACTAGCTCTTTATTCCCTTCTAATCATTTCTCACTAAAGTGGTTATCCATCTTACCCTTGTAAACATCAAAATAAGCTCTCTACTACATTGCTGAATAAAGTTTATCATCGTTTCTACCATTGATGTGAAGTTAGTTAATAGTTGACTGGAATTATGGCTCTTGCTGTTATTTGGAATAATTCCCCTTTCTAATGTTTTGATTATATTTATCACACCAATCTAAAAAAGAGTTTAAATGCAAGACTTGGTCAGAGAATACCTGAAATTGGTTTGGACTGAGATGGCTTAAAACATAGCAGCCTGGTATGTTTCCAGTAATGGCAGAGGCTTGGGCCAGAGGCACAGTCTCAGAATAAAAAGACGTTCCTTTTACGGTTTAGGATATTTATAGGTTCTTGATTAATAAGAGTGTCAACGAAGGCAGGCGAATGGGGCTGGAGAGGGGGGAGGGGGGGAAGAATAGATCAGACATAATCAAATGGCGAAGCAGACTCCAATGGTCTAATTCTGCTCCCATGTCTTGTGGTCTTAATATCTTTCCTAATTTTACAACATTTTGGACACCAAAGATGACATTTATGCAGTGAATTTACATCAAAAAACAATTTATATTCACTGCTCCTTCATACAGGATGCCCAAGACTGCATTTGTACTTCTATTTTGGGCAAACTCAAATGCATGGATTAGCATCAAAACAACTCACCTCTTCGGGGGTAATTACTCCAGTTTCTTTAAATTTTGACTCCTGCATTGAGAAAGGAATGAGAATGCACATTAATGACAAGAAAATAAAGATATTATTAATTTAAAGGGCTGTCCCACTTGGGCAAACTAATTGGCTAGTTTAAAAGCGTTTAGGAGAGTTTGAAAAAATGTCATGTTGAAGGCCTCCTTCGACTATGTACAAGACCTCCTTCAACCTCCTTCGACTATGTTGAAGACTAGCTACAACTAGCTATGACTAACTTCGGGAAAATTGGACCGAATAGTGGAGAGTGAAGACGACCTCCTTCGACCTCCCTTTGACTATGATGAAGACTATCTACGACTACTTTCGACTACCCTCGATTACCTACGATTAACATGCCGACCTACTATGACTAAACTATGACGACCTACTATGACGAGTAAAAAAACGTATCGATTTTTTCCATGGCGACCTTTTGTTTACTTGTGGGCATTTTCCAAGATTTTGAAAAAAACGCCGCAACCTAGCTGAGGCCTCGAATATACGGGGACTACTCTCGAGCATGAAGGAAAGGTTACAAAGACCTCCTACGACCTTGTGTCGACCATGCTGCGAATATGAGTCGAGGGCAAACTCGTGGATTAGATCGATGCTAGTGGGATAGCCCCGTTAGCTAACACAAGCTAACACAAGGATTGACTGATCGTGTAAACAAAGATATGGCTTGAGACACAATTACACGCAGAGGTTAAAGGATGCTCCTTTTATCCAAAACCCTATTGACTTCAATCTTGAATATTATCAGTACTTGAGCCTCCAAAGTCTTGGGCAAAGGTACATTAACCTCTGATGCAGGTCTATCATCACTCGGCTGAATAGCCAACCCTTACTTTAAGGCCACAACCTCTGGGTCAGCTGAGGGAAATATCAATTCTTTAAAAACCTGTCAAGGTCCCCAAGAATAGTCTTTATTTCAATATCACTACCTATTTCAAATTCACGACAGCGAAGGTCCACTCTGCTTAATCTCTCCACGTATAACAAATTCACCATCCAAGGAATCAGTCTGATTATTTTTTGCGACACTGTCTCTAATCTTCTTGGGGCGGAAACTAGATCAATACATATTATTCCAGGTGCAGTCTCATCAAGGTCCTATTATAGTTGGAGCAAGAAGTCTCTTACAACAGAATTATGGATTACATTCAAATAATTTTTTTAGATATTTACAATTTAGAGATTATGTTAAATTACATACACAAGACTATAGAACTAGAGAGCCAGAGATTCTTGATGAATGTTTGAATAAACATCCTAACACAGTTAAATTAATATCTTACATTTATAATAATCTTTTAGATAGTGAGATCCCGTCGACGGAATTATATAGACAAGCATGGGAAAATGAATTAGCTCAACCTATAACGAAAGATATTTGGGATGAAAGTCTACAACACATACATCAATGCTCGTTAAATGCCAGACATTCTTTAATACAATTTAAAGTACTACATAGATTGCATTATTCTAAAACAAAATTAAATTTAAAAATTCCTAATATCTCCCACATATGTGACAAATGTCAATATTCATTGGCTAATTTAACCCATACTTTTGTAAATTGTATAAAAATTAAAAATTTCTGCATGGATATTTTTTTAATTATTTCCGAAGTTGTTACTATCCAACTGGATCCCGACCCTAAACTAAAAATATTGGGCATATCAGAACAATGCTTAAAACTTACAACAAGCCAAAGAAATTTCCTTGATTATAGTATAATTGGGGAAAAAGTAATATTAAAATTTTGGAAAAACCCAACAACCCCCACAATTAAAATGTGGATTATGGAGATGTCGGAGACCCTTCATTTTGGAAAAAATTAGATTTGTCTTAATTGACAAACCAAAATTATTTGCTAGAACATGGTCTCCATTTATAGATTATTTGAAGGGGTAGATTGGTCCGGCACGGGAGCCTGACTGAAGCTTGAATCCAGGATTAGATGAATAGTTACGTTTTATAACCTACGGACCTATCTCCTAAGCTGTATTATTGATAATTTACTCTTTTTTAAAATTATCTCTTTTTTCTTTTCTCTCTTTCTATCTATAAATAAAAATAAACAATTAGAAGCAGTGTTAATACGCAATTGATAAATGAGGACCCCAGCTATTTTGTTAGCTGGGACCCCGGGACACGAGATATCAATAATATGTAATCGTTAAACAAAGTCTGTATTGGTTTGGATTATGATATGCTTCTAATAAAAATATTATACCAAAAAAAAAGTCTCTGCTGCCAAGCTGTGCATTAAATCAAACTGTTTCAATACAGTTACAACACCGACATCTAATTGCCCATTACACAACTGTAAAAGGACAAAGTGCTCAAGTAGCTCTGCGGCCCAGGCAGCATCTCTGGAGAACATGGACAGGTGACGTTTCAGGTTGAGCCCTTCTTGAGATTGATTGTGTGAGGGATGGGGGGGGGGGAGTCAAAGTCAAAGTAAACTTTATTGTCAATTCAAGTAATGCAACAAGTAGTTACACAGAGGATTGAAATTGCGTTTCCCCATACTCCAAATGTGCAAGTAATATTTATTTATAACACAGACAGAAGAAAGCCGGAAGAGGGGAGAGGCAAGACGAAGTGTGGCGGGAATAGGTGGACACAAGCGAGGGTGATGGCAGGAAGATGGTTGGAACAAAGACTAGAGATAAAAGCAGAGGTGTGAGACAGGATTGAATAGTTGCAGATTATGAATCCAAAGATAGTAGCAAGCGGCAGGGGAGAAGGGAGACATGGGCATCATTCAGGCTGGGGCAGATAACTTACAATTAGCATTTACATCACAATAGGTGCAAAGTAATGACCATCTTGAACAGAAAGTCAAACACCAAGCCTTGATGTAGGATTCAGCAGTATTATCACTGCTGAGTAACTCAGGTTCATTATCTTGGGTTACAAGGAACTGCAGATGCTGTTGTACAAAAAAAAGACAAATTGATGGAGTAATTCAGTAGGACAGGCAGCATCTTTTGAGGTGATGTTTCAAGTTGAGATCCTTTTTCAGACACTAATTTTAGAAACTGTATTTATGATACAAGCTCTGGTGTCTGAAGAAGGGTCCCGACCCGAAAACATTACCTGTTGCCTGATCCGTTGAATTACTACAGCACTTTGCACCATTTCCTGAGACAGTAATACCTGTAAACATCAACCGGAGCAGCCATAAATCTCATGCTTACAAGATCAGGTCAGGTTCTGTGTATCCTACAATCAGCGACTCACCTCCTTATACCCCAAGGTCTTTCCATCATCTAAGAGGCATGTCAAGAGCAACAATGGAATTCTCACCCCTTATTTGGATGAGGACTCAAAAAACTCTTAAGCTCCTTATCCTGCCTGACTTGCAAATCATCCAACAATTTAAACATGCAAAATACACACAATATGCTGGAGTAACTCAGCGGGACAGGCAACATCTCTGGAGAGAAGGAAGGGGTGATGTTTCGGGTCAAGATCCTTCTTCAGACTGACGGGGGAGGCAGCAGATGTGGTGGTCCGGGACTAGGATCGGCCGGGAAGGCTGTGACGGTCGGAGAGGCGATGGATGTTGGTGCTAGGCTCGTTGTGGTGAGAGTGCCCCGGGTCTTGTCCCTGTGGTGGTCGGGCAGGCGGCGCAGTCTCACAGTGCCGCCCCAGGCCTGCGAGCGGTCGAGTCAAGGAGTATAGGTGGAGGGACCAGTCTGGAGGCGGGCAAGCTTATGATCCTTGGTAGAGTCCAGTTGGGTGAGGAACAATTTATTGAGGGTGTGAATCTGGCGTAGAATGAAGTAAAGTTGGGGTCCATTGTCGAACGAAGTGAACATTCACCTCCTCCACCAATGCTTCACCATTGTTACTTTTCCACCATCCATAAAATGTTGTTATAGTACCTGCTTCAACTACCTCCTCTGGCAGCTCGTTCCATATCCCCATAATCTGCGTGTGAAAAAGTTTCCCCTCAGATTCCTATTAAATCTTTCCCCTCTTACCTTAAACCTATGTCCTCCAATTCTTGATTCCCTACTCTGGGTAAAAGACTGTGCATTCACCTTTGTAAGATCAACCCCTCAGTGCATCTAATGCTGTGAATATTGTAAGAATCTTAAAAGTGAAAAAAATCTTCATTAAGCCTCAAACTACAATGTTTATCAAATCAAAAATCAAGAGTCTTGATTTATTGAACACCCGGCACCCAAGCAATCATAATACCAGCCAAAAGAAGTCAAGATTCATTCTGTTAGTCTCTATAATGCAATATAGAACAGTGCAGCAAAGGAACAGGTCCTTTGGTCCACAATGTCAAAGGTGAACACAATGTTAAAATAAACTAATCTCCCATCCCTCACTTGATCAATATCCCTCCATTCTCAGCATGTTCTTATTCCGATCCAAAGCCTCATTAATGCCACTATCACATCTGCCTCCACCACCACCATGTTCCAGCTTGCTCCAGGCACCCATCACCGTGTTCAAAATACAATTAATTATTGAAAAGACCATTCAGCTCATGAGCACCAGCATAACACAAACCTCAACTATGAACTATGGACTTTCTTTGGTCACACTGAGATCTTCAGATTTCATTGTGAACAAGTATTGGAGTTACTACTTCATTCTTTTTTGGTCTAATATAAATTGTCTATGAATACTGTGTTTACAGGCCTTTTATTCTGCTGTTATTGAGAATCTAATCGTTCCGTGTCGATGCACATGACAATTAAGCACTTTTGGCTCCTGTTTGCTGGCATGACACTGCCAGGAAAGTCAGGAACCGGCTAATAAATTGCTGATCCATGTGCTCCAGAGACGCTGCCCGAGTTACTCCAGCACTTTGCATTATATATTTGTAAACTAGCATCTGTAGTTCCTGGTGCCTTGCTCCGAATACGTTGCAGTTAGGTTTATTCCTAGTTGCTGAGTTACTTCAGCACTGTGTTATTTATTTGTAAACCAGCATCTGCTGTTCATTGTGTCTTGCTCCTCGAAATTGTAGTGGTTGCTGGGTCCTTGTTTGTTGACAGCGGGTAAATGCTCGGAGAGCCCGTTAGCCGGGCTGAGGGGAGGGGAGGGTCAGTGCTGTCACTGGCACTACAGGCCCTCACAGCTAGCTTTCTCTCCCTCTCCCACTCACCTTAAGGACGGGTGTGAGGAACTCTGCCACACCGAGCGCAGTGCCTTTGACAGTGTTAATGACGTTCTGCATGTCGCCGGGGCCGAGCGTGCGGCGGTCACTGCCCTGCCCGCGGTTCCGTGCGCCCCGTCCCCTCTTCCCTCACTGCTACCGCCGCCGCGCTCCAGCTCCCCAACAAGTTCCGCAACCGCACTCACTCGCGCATGCGCGCACCCTCTCCTCGGGCCGGCGCGCGTGGCCGAGGAGGGACGCAGGCTCGGCGTGCGCGTGGCCGGGGAGGGACGCAGGCTCGGCGTGCGCGTGGCCGGGGAGGGACGCAGGCTCGGCGTGCGCGTGGCCGGGCAGGGACGCAGGCTCTGCGTGCGCGTGGCCGGGGAGGGACGCAGGCCCTGCGTGCGCGTGGCCGGGGAGGGACGCAGGCTCGGCGTGCGCGTGGCCGGGGAGGGACGCAGGCTCGGCGTGCGCGTGGCCGGGCAGGGACGCAGGCTCTGCGTGCGCGTGGCCGGGGAGGGACGCAGGCCCTGCGTGCGCGTGGCCGGGGAGGGACGCAGGCTCGGCGTGCGCGTGGCCGGGGAGGGACGCAGGCTCGGCGTGCGCGTGATCCCAGCCGAGCGCTCGACGCGACGGCGTTCTCCAGTTAGGTCGGCGCATGCGCGCGATCGGGGACGGGGTTGAGCTAAGATCATCGAGCGGATCAAAGATCATATGATCTCTGGGGTTGAGGACCGTCAGATCCAAAGCGAGTGGTTGACAACGCTGGCCGAGTCGAAGGCAAGTGGTCGCCATCGGAAGGGAGCGGCGTTCTGCCGATGACGGGAGCCGTTCCGCTCAGAGTGACCCGTGTTTAACTTCCGTTAACAAGGGGCACTTAACTCTGGGAAGACTGACTGAGAGAGGTAGGCTTGCGTCTACGGAGACGAGTGACTGTGCTCGGCCCTCTGGTGAAGGCTGGTGCAGCGGGTAGAGCCGCTGCCCCAGAGACCCGGGTTCGTTAATAGAAACAGAAAAATAGGTGCAGGAGTAGGCCATTCGGCCCTTAGAGCCAGCACCGCCATTCAATATGATCATGGCTGCTCATCTAAAATCAGTACCCCGTTCCTGCTTTTTCCATATATCCATTGATTCCTTTTGCCCTAAGAGCTAAATCTAACTGTCCCTTGAAAACATCCAGTGAATTGGCCTCCACTGCCTTCTGTGGCAGAGAATACCACAGATTCACAACTCTGGGTGAAGAAGTTTTTCTTCATCTCAGTCTTAAATGGCCTACCCCTAATTCTTAAATTGTGACCCCTGGTCTAGACTCCCAACATCGGGAATATTTTTCCTGCATCTAGCCTGTCCAACCCTTTAAGAATTGTATATGTTTCTATGAGATCACCTCTCATCCTTCTAAATTCAAGTGAATACTATGGATCTGGATGTAGTACGCTGAAAAGCTCTAGGTAGAGCATCACTCACACAAGCCCACTCGACCCATTCTTTCATCATATATCAGTCCTGCCATCCCGGGAATTAACCTGATGAACCTATGCTGCACTCCCACAATAGCAATAATGTCCTTCCTCCAATTTGAAGACCAAAATTGTACATAATACTCCAGGTGCGGTCTCACCAGGGCTCTGGGGCAGCTGTTTTCGTCGGTCACAGCCAGCGCTGAGAAGAAGCGCCAACCCCAGCTCAACTCCCACCGGCCCAAACGGCAGCCCCGGACCGACAACACCAGCGGCCCCAGGCCCACAGCCAGCCACTCTCTGACAGGCTGGGGACTGCCAGCGGCCAACCCCCCCAGCGTCGGCGAAAGCCGAGCACCAGCCATACACACAAAGCGCTACAGCATCTCAGCCTCCTCCCTGCGCCGCCTGCAACGTTGCCCGGCCCAACATGCAGGAGGGGATGGCCCAGCAGCAACTCAACAGACCTGGACCTGACACCGCCCACGGAAGAGCACAATCTCGCTCAGTCACCAAAGCATAAATCAATAAAAACAACAAAATAATCTTTGCCTTTAACAAAGAAACAATAAATACAACTATATCATAGTTTGAAAGCAGTATTTTCTTACCTAGAAGAATCAAAGATGGAAAAAACTGAAGAAATGAATGTCCACTGCTTTCCAATAATGTTATGCATAGTGACCTTTGACCTGCGCATGCACAGTCGGAATACCGAACTCGCTTATTCTGAAAAATGCAAGGAATCATGGGATTTGTTAAAAGGTCATTCGCCATGAAGAAAAAGCGCTGGCTGCATAAACTGTCTATAAATTCTTTATTCATAATTTATGTGTAAAAATATATTTAATCTGAGGAACGGGGGTGCCAGGTACCGACGGGACACCCGCAGCCCCAGGCCCACAACCACCGCGGAGAAGAAGCGCCAACTCCAGCCCAGCCCCGCTCCAACTCCCAAGGAACCTGCAACCTGCTCCCCGACGGGCCTGGGACCACCAGCCGCACCCCCCGCACCACCTTGGCTGCCGGCCAACCTTCCCCCCCCCCCCCCCCCGGCGTTGGCGAAAGCTGAGCACCAGCCATCAACGGGGATACACTAAAAGTGCTGCAGCAACTCAGCTGGACAGGCAGCATCCCCGGAGAAAAGGAATGGGTAACGTTTCAGGTCAAGATCCTTCAGAGATGTTGCCTGACTCTCCGAGCCATTGCAGTACCCAGTATGCATCCCGCCGATGACCGGTGGTTGGTCCCCGCCGGCACCGAGGGGGCTAACCGACAGCCACTGGACAAGGAGAGAGGTGCAGCCGATAATCCCCGGCTTGCCGGGGAACGCCCTCCCCCAGGAGCTGGAGTAGTGCTGAGCTGGAGCCAGTGCCTTCTCTCCGCGCCGGCTGCAATCTGCCAGCCCAGGGCTACCCCAGA
This sequence comes from Raja brachyura, assembly GCA_963514005.1. Next base: position 37,809,049 of record OY740792.1, read on the forward strand.
CACCTCCGGCCGCCCCCGGACAGGGACGGGACACCCGGGAGAGGACGGGGAGGCCCAGCAGCAACTCAACAGTGCCGGAGACCCAGGCCCGACCATGGACACCAACCCCACGCAGCAGCACGATCTCGCTCACTCACCGAAGCATAAAGCAATAAATACGATAAAATCATCGTAGCTTTGTACAAAGGAACAATAAAAACAACTAATTCATAGTTTGAAAGCAGTATTTTCTTACCTAGAAGAATCAAAGCCGGAAAATACGGGTAAAGCGATGGTTCAGCTGCTCAGCTACCAACAATGTTTATGGCGAGTGACCCATGACCTGGGCAAGCGCAGTCGAAATACCGAATTTGAAAGTGGGATAACAATGGTGCAGAGGTAGAGTTGCTGGTCATGCAGAAACAGAGTTAACATTGCAGTCTTTCATCACCATTGGGAAAAGTGATAAATAATTAAGTTTAAAATAGGAAAGGAAATGGGGTGGATGGAGAGAACCAAAAGGAAGGTGCTTGGAACAAGGGATCAAACAAGGAACAGGATAAGGCCATGTAAGTTTGCTCTGCCATTCAATAAGATTGTGGCTGATCTGATAGTAACCTTAAATCCCCATTATTCACTTAACGTTACATTTTGCTTGCTTGCTTATCAAGAATATCTGGTAAACAAGCAAAAATTGAATGACAAGTAATGGTGATGCTTCCTGACAGAAGGTTGAATGGGTGAGTAAAGGATTTGGAATTTGCCTGGAGAAGAAGTAACTACAGTAAAACATGGTTACTACAGCATGTTTGAGATTTTGGTGTCTGGCTTTTTCAGGCTATTGGATGTTATTCCAACATATCTTTAATTCAGCAGCATAACAGGCCGGTAAACACGAAGCATAGATAATATGTGATTTTTAAAAAAAATCTATAATACCAATGCAAAGAGTCCAAAGTTCCTGGTGCAAGATCAGAGTTGAGGTTTATGTTCAAGAGTCTGATGATTCATATCAGAGCCAGATGATATGAACCATATTCTTGAACATGTCTCTGCCTCTCATAATATTAAAATATAGTTCTATCAGGTCTCCTCTCAACCTCCCAAGCTCCAGAGAAAACGATTCAAGTTTGTCCAAACTACCCTTACAGCTAATACCCATGACTTCATGCAGCGTTCTGGTAAATCTTCTGCACCATCTAAAAAACCTCTGCATCATTCCTGTAAAGGGGCATCAAGAACTGCACATAATATTCCAAATGTGATCTAACAAATGTTTTATGAAGCTGCAACATGACTTTCTGACTTATATTCAATTATTTGCCTGATATTGCCATCACTCTGATGAATCATCAAAGATCAAACTTTCTCGCCACCAGCCAAGAAAGGTCTTGTTGATTGTTTGGCAATTCTATTTCTGAGGCGTTCTGCCAAGTGACTGCTCAGAAAACCACCTGATAAGATCCACCACCTCATTTTAATGCAGGGCTCTGACATTTGTGCACTCTGCCTGATTAATCTGCAGCCATGCCTCGACCTCTGTTTTCAGTGGAATACGATCCAGAATCGAGAATTCAGATTTCTTTTTTGACAATAAAAAAAACAACAGATGCCAGAAATCTGAAATAAAAACAATAATCCTGGAAATATTCAAGTCATGTAGGACATCTGGAAAGATATATATTGAATGCGTTGTGTAATTTGTTAGGCAAAGGGTCTTCAAATAATCACGTTAACTGTTTCTGTTTCTGCAGGTGTTGCCTAATTTTCTGAGTGCTTCCAGTATTTTTTATGTTTATTTGCCTTTTCCTTTTGTCTTCGATCTGCTCCATAGTCTATTCTATGCAACTTTTAACATCAACTATTTGAGCATTCATTTGAGTAAACTTGTGTAAATACGTGCTGCGATGAGGTTACTATGAGGCTGCAGGGTGAGTTGGATAGGTTGGGTGAGTGGGCAGATGCATGGCAGATGCAGTATAATGTGCATAAATGTGAGATTATCCACTTTGGTGGCAAGAACAGGAAGGCAGATTATTATCTGAAAGGTAGACACAAAATGCTGGAGTAACTCAGCGGGACAAGCAGCATCTCTGGAGAGAGGGAATAATGGGTGATGTTTTGGGTCGAGACCCTTCTTCGGACTGAGTGGTGTCAGATTAGGAAAAGGGGAGGTGCAACGAGACCTGGGTGTACTTGTACATCAGTCGCTGAAAGTAAGCATGCAGGTACAGCAGGCAGTGAAGAAAGCTAAAGGCATGTTGGCCTTCATTGCGAGAGGATTTGAGTTTAAGAACAAGGTAGTTCTACTGCAGTTGTACCGGGCCCTGGTGAGACCACACCTGGAGTATTGTGTGCAATTTTGGTCTCCTAATTTGAGGAAGGACATTATTGCTATTGAGGGAGTGCAGCATCAGTTCACCTGGGATGGCGGGACTGACATGTCAAAGAATGGGTCGACTGGGCATGCATTCACTGGAATTTAGAAGGAGGAGAGGAGATCATATAGAAACATAACATTCTTAAAGGATCGGACAGGCTCAATGCAGGAAAAATGTTCCCGATGTTGGGGGAGTCCAGAACCAGGGTCACAGTTTAAGAATAAGGGGTAGGCCGTTTAGGACTGAGATGAGGAAAAACCTTTTCACCCAGGAAGTTGTGAAACTGGAATTCTCCGCCGCAGAAGGCAGTGGAGGCCAATTCACTGGATGTTTTCAAGAGAGAGTTAGATATGGCTCTTAGGACTAAAGGAATCAAGGGATATGGGGAAAAAGCAGGAACGGGGTACTGATTTTAGATGATCAGCCATGATCATATTGAATGGTGGTGCTGGCTCGAAGGGCCAAATGCACTACTCCTGCACCTATTTTTCTATGTTCCCACAAAGTGCTGGAGTAACTCAGCGGGTCAATGAACATCTGTGGAAGGAAAGGACAAGCAACATTTTGGGAAGAGTGCTGACCTGAAAGATGGCTTGTCCATTCCTTCCACAGATGCTGCCTGACCCGCTGAGTTACTACCCGCTATTATACCAGATATTATCATTGATGCATTGCCCAATAAACCTAATTTGTTTATTTGATTTGAATACTCGGGGAACTGCGGGTTTTTTTTAAGCAAGAAAATTAAGGAGTGAAGTTGGATATGTGGACGAGTGGCAGCTATCTGAAATATGATCTAATATAATATGTTCTTACTTATACAGTAAGTATGTGTAAATATTCAATTTTTAATGCAAGAAACTTTAATTAAGGGGAATGCTTGGTCAATAAGACATGGTCAAAGAAACTGGATATTTCCTGTGTGGCTTTTTGTAAACCAGCTGTTCTATCTATTTTCTACAATACTTATAAGGAATGTGATAGCTTGACTATACACAAAAACATAAATTATATATACATTTTATAGATATATAATACGTAAAACAATAAAAATTCAACGTTGAATTAGTAACTGACTTTTTTAAATACACATTTCTTTGGCAAGATCTTCTTGCCATCCTGATGTAAGAAGGATGTGGTTAAGCTGTGAGTGCAGAGAAGATTTACAAGCGTGTTGTGAGGACTTGAGCTCCTGAGCTATAGGGAGAAGCTGGGTGGGCTAGGACTATTCCTTGGAGCACAGGAGGATGAGGAGTGATCTTAGGTGTATAAGATAATGAGGAGATTTGATGGGGTGAATGCACAGAGCCTTTTACCCAGAGTAAACAGTAAAGTAAAGTGTCCTTTATTGTCATCCAGACCTTTTGGTCTGAACAAAATTTTGTTGCCTTGCAGTCATACATTTAATAAAATAACAAAACACACATTATACACAAATTATCCACGAATGGGCCGGTTCAAACTCCGCAGCCCGGGGTGGTCAAAGCTGCCGCCCTCCAGTCCAGCGGACGAAGCTGTTGCCGCGGAAGCTCCGGAAAAACAGGTCACCAACCTGTGACCTGCGAGCTCCCGACGATGTCATCCACTGGGCCCGCGGCCGAACCGCCGAGGTCAGGCCTGTGTCACCGCCGGGACACAGCCTCAGCCCCGAGTCGGGCCGTCGCCGCTGGGACACAGCCTCAGCCCCGAGGCGGGTCGTCACCGCCACCGGGACACAGCCTCAGCCCCAAGTCTGGCCAGCTGGTAAGTCCTGGCTGGCTCTGCCTCCGAAGCCTCGAGGTCGGTCACAGTTGGAGGCCACCAGCTCCACCATTATGCCTCAGCGCAGATGGAGACGGGGGACACGACAAGAAAAGTTACATCCCCCCCCCCCCCCCGAAGGAAGAGACTAAAATAATTCCCCCCCCCCCCCCCCCCCCACACATACACACCCTAATAACTCAAATTAACTAGATAAAACAGGACAAGGACAACAAAAAAGAGAAAAAACAGACGGACTGCAGGCGAGCCGCAGCTGCTAAGGCAGCGCCGCCACTTCCGCCAAGCGAGTAGAAACATAGAAATTAGGTGCAGGAGTAGGCCATTCGGCCCTTCGAGCCTGCACCGCCATTCAATATGATCATGGCTGATCATCCAACTCAGTATCCCGTACCTGCCTTCTCTCCATACCCTCTGATCCCCTTAGCCACAAGGGCCACATCTAACTCCCTCTTAAATATAGCCAATGAACTGGCCTCAACTACCCTCTGTGGCAGAGAGTTCCAGAGACCCACCACTCTCTGAGTGAAAAAATTCCTTCTCATCTCGGTCCTAAAGGATTTCCCCCTTATCCTTAATCTGTGAGCCCTTGTCCTGGACCTCCCCAACATCGGGAACAATCTTCCTGCATCTAGCCTGTCCAACCCCTTAAGAATCTTGTAAGTTTCTATAAGATCCCCTCTCAATCTTCTAAATTCTAGAGAGTATAAACCGAGTCTATGCAGTCTTTGTTCATAAGACAGTCCTGACATCCCAGGAATCAGTCTGGTGAACCTTCGCTGCACTCCCTCTATGGCAATAATGTCCTTCCTCAGATTTGGAGACCAGAACTGTACGCAATACTCCAGGTGTGGCCTCACCAAGAACCTATACAACTGAAGTAGAACCTCCCTGCTCCTATACTCAAATCCTTTTGCTATGAAAGCCAACATACCATTGGCTTTCTTCACTGCCTGCTGTACCTGCATGCCTACTTTCAATGACTGGTGTACCATGACACCCAGGTCGCGCTGCATCTCCCCTTTTCCTAATCGGCCACCATTTAGATAGTAGTCGGTTTTCCTATTTTTGCCACCAAAGTGGATAACCTCACATTTATCCACATTATACTACATCTGCCAAACATTTGCCCACTCACCCAGCCTATCCAAGTCACCTTGCATTCTCCTAGCATCCTCCTCACAGCTAACACTGCCCCCCAGCTTACTGTCATCCGCAAACTTGGAGATATTGCCTTCAATTCCCTCATCCAGATCATTTATGTATATTGTAAATAGCTGGGGTCCCAGCACTGAGCCTTGCGGTACCCCACTAGTCACTGCCTGCCATTGTGAAAACGACCCGTTTACTCCCACTGTTTGCTTCCTGTTTGCCAGCCAGTTCTCTATCCACATCAATACTGAACCCCCAATGCCATATGCTTTAAGTTTATATACTAATCGCTTATGTGGGACCTTGTCGAAAGCCTTCTGGAAGTCCAGATACACCACATCCACTGGTTCTCCCCCATCCACGCTACTAGTTACATCCTCGAAAAATTCCACAAGATTCGTCAGACATGATTTACCTTTCGTAAATCCATGCTGACTTTGTCCAATGATTTCACCACTTTCCAAATGTGCTGCTATCCCATCTTTAATAACTGACTCTAGCACTTTCCCCACTACCGATGTTAGACTAACTGGTCTGTAATTCCCCGCTTTCTCTCTCCCCCCCTTCTTAAAAAGAGGGGTTACGTTTGCTACCCGCCAATCCTCAGGAACTACTCCAGAATCTAAAGAGTTTTGAAAGATTATCACTAATGCATCCACTATTTCCGGAGCTACTTCCTTAAGGACCCTGGGATGCAGCCTATCTGGCCCTGGAGATTTATCGGCCTTTAATCCATTCAATTTACCCAACACCACTTCCCGACTAACCTGGATTTCACTCAAGTACTCCTTTGACCTGCGGTCCCCTGCTATTTCCGGCAGATTATTTATGTCTTCCTTAGTGAAGACGGAACCAAAGTAGTTATTCAATTGGTCCGCCATATCCTTGTTCCCCATGATCAACTCACCTGTTTCTGACTGCAAGGGACCTACATTTGTTTTAACTAATCTATTTCTCTTCACATATCTATAAAAACTTTTGCAGTCAGTTTTTATGTTCCCTGCCAGTTTTCTTTCATAATCTATTTTTCCTTTCCTAATCAAGCCCTTTGTCCTTCTCTGCTGGACTCTGAATTTCTCCCAGTCCTCTGGTATGCTGCTTTTTCTGGCTACTTTGTACGCATCATCCTTTGCTTTGATACTATCCCTGATTTCCCTTGTTATCCACGGATGCACTACCTTCCCTGATCTATTCTTTTGCCAAATTGGGATGAACAATTTTTGTAGTTCATCCATGCAGTCTTTAAATGTCTTCCATTGCGTATCCACCGTCAACCCTTTTAGAATTGATTGCCAGTCAATCTTGGCCAATTCACGTCTCATACCCTCAAAGTTACCTTTCCTTAAGTTCAGAACCATTGTTTCTGAATTAACAATGTCACTCTCCATCCTAATGAAGAACTCGACCATATTATGGTCACTCTTGCCCATGGGGGCACGCACAATAAGACAGCTAACTAACCCTTCCTCATTACTCAATACCCAGTCTAAAATAGCCTGCTCTCTCGTTGGTTCCTCTACATGTTGATTTAGATAACTATCCCTCATACTTTCCAAAAAATCCTCTTCCTCGGCGCCCCTGCCAATTTGATTCACCCAATCTATATGTAGATTGAAGTCACCCATTACAACTGTTTTGCCTTTGTCGCACGCATTTCTAATTTCCTGTTTTATATAATCCCCAACTTCACTACTACTGTTAGGTGGCCTGTACACAACTCCCACTAGCGTTTTCTGCCCCTTAGTGTTTCGCAGCTCTACCCATACCGATTCCACATGCTCCAAGCTAATGTCCTTCCTTTCCATTGCGTTAATCTCCTCTATAACCAGCAACGCTACCCCACCTCCTTTTCCTTTCTCTCTATCCCTCCTGAATATTGAATATCCCTGGATGTTCAGCTCCCAGCCTTGGTCACCCTGGAGCCATGTCTCCGTGATCCCAACTATATCATACTCATTAATAGCTATCTGCACGTTCAACTCATCCACCTTATTACGAATACTCCTTGCATTGAGACACAAGGCCTTCAGGCTTGTTTTTACAACGCTCTTACCCCTTATACAATTTTGTTGAGAAGTGGCCCTTTTTGATTTTTGCCCTGGTTTTGTCTGCCTGCCACTTTTACTTTTCACCTTGCTCCCTATTGCTTCCACCCTCGTTTTACACCCACCTGCCTCTCTGCTCTTGTACCCATCCCCCTGCCACATTAGTTTAAATCCTCCCGACAGCACTAGCAAACACTCCCCCAAGGACATTGGTTTCATTCCAGCCCAGGTGCAGACCGTCCTGTTTGTACTGGTCCCACCTCCCCCAGAAATGGTTCCAGTGCCCTAAAAATTTGAATCCCTCCCCCTTGCACCATTTTTCAAGCCACGTATTCATCTGCAATATCCTCCTATTTCTACTCTGACTGGCCCGTGGTACTGGTAATAATCCAGAGATTATTACCTTTGATGTCCTACTTTTGAGTTTATCTCCTAGCTCCCTAAATTCACCTTGTAGGACCTCATCCCTTTTTTTCCCTATATCGTTGGTGCCAATATGCAGCACGACAACTGGCTGTTCACCCTCCCCCTCCAGAATGTTCTGCAGCCGTTCAGTAACATCCCTGACCTTTGCATCCTGGAGTCTCTTTTGCGGCCGCAGAAACGCCTATCTATTCCCCTGACAATTGAATCCCCTATTACAATAGCCCTTCCCCTCTTTTTCCCCCCATCATGTGCTGCAGAGCCACCCATGGTGCCATGAACTTGGCTGCTGCTGCATTCCCCTGATGAGCCATCTCCCTCAACAGTATCCAAAATGGTAAACCTGTTGAGTAGGAAGATGACTGCAGGGGACTCCTGCACTATCTGCCTACTGCTTTGCTGGCTATTGGCCACCCGCTCCCTTTCTGTCCTCTTACCTTTTACCTGTGGCGTGACCAACTCGCTGTATGTGCTGTCCACGACTTTCTCTGCATCGTGGATGCTCCAGTATGAATCCAGCCGCAGCTCCATTCGTTCAATGCAGTCTGCCAGGAGCTGCAACTGGACACACTTCCTGCAAATGTAGTCATCAGGGACACCGACCATATCCCTGATCTCCCACATGTTGCAGGCTGAGCAAACCATGGGGCCAATCTCCACTGACATCTTACTCCCAAATTACTCTATTAAATATATATATATATATATATTAGTAGGAGACATAGGTTGTAGGTGAGAGGGGAATGATTTAATAGGAACCTGAGTGGCAACTCTTTCACACAGGGTGGTGGGTATATGGAACAAAATGCTAGAGGAGGTAGTTGAGGCAGGTGCCATAACAACATACAAAAGACATTTGGATAGGTACATGGATAGGAAATGGATTTGGTCCAAACGTGTGCAGGTGGGGCTAGTTTAGATGGGACATCTTGGTTGGCAAGGGCAAGTTTGGCCAAATGACCTGTCTCCATGTGGTATAACTCTATGACTAAGGAAAAACAATATATTGTAAGATTCCTGTGTTCATTCAGGCTAACATCTTGTTCAGTATTCGCTGGGGAATAAGGATAAAACATTATTTGGTTTGTATAATTTAGTTACTTAATAAGTTGCTATTTATCAAACAGCTTGTATGTTGTGATATTCTGAACTTTCAGGTTAAATTGTACAATTGCGTTTTTCATTGTCAAAGATTGACACAAAGTGTTGGAATAAGTTAGCTAGTCAGGCAATATCTCTGGAGAGCATGGATAGGTGACATTTTGCCGACTGAAAAGGGTCCATGTCTCTTATTTTTTCCAAAGATACTACCTGACCAGCTGAATTACTCCAGCATTTTGTGTCTATCTTTGGTATAAACCAGCATCTGCTGTTCATTTTATGAAATCTTTTCATACGCATCTGCTTATGTGCTTTTTGTGTGTTGTCCTTTACAGGTAACCAAAAGCTGGAGGTGGAGATGGTAATCAAATCTTGTGCTTCCTTCTGCTCCCGCACATTGGTGTATACGTTGATCCTGAGTGCATTATACATCACTCTCGGCTGCAGTCGGATTCTCTTCATGAAGTTTTCTGCCAACGACGGTGCCAGAAATTATTGTATATTTGTTTTAATTGTAAAAGTTTAGTCTCAGAATTGACCTTATAAGTTTTATTTGTAGTCCTGTAACCTGTTCTTTTGATTACCACTTCAAATGGAGGGATTAGGGCTGCATATTTGCACGGTGCAGGAGGAGAAATAAGGGGTCTACAGAATTTTTAAAAACTCTTTACCACCCATCCGTCAAATCAGTGAGAAAACTTGCTCGTGAAGTACACAGCTGAAGACCTAAGACAACCCTACAATCAGGAAAGTTTGAGATGTAACTAGGTGTAGGAATGAAGAAAGAAAAGACCTGTGTACAGTGAGGTGGAGTTTTGTTGGAGGGCGGTGGGTGTGGTAGAAAGGGATAGCAGGTGTTGGTGGGGCATGGAAGAGTGGTGTAGTATATGTTTAGCTTGGGTTTAGAGATACAGCATGAAAGCAGGACTTTTGGCCCTCCAAGACTGTGCTGCTAGCGATCACCCATTCACATTAGTGCTATGTTATCCCACATCCTCATCCTCTTCCTGCACACTATGTGCAATTTTATAGAGACTGGTTAACCTGCAAACCCACATGTCTTTGGGATGTGGAAGGAAATCGGAGCACCTATGGAAACCTACGCAGTCACAGATTGCAAACTCCACACAGGCAGCACCTGAGTTCAGGATCAAACCCAGGTCTCCGGTGCTGTGAGGCAGCAGAACTACCTACTGCACCCTGTGTCACGGGGATCAAATTATCTTGAGGTAAAATGATTTATGTGGAGAGATTATGGCTTTGGATCAACAACTCTGGAAGGGGAGCCATAGGGCATTTGCTTGTAGCATCAGATTTGGTATAGGCTTGGGGATTATTGGGCTGGGGAGATATCAAGACTGATGAATTGGAAGCAATGTGCACGTTTAAACTGATAAACTTTGTTTTGCAAGAGTACATACGAAGTGTTGCATTGTTTCACAAAAATCTCCAGAAAATCTAAGTGCTGCCACCCACTGTTCAAATCTAGAATTGCCCTGACAGATCAGATAGGAAATAAGGGCCATTTCATGGATCTGTACTTTCTATGAACCATACTTATTTTTGAAGGTCCAGTTGAACTTGGCACCATATTGCTAAAGATGTCCCATGAGCTGAAATGGCCAACAAGCAAAAACTATGTCACTTCATGCCTGAATTTGTGAAACCAACGTGCCCAGATAGTAAGAGTAGATATTACATATTACCCGCTGAGCTTTGTCTTGCCCCTCCTCTCTTCCAGCTATCTTCCTCCCCCTCCTACAATCAGTCTGAAGAAGGGCCCCACCAAAAACATCACCTATCATGTTCTCTACAGATGCTGCCTGATCCGCTGAGTTACTCCAGCACTTTGCGGTGTTTCCTGAGACAGTAATACCTCAAAAGTCCTTTATTGTCTCATGTACCAATTAAGGTGTAGTGATATACGAATTACCATACAGCCATATGAAAAAAAAGCAACAAGACACACCACTACATAAAAGTCAACATAAACATCCACCACGGCAGATTCCCCACATTGCGCACAGTGATGGAAGGCAAAAAAAGTCCAATCTTCCTCTTTATTCTCCCACGGTCAGGGCAGACGAACCATCCTTCGGGGCGATCGAAGCTCCCGCAACCGGCGGTTGAAGCTCTCGCATCGGGGCGATCGAAACTCCTGCGTTGGGACAGTCGAAATTCCCACGGCTTGGAGTTCCTGATGTTAATCTCTGATTAGAGACTGCGGGCTCCGTGACGTTAAAGTCCACAAGCACCCACGGTTGGAGCTCCGAGGCCAATCCCTGGCAAAGGAATCGCGGGCTCGGCGATGTTAAAGTCCAGTAGGCACCTGCGGTGGAGCTCTCAAAATCGGTCTCCAGCAAAGGCCGCCAACTCCTCGATGTTAGGCTGCAGTGTGGACGGAGATACGATACGTTAAAAAATCGCATAGAAACATAGAAAACATAGAAAATAGGTGCAGGAGGAGGCTATTCGGCCCTTCGAGCCAGCACCACCAATCATTGTGATCATGACTGATCGTCCCCTATATAGAAACATCACCGTCGAGTTAAGAGATTAGAAAAAGTTCCCCTCCCCCAACCCCCCACATAAAAAAAGTTAAAGAACACTAAAAACATACATTTAACACATACTATTAAAACAGAAAGAAGGAAAGGACAGACTGTTGGCGAGGCAGCCATTGCTAGCGCCACCTGCAAACATCTATATGAGCCTTTACTGAAAAGTTCTAAGTAGTGAAAAATGTTTTGGTCAGATGTAAGCAATTGAATGAGCCTACTATGGTGTGTGGTAAAGCTATTGTATGGAGTAGTATAACATGTTTGTTCAACATATTTCAATTTGAGCATAATTCCTATGTATTTACAGTTAACTTGTTCATTTTTTAAAATATTTTTGGCATAATTGCTAATTTGAAGGCAAACCAACTGTTTAGCAATAACCAACCTGTTTTTTCAGGGGATTTTGGTTATTTGAACACATACCACACACCCCACTCGCATTTTTACTTTCCAAACACACCTTTTTTGGCATGGGAGGGAGGGAGGGCAGGTTTCATATATTACCTTAGTCTCTAGAAATATTATGGGTAATATATGTGTGTTTGCTCACAAACAGGTTAAACCAAAACATTGCAAGACCTACAGTCTGTGTGCCAAAATGTGAACAGAATTTGCATTGCGTGAAGAGAACAGCGGTGTTAACTAGAGAAATATGTACTACAGCAGATCTAGGCACATCACGGATTCTTGTTCAATTCTAGTAGGCTGTTGAAAGTTCTTACCGATGGCATAATTATTGGTAACTAACAAAATTCCTTTTCATATTTCTTAGAGAATAGATACAACTATTTACCAGCCACTGTGAATGTATGCGCAGAGGCTGTGAAATTGGTATTTTGTGGCATTCTAGCACTCAAGATTCTAATACAAGGTGCGTTTAAATGTCAATCTTTCTTCCAATATTTATGAGTGGTTAGAAGATTTGTACAGGGAATTTACTTAACTAAATATGTTATTTGTTTGACACCTTTGTATATAGAATAGACTGTTTAGTTTTGTTTAGAGATACAGAATGGGAACAGGCTAAGTCCAAGCCAACCATTGTTCACCTGTTCTCACTAGTTCAATGTTTTTCTACTTTCCCATCTACACCCTGCACACCAGGGGCAATTTACAGAGGCCCATTAAACTACAAACCAGCATGTCTTTGGGATGTGGGAGGAAACCAGAGCACCCGAAGGAAACCCACGTGATCACAGGAACAACACACAAACTCCACGCAAACAGCACGCGAGCACAGGATCTAACCCAGGTCTCTGGTGCTGTGAGGCAGCAGCTCTATCAGCTGCACCACTGTGCTGCCTGGAATTACTTTAGAATTTTTATGACCAATGGTTTTGCTTCATTTAAAAGCACTGTGTTCATATTTTAATCTGGAGGTCCACAATTTCAGAACAAATCTACTTTAGTAGTCACTGTGATTACTTCATTATGTTGTGAAATTTAAAACACTGTACTCAAATTTGATCATTGTAAAAGAAGAGATGTCCTTTGGATTAGATGTGAAAATCAACCTTGATCTGATTTCTAAAGGGAAAGGTAAAATATCCTATGGAGACTGTTTTCTAGAGGAGGCAGGATGTATTGGGTACCTGGTAAATATTTATCCCTTATTCGGCAGCACAGAAACACTCTACTTAATTACTTTCTGTACCTGTTTGCTAGTGTCTTGTGTTTCTCGTACAAATAAATCATGATTGCTGTGTTATTCAAGGAAACTATCTTGAATGCATCCCATACTCATTCTCAAAAATAATTTCATGTCAGTCTGATCAGTACAAGGTTGCTTTGTGTTTAGTTTTGGTCACCCTGTTATAAGGAAAATGTTGTTAACTGTGAAGAGCGCAGATAAGAATTTTGAGGATGTTGCCAGGACTTGAGGGTCTGAGCAATAAGGAAAGGTTGGGCAGGCTAGGACTTTATTCCTTGGAGTGCATCAGGAATGGGGGAGGGGGGGATGTGATTTTATGGAGGTGTGATCATGAGGGGAATAGATAGGGTAAATGTAGTATGATACCCAGAAAAAGGGAATGAAGAACCAGGGGACATAGGTCAAAGGTGAGAGGAGAAAGATTTAATAGGACCCTGAGGGGTAACTTTTTCACACAGAGAGAGCAGTGGCTATACGGAACGAACAGAGGAGTTGCAAGCACAATGTTTAAAAGACAGGTACATGGATAGAAAAGGTTTAGAATTATATGGGCCTTGAAATTATGACGATAAAACCTCAAGATTCGACACGCGTTTTAAAATTCCCCTTTAGAATTGCTACAGAAAAATTTAGGAAAACACTTCCGAAGTCTTTAATAGGCAGAATAAATGCCATAAAAATGATTTTTTACCACAAATGTTATATTTATTTCAATCAATACCAATATACTTACCTAATTTTTTTTTTTTTTAAAAGCTCGATTCTGATATCACAAATTTTATATGGGACTATAAGTCCCATAGAATCCAAAGAAGACACTTGTGTAAACCCAAAGAATTTGGTGGACTAACACTCCCCAATTTTTTGTACTATTCCCGGGCAGTAAATATCAAAAATGTAATTCACTTGTTGGACAATTCTGCCAAACGGGTAGATTGGATAGTAATGGAGAAAGAGGAATGTTCTCCTTTTAATATAGGAGCGATCCTTCGCTCACCGATAAAATTGAATAATACAATATACAAGAAAAGTCAAATTATTCATAGTACAATTTGATTTTGGAAACAAATGGAAACAAATAAAATTAACTCTCAAATTAAGAAACTTATCGCTTCTCTCTCCTATAGTTAATAATCCGTCGTTTAAACCATCTATTATTGATAAAACATTTACCCATTGGGAAAGAATAGGAATTGAAATGCTTCGAGAGATGTATGAAACGGGAAACTTTTTATCATTCCACCAACTACAACTCAAATATAACCAATACTTTAAATCCATGACTATTTGAAAAAACATACCCAAGAATACCAAACTGATTCCAGATCTATTAGATGAAGCTATGAACAGAAAGGCGGATTCAATTAATTTAATATCATACTTGTGTAATATCATTCTAAATATAGAAATACCATCATCTGACACAATTAGAAGTGATTGGGAACAAGAACTATCTATAAAAATCTCGAAAGAGAGATGGGATAAATACTTGCTATATGTGCATAAATGCTCGATCAATGTAAGACATATCTTAATTCAATTCAAAATTTTACATAGATTATATTACTCGAAAACTAAACTGAATACATTTTTCCAAATGTCTCTCCCATCTGTGATAAATGTTTATCTCAAAATGCAACCATAGGACACTCCTTTGCCTTTTGCATAAAACTCCAAAAATTTTGGAATGAAGTTTTTGAAATTTTCACAAAATTATTCAAAATAAAACTGAAACCCAACGCAGAACTGATTATCTTTAGAACAATGGAAGTCGGCTTTGAGCTGACTTCGTTCCAAAAGAGTTTCCTTAACTATGGCTTAATAACGGCAAAAAAACGTATACTAAAATTCTGGAAAAATGCACCCACACCAACGCATAAAATGTGGATTTCAAATATGTCTGAAATGTACACCTCGAAGACATGAAATTTGTCCTAGCAGGCAAATCTGACCAATTCTTAACGATTTGGTCTCCCTTTATCGACTTATTACAAGTATATGGTGCAACATAACTCTGGAAATAAACTGTGTCAGAACCGGGTGAGGGGTGTGTAAAGATATGAAGCAGGTACATCCCTTTTATTTTATTTTATTTATATTTTATTTTTCTTCTTTTTCTCTTTCTCGTGCTTTACATCTTTATGGACTTTCTTTCTACTTTTTCACAAACTATTAATTTCACTACCGTACCTAACTTTCTCGCTTTCTCTTTTTCTTGCTTCTGTTACTTTTCTATTATTAAATTTTAAAGCAGGAAGTTGTACATGAAATGTATTATGTTATTCTTAGTTTATACTACTGTACATTACTTCTAATAAAAATATTAAAATAAAATAAAATAATTATATGGGCCAAACATGGGCAGGTGGATCTAGCGTAAATGGGGCATCTTGGTCGGCATGGGGAAGTTGGACCAACTCTAAGACTCTAAATGAAGATTAAAGTCTACTTCTGTTAAATTATGTTTGCCACTTTGTATCTTGATTAATACTGAAGAAATAATGCTATACAATTCATGAAAAAATAACATAATATGCTTTTTACTTACAGAGGGAGAATTGTGCAAGAGTTTAAAATGTTCCTCTTGGCGCAGTGTTTTCCGATTTATGAAATGGTCTGTTCCAGCGCTTCTCTACTTTGTGGATAACTTGATTGTTTTCTATGTGTTGGTTTACCTCCAACCGGTAAGTTGACAAATATATATACGCTTCATATCATTGAAGTCTATAATATTTTGTGTTCATTTATTGGAGACCCAAGTTATTTTGTGAAGGCGGGTGGGAATGCATCTACAGTTCCTTGTTTCTATTTATTATTTTATCTGTTTTGTAGGACCTAGCCATATGCACCTTGATAGCCTATTTGGCAACATTAGCACTATTTTTGAAGTGATTTGGAGCATCTTCATTTGCAAAAAGTGCTTTTGGTCAAAATGTCAAAGTTTAAACTTGTTCAAAATGTAAACCAAGCTTGATCTGTTGAAGATTCAATGTGAAATTCGAAAGAGTGGTCTGAAACATTCTTGCCATAGAGGGAGTACAGAGAAGGTTCACCAGACTGATTCCTGGGATGTCAGGACTTTCATATGAAGAACGACTGGATAGACCTGGCTTGTACTCACTAGAATTTAGAAGATTGAGGGAGGATCTTATAGAAACTTACAAAATTCTTAAGGGGTTGGACAAGCTAGATGCAGGCAGATTGTTCCCGATGTTGGGGAAGTCCAGAACAAGGGGTCACACATTAAGAATAAGGGGGAAATCTTTTAGGACCGAGATGAGTAAAACATTTTTCACATAGAGAGTGGTGAATCTCTGGAATTCTCTGCCACAGAAGGTAGTTGAGGTCACTTCATTGGCTATATTTAAAAGTGAGTTAGATGTGGCCCTTGTGGCTAAAGGGATCAGGGGGTATGGAGAGAAGGCAGGTACAGGATACTGAGTTGGATGATCAGCCATGATCATATTGAACGGCGGTGCAGGCTCGAAGGGCCGAATGGCCTACTCCTGCACCTATTTTCTATGTTTCTATGAAACAAAAACTTGGCTGGTTAAGAAATGCAAAATAGTTTGGGGATAAAGTTGGGGCGGAGCGAAGAGGATTTTGCCATGCAGTCTTGTTATTTATAACTTGAAAGTGATCTAATGTTGAAACCGGATGATCAAAATCACTTTTTGACAATTGAGCCAAATACTAGTGCCAAAAGTTGAGCGAAGAGAAAGATACCAGAGTGCAGAATATAGTTTACAGCTAGAATTGGTCTTAGATTTACAATTGGGAAGAGATGTTAAAGAAGAGGATGATTGTATTGGATGGTTGTACAGTGGCTTGCAAAAGTATTCATACCCCTTGAACTTTTCCACATTTTGTCACGTTACAACCACAAACGTAAATGTATTTTATTGGGATGTTATGTGATAGACCAACACAAAGTGGCACATAATTATGAAGTGGAAGGAAAATGATACATGGTTTACAAATGTTATTACAAATAAAAAAACTGAAAAGTGTGGCATGCAAAAGTATTCAGCCCCCTTTACTCTGGTACCCCTAAATAAAATCCAGTGCAACCAATTGCCTTCAGAAGTCACCTAATTAGTAAACAGAGTCCACTTGTGTGTAATCTAATCTCAGTATAAATACAGCTGTTCTGTGATGGCCTCAGAGGTTTGTTAGAGAACATTAGTGTACAAACAGCATCATGAAGCCCAAGGAACACACCAGCCAGGTCAGGGATAAAGTTGTGGATAAGTTTAAAGCAGGGTTAGGTTATAAAAAAATATCCCAAGCTTTGAACAACTCACGGAGCACTGTTCAATCCATCATCCGAAAATGAAAAGTGTATGGCACAACTGCAAACCTACCAAGACATGGCCGTCCACCTAAATTGACAGGCCGGGCAAGGAGAGCATTGGTCAGAGAAGCAGCCAAGACTTGCATGGTAACTCTGGAGGAGCTGCAGAGATCCACAGCTCAGGTGGGAGAATCTGTCCACAGGACAACTATTAGTCGTGCGCTCCACAAATCGGGCCTTTATAGAAGAGTGGCAAGAAGAAAGCCATTGTTGAAACAAAGCCATAAGAAGTCCCGTTTGCAGTTTGCACAAGCCATGTGGGGGACACAGCAAACATGCGGAGGAAGGTGCTCTGGTCTGATGAGGCCAAAATTGAAGTTTATGGCCTAAATGCAAAACGCTATGTGTGGCGGAAAACTAACACTGCATCATCAGCCTGAACACACCATCCCCACTGTGAAACATGGTGGTGACAGCATCATGCTGTGGGGATGCTTTTCTTCAGCGGGGACAGGGAAGCTGGTCAGAGTTGATTGGAAGATGGATGGAGCCAAATACAGTGCAATCTTCAAAGAAAACCTGTTAGAGTCTGCAAAAGGTTTGAGACTGATGCGGAGGTTCACCTTCCAGCAGGACAACGACCCTAAACATACAGCCAGAGCTACAATGGAATGGTTTAGACCAAAGCATATTCATTGTTAGAATGTCCCAGTCAAAGTCCAGACCTAAATCAAATTGAGAATCTCTGGCAAGACTTGAAAATTGCTGTTCACAGACGCTCTCCTTCCAATGTGACTGACCGTGAGCTATTTTGCAAAGAAGAATGGGCAAAAATGTCAGTCTCTAGATGTGCAAAGCTGGTAGAGGCATACCCCAAAGGACTTGCAGCTGTAGTTGCAGCGAAAGGTGGTTCTTAAAGTATTGACTCAGGGGGGCTGAATACTTTTGCACGCCACACTTTTCAGTTTTTTATTTGTAATAAAATTTGGAAACCATGTATAATTTTCCTTCCACTTCACAATTATGCACCGCTTTGTGTTGGTCTATCACATAAAATCCCAATAAAATACATTTACGTTTGTGGTTATAACGTGACAAAATGTGGAAAAATTCAAGGGGCATGAATACTTTTGCAAGCCACTGTAGCTCCTCTTCTGGGGCCAGTGCACACAGAGTACCCACACTGCGGCGTCATCTAGCAAGTAGCAGATCAGACTAAAATACAATCACTTTTCATAACGTTGACACTATGACTTTTGTTTTTAAGGCTAATTAATTTTTTTTCTGGTATTCCCTGTTTAGGCATTGGCAGTTTTGTTCTCCAATTTTGTTATTATCACAACGGCTGTGTTGTTCAGGATTGTTCTGAAGTAAGTTACTTAAATAATTCCTTTAGTAACTCTATAATTAAAGATAAGGCTGAAGAAACCAACTCATTCAATATCCTGTTTATACTGCAAAAATTCTGACCAAATATTCAGTGCACAAATCTATATGGCGCAATTAGAGCTGCTTTTATTATTAATGTAACTAAATGGCAGAATTATTT
Source organism: Raja brachyura (assembly GCA_963514005.1). The sequence goes on from OY740792.1 coordinate 37,827,943, forward strand.
CTTCTCGTTAATTAGAATTGATTCTTAAGTGAATTGATTGTCATGGGTAGTTAACTTGCAAAGCCGTTGATGGAGTTGAAAGTCATTGAATGAAAGATTAGTTCAATAATCTTCAATAACTTTTTTAGATTAATTGATAACAGAGTATAAAGTGCATACAAGAAGTGTGCAGATGGCTTGCTTCTACAGTTCCTACTGATTACAACAAGGTTGCGAAGACGAGCTCAGAATCTAAGGCATGCTTGTTTTGGTCTGCTCTCAAAGGAAACTTCATAAGAATACGTAGTGTTGTAAGACTTCTTATTGCTGTGAAATATTTCCAAAGATTAGTTTAGAGATACAGCCTGGAAACAGGCCCACTGAGATTCCAACATGTCCCAATTATGCTAGTGTCACCTGCCTGCGTTTGGTCCCTATCCCTCCAAACCTGTCCTACCTGTCTGATTGTTTCTTAAACGTTGGGATAGTCCCAGCCTCAACTACCTCCTCTGGCAGCTTGTTCCATACACCCACCACCCTTTGTGTGAAAAAGTTACCCCTCAGATTCTTATTAAATCTTTTCCCCTTCACCTTAAACCCATGTTCTCTTGTCCTCGATTCACCAACTCTGGACAAGAGCCTCGGCATCTACCCGATCTAGTCCGCTCATGATTTTATACACCACTTTATGATCATCCCTCATCCTCCTGCGTTCCTGGCGTACTATTAGTTCTAGACCAGTTCTTTACTACTATTCAATTCAATTCAATTCAATCTTTATTGTCATTGTGCAGTGTACAATACAGAGACAACGAAAATGCAATTGGTATCTCCGAAGAATAAACAAGTAATTGCGCAGTAGTATGAGTAGTACTATGTGCAGTAGTATGTTGTAGTAGTGTACTATTAGTATTTGTAGTTTTATGTTATCCCCACTTTTACGTCCTACACACTCAGCGCAATTTACAGAGGCCACTTGACCTAAAAACCCACACACTTGGAATGTGGGACAAAAACGGAGCACCCGGAGGAAACCCATGTGATCACAGGGAGAACGTGCAAACTCCAGACGGACAGTACCCGTAGTCAGGATGATCGAACCCGGGTCTCTGGCTCTGAAAGTCAGCGGCTCCAGTTGTTAGAAAAATATGTTTATTAAATGCCAATCTTACAGTGTGTGGATTTTAAAAGATGTGTAGCTTGCATATGAAAAAAAAGTTGTCAAAAGATGATTTTTTTTGTGTTACGTGTATTTTGTTACTCAAGATATACTGAAAAAAACTTTTTTGTGTATACTGCAAACTGCAAGCACACAAATAATGCACTGTTTCTCCTTTCCAACAGGCGGCGCCTGTCCACAGTGCAATGGGCATCGCTTGTGATTTTGTTCCTATCCATTGTGGCTCTTGTATCGGGGACTGGACCAGCCCAGGACACTGTATCCAGACACATATCAACTCACCACATTCACTTCAATGCATCAAACAGCTGCATTCCGTTTGTAACCCCTCAGGATAAAAACACACACCATCCGCTGCAGACAGATCCCGTAACGGCAGCATCAAAGTGGGATACTACGTTCAAAAAGCTTAACCTTGGCCTTGGCCACGTCTTTATAATTATACAGTGCTTTATCTCTTCCATGGCTAATATTTATAATGAGAAAATGCTGAAAGAAGGAGATCAACTGACTGAAAGTATTTTCATTCAGAACAGTAAACTGTATATTTTTGGAGTTATATTCAACGGACTAATATTACTACTTCAATCTGAATCTCGCACCCACATCCAAAACTGTGGATTTTTCTATGGACACAATGTATTTTCTGTGGCTTTAATCTTTATTACCGCTGCCTTTGGACTGTCTGTGGCTTTTATCCTGAAGTTCAGAGACAATATGTTTCATGTTCTCACTGCCCAAATAATAACCGTCATTATTACCACGGTATCTGTCTTTGAATTTGATTTTAAACCTTCTCTGACATTTTTATTAGAAATTCCAGTGGTATTCCTGGCGATATTTATTTACAATTCCAGCAGCATAAAGGATCCAATGTATATCCTCCAGCAAGAGAGACTAAAGGTTATAAATGGTGAACTTCTAGAGCGTTCCAGTGGGGTAGGTAGTTCCTATGTTCAAAATGTTGTTTTTTTCATGCAACCTCCAAAATTAGTGAAGTCATCATGTGTAGAATGTTTCCATGCACAGACTTGTAGCTTACAACAACTTGTAAATACTTAGAATATTCACTATTTATTATTCATATTGCCTAGTTAAAATTGTAACATATTTACATGCGTGCAGTCATTTAGACAAAAGGGTTTTGACCTCAATTTTTCTTGTACACGCAATTGAGCGTCACCTGTGAGTGCAGAAATAATTCACTCATTACTGCGTTTAATAATTGTTGACTCTAAATAATTACACATAGTAGTCACAGTAGTGTTTATGCAAGTGTATTTTCCATTTTTACTTAACTGAAGACTACCATGTACAAATAATGATTTTAAGATGAGTAACCATACTGGTCATGTATGGTATTTGGAAGACATTCAGGAGCTATTACTTCTTGAAATTCTGTGGAAAATGTGCAAATAATTTATCAAGACAAAGAAATATCTGTTCTCTGTCAGAGTTGAAATTATTGTTTTTTTTTTTCTGGGATGGAGACCAGCCTGTTAATCTTTGTTTATAGAATCAAAGGTTATTACATTTGATTGACCCAAAAGCAGACAAAGGGATTGGAATGCAGGATTTAGCACTGTGAAAACACCATCATCCCGTCCCTCCTGTTCCCATTTTTCTGCATGTGGGTAGTTGGTGCCTGCATTCTCATGGTGGGAGATTGCAACATGTCACCATGAACCTTCATAGCATTGTAGGGATCCTGCAGAGTTGTAACAAAAATAATGCTTGAACATATCAGAAGTTAATTCTTACACTAAACCTTACACTAAACGTTATACCCTTTATCCTATATCTGTACACTGTGTAGGAAGGTACTGCAGAAGATAGACACAAAGTGCCAGAGTAAGTCAACGGCAGCATCTCTGAAGAAAAGGAATAAGCAACGTTTTTGGGCCAGACCCTTCTTCAGACTTGTGTCACCTATTCCTTTTCTCCAGAGATGCTGCCTGTCTCCAGCATTTTGTGCCTTTATCCTGTGTACACTGTGGACGGCTTGATTGCAATTGATGTATAGTCTTTTCGTACACCAAAAAGATTTTTCGCTGTACCTTGGTACATGTGACAATAATAATATAAAATAAACTTAACGAATGAGTTTAGTTTAGCGATACGAAACGGGTCCTTCAGCCCACCGAGTCTGTGTCGACCAGAGATCCCTGCACACTAATTCTATCCTACACACACTAGTGACCATTTACAATTATACCAAGCCAATTAACCTACAAACCTGTATGTCATTGGAGTGTGGGAGGAACCGTAGATCCTGGAGAAAACGCTCGCAGGTCACAGGGATAAGCACCAATAGTCAGGATCGAACCAGGTCCCTGGCGCTGTAAGTCATCAACTCCACCTCCGCACCACCGTGCCGCCCATCTGCCTTGGGCCTTGTATTGAATGGCACCATGTAACTGGGTGACATTCTAAAGTTATCTGCCAAGGATTGCCCATAAACCATGGTAAAATGATCTGAAATTATCAATATAGAATGAAAGTGTCATGGCTTAATAGTGATCATTGGTGTACACGATCTGCTATCTGTGGGTGCACATTGTATTTGTACTTTTAGTATAATCCCCTAGATTCCAGCAGAGGTAGAATGAACATGCAGTGGGACAACATTTTGTCTGTGCAGTTAGTGGCTCCCTGTGCCATGGTAAATACTGCAATTTTAACTAAATTGTGTGCTTTCCCCACCCAGCTAGACTTTGCCAGTTGATCTGTTCTCATTGGCACTTTTAATAGAAGGGTTGCATGAAGTAAATGTGACAATTTGTGCATGTGCGTTTTTTACAAAAATATTAATGATCTTATCTCATCTGTAGTTTGTAATTCATTACCCCCTTATTGTTTTAATTTTCAGGATGGTGAAGAATTGGAGAGATTGACTAAACCAAACATGGATTCTGATACAGAAGAAGATTCGTTTTAGAATAGTAAAATAAAACAATGTATTTATAAAGGAGTGTTCCTCACAGGATGTGAGCTAAGTACTAAACTTCTTTGATACATCAATATGGACTAGACCTCATTTACACTGGAATTTTTGTAACGCATCAAGTCAGATGGATTTCACATCAACATTCCTAGCCTGGTTATGAAATAACGTAGGAATGACTAATTTCCTGATGACAATCTGATGAACTTATGTTGACCTGGATTTTGTAAAAAGGGAAATACTCCCTGCTCATTATGCTTGTAACTGTCCTTTGATTTTCTGGGTTAGTGTAAAGTATCCTCTACCAGCAGTCTGTCGTGTGAGGACAGGAAAAGCAAGTGAGTCTCCTTATTAAATCAGACTGAAGAATCTGAGCCGGCAGCGGCATGGTGGCACAGCGGTAGTGTTACTGCCTTACAGCGCCAGAGACTCGGGGTCTATCCTGACGACAGGTGCTGTTTGTACGCGTGGGTTTTCTCCGGTTGCTCCGGTTTCCCCCCACACTCCAAAGACACACAGGTTTGTAGGTTAATTGGCTTCTGTAAATTGTAAATTGTCGCTAGTGTAGGACGAGGTGACTGCTGTCGGCGCCGACACAATGGGCCGTGCTGTATCTCTAAACTAAACTAAACTGAACTAAAATCCTTGCTACGATGCTCAGTGGGGGTTATTGATCGACACAAAGTGCTGGAGTCATTCAGCGGGTCAGGCAGCATCTCTGGAGATAAACGATAGGTCACTTTTCGGGTCGAGGCCCTTCTTCAGACTGACTGTTGGACTTGTGGACAAATGAGAGTTAGTAAAAGCTGGGGAAATTAAATAATGTGTTAAGAAAGGACTGCACAGTGGCGCAGCTGGTAGAGTTGTCGCCTCAGAAACTGCCAGTAACCCGAGTTCGATCCTGACCTCAGGAGCTGTCGGTATGTGGAGTTTGCACGTTCTCCCTGTGACCGTGTGGGTTTCCACCAGGTGCTCCAGTTTCCTCCCACATCCCTAAGATGTGCAAGTTTGTAGGTTAATTATCACCTCTAAATCCCCCCCTGGTGTATAGGGAGTGCATGTGAAAAAGGGATAACATAGAAATAGTGTGAATGGGTGATCGATGATCAGCTGGAACTCGGTTGGCGGAAGGGCCTGTTTACATGCTGTATTCTTCATCAATCAAAATTATTTTCCACCCACCCCAATCCCCTTCCCCCTCCCTCTCCTTTGCCCCAACTGAACTCCCACCTATTTCTCCCCTCCACTCACCCATGCTCCCTCCTGCCAGTTTCCTCCTTCTGGCTTTACAATCCACAACTCTGCAAACCTGTCTCACTCTTTCCTCCTTTCCTTTCTTATCTTTGGCTTTATTCCAAGCAGCTGCCTATCAAACCTTCCGCCCCCCCTTGCCCGTGTCGACCTATTACCTGCCATGCATGTCTAGCCGCTTCCCTTTACCAGCTTTATTCTCTCCCCACAATCAGTGTGAAGAAGGGTCTCGACCCGCAACGTCACTTATCCATGTTCTCCAGGGATGCCTCATGACCTGCTGTGTTTACTCCAGCACTTTGTGTGTTGCGTCTTTTAAATTATTTTTCAAGTTTTACTTGAAAGGCAGATTTGCAAGGCAAGGGCATCTTTGCAGAGATTATATCTGCCTGGACACTATTACTTGCGGGGAGAGAGGATCCTTGGTCTGCCAGTCATAAGTTATAGGAGCAGAATTAGGCCATTCAGCTCTTCAAGTCTACTCTGCCATTCATTTATGGCTAATCTTTGTTTCCCTTTCAACCCCATTCTCCTGCCTTCTCCCCAATAACCCTTGACACTCATACTAATCAAGAACCTACAATCTCTGTCTTAGAAATATCCATCGACATGGCCTCCACAGCCATCTGTGGCAATGAATCTCACAGATTCACCATCCTCTGACTAAAGAAAGTTCACCACCTTCTGACTAAAGAGTCCCATGCTGTACTGGGATTAAGCTTTATCCTGTTTTCCATGAAGCCAGGCTAATCACGAAGTGAATTTGGTAATAAATCTGACTGAACCATAAAGCACACCGAAACCCAAATTTCGTAGGTCCATCTCCTACCTCCATTGCACTATCTAGTATTGTAAATAAGTAGGATTGCTGGAATGTTCAATATCAAATTTTCTAATAATTAATTATCAATTTTGAAATGATTTCCAACAAAAATTAAAATGTGAAAGAAAAACCATTGCTGGAAAATTGTTCTTGTGGTAATTACAATTTATTACTCTTAAATATTCACAAGCACACACCTAACCCTTTCAGGAATGCTTAGTTACTACATTTCTGTAATTGAAAATGCTGAGTTGATGGTTTTCATAGCTTCTAGGAACAAAATTAGGCCATTTGGCCCATCATGTCCCTTCAGCCATTCAATCATGGCTGATTTATCTTTTCCTCTCAATTGCATTCTCCTGCCTTCTCCCCATAAACCCAACATCTGTTTTCTGGCAGATGCTGCTGTGATTTTGTATCCTTCATGTAAAGTGATGCTATTTTTCTTATCAATGTACTACATGAGTAAAGTTTGTACAGGAGCAGGTCATTTTGGAATGAAACTTGCTGTTGCCATTACATACTGCACAGATGGGCTTACAAGATGATGCTGTCTAATAGAAACATCGTGTATTTTTAATGCAAAATCCAGGCCTCAACATACATCCCCTTTGCACTGTAGTTGAACAATCCTGTAAAGAAAAATAGTTATTTCAATGCAACATTAATTTGCACACAAATCATGAGCTATAATAATTGAACTACGTACAGAAAATAAATACCTTTTCTGGCCCTTGTGTTAAAATTTAACCTCGGGAAATTAAACTGAGGATGGAAAAGTAAAAGTACTTGCACTGAAAAATACATGCAAATCAGATTCAAAATGTGTTGTGTATAATTTAAAATGATTGAGCTTGAAAACACACATTGCTTTGAATATTGTGCTGTAGAAGCTTTTAAGTAACACAATTTTAATTAAATGCTAATATGTATGCCTTAGTCAATACTTCATATTTGAGATTGGAGATTTAATAAACGTGGCCATTTACTTCCAGCCTCAGTCTAACAAAATCGTGATATAAACAGCAGTTATGTGAGCTTCTGAATAGGAACCTGATAAGCCCATGTCCTTTCAGTATAATAACTTGTACAGTGCCCGTCACTAATGCAGGATGTCACAAGAGATTTAACAACCAATTATGTTATTTTCAATTTCAGTTACTCTTGCAATGTTAGAATGAGCAAAGTATCTAATTTTGTGATATTCACTGTGGCACAAACATTGAATAGGCCAAAGGTAATAACTTCCTTACCCTATTTGGACAGTGTCGCAGCTGCTAAAGCTGCTGTCAAAAAACATCAGAGACCCGGGTTCAATCCTGACCTTGGGTGCTGACTGGAGTGTGCGTCTTCTCCCTATGACCATGGGTTTTCCTCCGGGTGCTCCGGTTTCCTCTCTCATCCCAAATGTGTGTGGGTTTGCAGGTTAATTGGCCTTTGTAATTTTTTACTGGTGTGTTGTGAGTGGGATAACAGAACTACTGTGAACTGGTGATCAATGGTCAGCATGGTCTCGATGGACCAAAGGGTCTGTTTCCATGCTATATCTGTCAATGATGTATAATAGTTCATGAGAAATTGCATTTGAAAATCGTCACCCTGTCATGGTATAGTGCATTATCAGCCTTGATACATTGATCCCATTACCATCTGAGGTTATATTGCTGCTGACTGGTTGATACCAGATTTAATTGTAGAGATTAATACAAATGGCTTAGACTTTATACTTTAGAGATACAGCGCAGAAACAGGCCCTTCGACCCACCGAGTCCACGCCAAGTAGCGATGCACTAACACTATCCTGCACACTAGGGATAACTTACAATTGTTTTTACCGAAGCCAATTAACCTACAATCCCGCACGTCTTTGTAGTGTGGGAGGAAACTGGCGCACCCGGAGAAAACCAATGTGGTCACAGAACGTACAAGTTCCGTACAGACAGCACCCGTAGTTGGGATCTAACCTGGGTGTCTAGGGCTGTAAGGCAGTAACTCTGCCACTGTGTTGCCCTCGACATGGTATTATTACAAATCTCTTTCTTAGATGGAGAAAAAGATGGGCGCAGATTCTGCTGGCAGTGAACAGCCTGCCCTCATGCTAAGCTTCAAAACAGTCAACAACCTCTACTTCAACTTGCTGCCTTGTGCCAGGACGATCTGAGCTAGTGTGCGGTAGCAAGACCTAAAATACTTTAATGTGCAGCGGATGGTATGGATTGAGACATATCTGAGAAGCACATGGTAAAAGGTGTTGACAATTCCAGGCCATCCTCTCTGCAGTCATCGGCTGTCAAAACTGTCCAAACATTGTCTCTAATTTTGGCTCCCGGAAACATACAAAGAATTCAAGCTTTTAATAATGAATCAAGTAAAAAATCTTTTAAACAAATAAGCTGAACCACCCAAGAGCACACTGGACGTTTAACATATCTATATGCAGTGGAATGTAAATTATTTAATGTGCCTTGCTTCTTTGTGGCAGGCTCTCTCGACTGCACTGAATGGATTCACAGTTTCTCTTAACTTGGCATAGGATCAGTCAGAACCCCCTGGTGTGAGTACAAGAGAGCTACTGCAGTCCCGTGTGCTTCTGCTGTACCCTGTGAAGAATCTAACATCAGTGCATTGTCTGGAGTTTGCTTTCTGTCTCCAAACAGACTCCAAAGAGATCGGCGATCACTGCTTCAACTTCCTGCACTGTATCAGGCCAATCCAAGGTATTGTATATAGTATAGAAGTATGAGTATAGATGTTGGGAGTATATGTTGCAATTATATAAGATGTTGGTGTGGCCACGTTTAGAGTATTGTGTTCAGTTTTGGTCACCATGTTATAGGAAAGATGTTGCCAAGCTGGAAAGAGTGCAGAGAAGTTTTTCAGGACGTTGCCTGGACTCGAGGACCTGAGCTATAGGGAGAGGTTGAGTAGGCTAGAACTCTATTGCTTGAGGGGTTTCTATTGCTTGAGGGATGAGGGGTTTCCCCCATACACCCCCCCCTTCCCTGCCCCACTTGTTCCCTCTTCCCCAGCCCCCCCCTTTCTTCCTCTCCCTCTCTCACCCCCTCTCTCTCTCATGCCCTCTGTCTCACTCCCCCTCTCAAAATAATGTGTGTGTGGTGTTACACCTTTCTACTTTCATTGCCTTACTTCCTTACTCCTGAACCATTCATGAGAGCTACAACGAATCCTTTCGTCAACACCCCTTAAAACTCCTTGCATGTCTTGGTATCTTTATTGTGATGGCAGCCTCACCAGCGGCCTGTGTGTCATTTTGACTTTTTTTAATTAGGATCAAGTGTGTCTAAAATGTATGTTTTAATGTTTCTCGGCGTGTTTTATGTGGAGGAGAATAGGGGGGAAACCTTTTTCAGTCACTGACCTCGACGGACATGTGATCTTTTCCATCCCCCCCTGCGGCCTAACAACTTTGATTGGTGCGGCCTTTCCTGGAGACCGGCCCGGAGCTTCAAGCTGCAAGTGTGGCGCGGACTTACCATCGCGGAGCGGGCGATCCTTTGCCGAGGATCGCTGTGGAAGTGCTCCAACTGCGAGGCCTGTGGACTTTAACAATGTGAAGCAGCGGTCTCCGGTAAGAAGCGGTCGACTCGGGAGCTCCATGCCGCAGAGTGTTCGGATCCGTCCCGACGCCAGAGTTTCCATCATCCCGACGAGAGGGTTTGAACAGCGGACCGTCGGCAGAGGCAGTGCTGCGGATTCAAAAGCCCCGGCCACCATGGGTGAACAAAGGAGAAAGATGACTGAATTTTATTACCTTCCATCACAGTGAGGAATGTTGGTTCCATTGTGGTGGATGTTTATGTTACATTTATTGTGTTCTTTTTTACTTGTATCAATCAATCAATCAATCAGTTTTATTCATCACATACACATATATGCAGTGAAATGAATTTGCCAGCAGCGATACAATCAAAAAAGAACACACAATACACAATAAAATTTAACACAAATATCCACCACAGCATTCTTCACTGTGGTGGAAGGCACAAAGTACAGTCAGTCCTCCATTGTACCCCAACCTCGGGGTCATAAACGTCCGAGGTCGCCGCTGAGGGCGGCCAGATGGACAGGCCCTCTCGTCGGGACGGTAAGTCCCAAATTGGCACTTCCCTTTATGGTAACTCAAATATCACTGTACATTAATTGGTGCATGTGACAATAAATGTGAACTTGAACTTGATTGATATTACTATTGATATTACACAAATATTTTACTACTAAGCCATGTTCAAGGTTCAATTTATGGTCTTATTTTCACGTGTACCAATTAAGGTACAGTGATATTTGATTAGCCATACAACCTTACTAAAACAAGCAACAAGACACACAACTACATAAAAGTTAACATCACCATCCACCACAGCGGATTCCCCACGTTCCTCACTGTGATCGAAGCAGTGATGGAAATGGGGGGGTACGCAGGGGGGCAGCGTTCCCCTACTTTTAAGTTTCCAGTCACGGCCTGTCTTGCTGAGTTACTCCAGCTTTATGTCTAACTTCAATTTCAAGAGTTAAATAAAAAACACAGAGTGCAGGAGGAACTCAGCGGGGTAGGCGACATTTGTGGAGGGAATGTATTAGGAGTTGTTTCGGGCAGGGTTCTTCTTCAATAGAAAGAAACTGCAGATCAAAGATACTAGAGCGGAGACTAGTATGTTTGCTGCAGATCAGGCACGATTTAAATCGGAATTCCGATTTTATTGTTTTCCTATTTGTCAATTTTTTGTGCCCGATTATTTGGCGGCCAATCAACCGCTGTCTCTAAGGGGGTTGCGTCCAATCACCGACCAGCTTCCCACAAAATTCCCGTCCAATCAACAAATCGGTCTCCTCCCGTCCAATCAGCCGCTGTCTCCAAGGGCATTGTGTCCAATCACATAATGCGCTGGTCACTCGGCAGCCAATCAGACACAGTCTCCGAGGGGCCTTGTGATCAATCACCGACCTGCTTCCCTCACCGAAGCAGACGATGGCTGCAGCCAACACACATAGAGAGAGAGCGAGAGAGATAGAGATGCAAGAAAGCAGCTATGACATATAATACACCATAAACTATATTATATATACACAATAAACAAGTTATGCATTCTTGTACTCTTACATGGGTGTGACCGCACATAAAAAAATTCCGTTCCACCTTCCTTCCTCAACCTCACGGACCTTAGAGTACCCCGAGCTCCTAAAACCCATTTCCATCACTGGATAGAAGACAATAAAGTCCAATCTACTTCCCTCTTTATTCTCCCGCAGTCAGGGCAGTCGAACTTGTTATTTAAAACAAGTTGTTAATGGGACACAGGGCTTGGAATTAGTGATTCAATACTTAAGAACTTTGTTTTCTTAATCGTCAATGTAAGATTGGCAAGGAATAAAAGATTAAATTTTAGTAAGTTCCTTCTAATCATGAGTTCTTGAAAACCCAGGAACATCAAGAAACTTTGTAAATACTCTCCAGATCGAAGGCAGTTCCGCAAAACATCACATTTCAGAATATAAAATGTTAATACTGGAAATCTGAACAGGCCTGGCAGCATCAGTGGGGAGAAAATCGGTCTACATTTCAGATCAATTGGAAAAATGACAAAAAAAATGTTTTAAGTTAAGATAGAGACAGAAGAAACTAGATGCTGGAATCCAGTGCAAAACCTAAGTGCTGTAGGAGCTCAGCGGGTCAGACAGCATCTGTGGAGGGGCAGATGATGTTTCAGGTCTACTTTAGATTTTAGAGATACAGTGTGGAAACAGACTCTTCGGCCTACTAAGTCCACGCTGACAGGCGATCACCCTGTACACTTGCACTATTATACACACTAGGGACAATTTACGGAAGCCAATTGAACCCCGGTCTCTGGCGCTGTAAGGCAGCAACTCTACCACTGTGCAACTGTGCTGCCCTAATGGGTCAGGACCCTTCTTCAGACTGATTGGAGTAAGGGGGAGAGAGGTGGAAGTGGGACAAAGTGTTAGGTGGCAAAAGAAGGTTCACATGAAATTGTACAATTCAAATATAATGTGTCAAGCCAGAAGATGAGGTTAGACATAAAATGCTGGAGTAAATCAGCGGGTCAGGCAGCATCTCTGGAGAAAAGGAATGTGTGACGTTTTGTGTCAAGACCCTTCTGCAGACTGAAGACCGAAATCCCCTCAACGTATGCAATCCCTTCCTACTCAGAAGATGAAGTGCTGTTCTCTAAGCTTATATTGGGCATCATTGGAACAATATGGGTAGCTGATGACAGAGAGATGGAGTGGGAAAGGGATGGAGAATCAATGTGACAGGTTACAGGATGTTTGGGATCACTGGGGAACTGAACGGAGGATGTGTTCATTTAGTATGTTGCAAGACTCCAAAATCCAGTAGATGGCGTATTGCTGCATTTCTGAAGTGGCTTTGCTGATATAATGAATTAATCCAGAGTCCAAGAATGCATAGATTTATCATCTTTAAAGTTATTTTATATGTTTCTTCTTTTGAAATGTTCTCTTCCTGATAAAAGATTCAATGCCTCATTCACTCAGAATGTATTAAACAATGAAATAATAATTATTTTTTTAAAAGGACACGAAGTGTTGGATTAACCCAGCAGGGATAGGCGACGTTTCTCTTTTGAAATGGGCTGTTCCTGATTTTTTTTTAAAGATTCAATGCCTCATTCACTCGGAATGTAATAAACAATGAGACAATTTTTTTTAAAGTACGAAGCAAAGATACAAAGTGCTTGAGTAACTCATCGGGTCAGGCAGCATCACTGGAGAACATGGATAAGTGACATTTCACCTTTGAAATGGTCTCTACCTGATAGAAGAGATTCATTCACACAGAATGTCTTAAACAATGAAAATCTTTAATTTTTTTAAAGACACAAAGTGCTGGAGTACGTCAGCGGGTCAGGAAACATCTCTGAAGAATATGGACTGGTGATGTTTTGGGTCGGGACTCTTCTACAAACAACTTAATTTGTTAGACTTGACCCATCATTTGAGATCTAATTAGATTCCAATGTCACTCTGTTGTTATCATGTTGAATTTTCACTGTGATTTGATAAATATAGTCCCCTTAGATCCCACATTCCACAAATTAGTATTTTCATTCCACATGGACACATATGCAGAGAGCAACAAGTTGCCCACATGAAAATCAGAAAGTCGCAGATGCCGGGAAGCTAGAATAAACAGTTTATACACTGATACAAACACAGAAAAAGATTTTTTTACAGAGGCTACTTGACCTGCTAAGTGTTTACAGCATTTTCAGCTAATATGAATCACCTCACATTTAAATCACCAACACTTAAATTCTAGGGAAGATAGATACAAATTGCTGGAGTAACTCAGCGGTTCAGGCAGCATCCCTGGAGAAAAAGGATGGGTGATGCGTTTGGGTCGGAACACATCTTCAGACTGAAAGTAGAGTTGGGGAGGGGGGGGGGGGGGGTAGGGGGACTGGTGGTAGGAAAATATAGAATAAATCAGGGCTGGCCCCAGAATAAATCAGGGCCGGAAACAGATGACCAAGGAAGGTTGGAGCATATAATGGCCCATTATTGGCTGGCGAAGAGGTGATAACGAGGGGATACAAGGATGTGAACAGTGGAACTAATAGGATGACTAGGGTGGGGAAAAGGGGAAAAGAGGGAATGTAAGGGTTACTTGAAAGTAGAGAAATCAACGTTCATACTGCTGGGTTTCAAAACTGCCCAAGCAAAATATGAGGTGCTGTTCCTCCAATTTGTATGTGGCCTGACTCAGATAGTGGAGGAGGCCCAGGACAGAAAGGTCAGTATGGGAATGGGAAGGTGAGTTCAAATGTTTGGCACCTGGGAGATCGTTTTGTATAAACCAGCATCTGCAGTTCCTTCCCACACTTAAGTTGTAGGAACAACTATATATGTTTTGCCTATATTTGATGCACTGTTTGGAAAGAATTTAAATACCCGTAAAATTACCAGCATTCACTGCAGATGGTTGTATAGATATGTTACATTTGCATCAATATGAAGTGATTGCAATTATACATTATCCGAAAGATTTAGGGTAAATAGAAACTCAAAAATAGAACCTTTGGTCTGTCTGCCAGATACATGACAGCAAAAGATTTAAGATTACCCCAGCTGCTAAATCTCTCAGTCCATGGATAGTATGCACAATTCATTTCTATGTACATATAAAAAGCGGAAATAATTTCAAAGTGCTTCATGATCCCTCAGAAATAAACCAGACCCAAACTGGACTGATAATTAAACATGATTGTTCAACTATAATCAAATAATTACAGTAATTGTGGGAAATACTCAACATGTAAGGACACATCTGTACAGAGAGGGAAAAGCTAATATTTCAGGTTGCTGGCTTTACGTCAGCACAGGTCAGGTACCCGAAAGAGTAAATCTACTTTCCTCTCTCCACAGATTCTGGGTGGCATGCCCAATATTTTCAGCATTTTTCTGTTTTGATAGCAGCCTCCCTCCCATATGTTATATAGAACAGTACAGGACAGTTCCCTCTGCGCCCAATGTCCATGCCAAACATAATGCCATGTCAAACTAATCTCAACCTGCACATGATCTATATCCCTCCATTCCTTTCACATACATGTGCCTCTACAAATGTCTTTTAAATGCCACTATTGCATCTGCCTCCACCACCATCCTGGCAGCGCGATCCAGGCATGCTCCACTCTGTGTTTAAAATAAATGTGCCCTACACATCTCCTTTAAACGTTGCCCCTCGCGCCTTAAAGCTATGCCATCTTGTCTTTAATATTTCCATAAAAAGGATCGAGCGGTCTGTCCCATCTATTGCCTCTCACAACATGTAAACATTTTGTTTTTGTATTTCAGCAATCCGACGTTGAAGAAAGGTCATTTGATTTGTATCCTGAGTGTATCCCAAAATATTTAGACAGGCATATGGACAGGAACTGCAAATGCTGGGTTATACCAGAGATAGACACAAAGTGCTGGAGTAACTCGGCGGCATCTCTAGAGAAAAATGATGGGCAAAGTTTCTGAACAAGGGTTCCGACCTGAAACGTCACCCATCCTTTATCTTCAGAGATGTTCCCTGATCTGCTGAATTACACCAGCTCTTTGTGTTTATTATAGGTTTAAAGGGATATGGGCCAAACACAGGCAGGTGGGACTATTGTAAATGTGGCATGTTGACTGGTGTGGGCAAGTTGTGCCGAAGGGCCTGTTTCCATGGTGTATGACTATGACTCTCTCTATGACGCTCTGCTGTCAAAGCTACTGTCTCTGTGTGGTTTTGCAGAATTTGAGGGAAGTGACTCGATCAGCTCCTACGTGAATTACAAAACTTGAAAGGATATCTTAAATCACCATGTACTTGGACTGTTTATGAAGGTACTGTAATTTTCCAGTAAGTAAGGTGATTATGCCTTGGCAGAGTTCCTGTTTGGCAGGAGCCTGTACAACATCTTGTTTCCAGGAAATTTAACATGATGTAATGGTGAGCTATGCTGAATTGATTCCACTGTGACTTTCTTAATGCTTTCACATTATTTTTTTTTCAAATTGTATAAAAGTGCGATTGAACGGTAAATATTGAATGACCTATAGAGTCTATAGAGTCACAAAGCACGGAAACAGGCCCTTCAGCCCAACTTGCCCATGCCGACCAAGATGCCCCATTAACCGTCCCACCCGCCCACATTTGACCTAAATCCCTCCAAACCTTTCCTATCTATGCACCTGTGATTTTATATTTAATCAACCCATATAGCACATTCCTGTGTTTTTTGCAAAAAAATCCAGACATTTTGGAATTAAATCTTTGAAATTTTTACAAAATTATTTAAAATAAAACTGAAACCGAACGCAGAATTGATTATTTTTGGAACAATGGAAGTCGGCTTTGAGCTGACTTCATTCCAAAAGAGATTCCTTAATTATGGCAAAAACTCATACTTAAATTCTGGAAAAACGCTCCCACACCAACAGTAAAAATGTGGATTTCAAATATGTCCGAAATGTTACACCTCGAAGACATGAGATTCGTCCTAGCAGGCAAATCAGACCAATTCTTAAAGATTTGGTCTCCATTTATCGACTTATTACAAGCATAGGGTGCAACATAACTTTGGAAATAAATGGTTTCAGGACCTGGTGAGGGGTGTGTAAAGATATGAAGTAGGTACATCCCTTTTATCTTATCTTTTTTTCTTATATTTTCTTTTTTCTATTTTTCTCTTTCCTTTTTTTTTGTTTTTGTTTTTTTTACTCTTTCTGGTGTTCTATGTTTCCACGAGTTCTTTTCACTTTTTCACGCACTTACTATCTTATCTAACTTTCTCTATTTTTCTTCTTCTGTAAGTTTAAAACAAGAAGTGGTACACGAAATGTATTATGTTATTTTTGGCTTATATTACTGTAATTACTTCTAATAAAAATAAATTTAAATATATATATATATTTCATCAACCCATTGTCAAAATACATCTTGATTTTTTTGACATCGCCAAAGCTATATTTGAAATGTAGAAACAAGGAATTGCAGGTACTGGTTTACAAAAAAAGGCACAAAGTGCTAGAATAAGTCAGCAGGCGAACATGGCTAGGTGACGTTTTAGGTTGGAACCCTTCTTCAGACTGATGGTCTGAAATGTACTTTAGTTACACTGAGGATTTTCATGCTAGACTCATTTGCAGCAGAAAATCTAATTTTAGAAAACTTTAAACTAAATGAGCATTAAATCTGCAAAGCACAAAATAATATTTGAGAAAAATTGTTGAGAATTTCTACTGCATTTGATACCATGTTTCATTTTGAATATCCAATTACAGTATGCATGCAATGAGACAGGTTTTTAATTTGATGTCTAGATTTGCCCAATTCAGCAGCCTTGTGATTATCATTCTCTTGGATTTCAATGATGATAAAGTTGAAGTTTCTACAGCAGGATACTCAAGTAACCAGAACCAGGGGTCACAGTTTAAGAATAAGGGGTAGGCCATTTAGGACTGAGATGAGGAAAAACGTTTTCACCGAGAGAGTTGTGAATCTGTGGAATTCTCTGCCACAGAAGGCAGTGGAGGCCGATTCACTGGATGTTTTCAAGAGAGAGTTAGATATAGCTCATAGAGCTAATGGAATCAAGGGATATGGGGAGAAAGTAGGAACAGGTTACTGATTTTGGATGATCAGCCATGATCACATTGACTGGTGATGCTGGCACAAAGGGCCAAATGGCCTAATCCTGCACCTATTTTCTATGTTACCACAAAATAAATCTTACGTAATGTTTAAGAAAAATAGAATTTAATTGTTTCCCAGGATTTCAGCAATAAGGATAATAAAGCTTATATATTTTCACATCTGCATTATTGGATATATTTCACTGAATGCCATTTTCTTCCAGTTTTGTTGCTTAGACCATGAGCAGAATATCACTGGGAGATTCAGTCAATTGAAAAGCAAGTGAAGGTTGGGTTCAAAATTGTACGTGCCATCTTTTTGAGGATTGAAATTTATTAGTTTATTTAGAGATACAGCGCAGAAATGGTCCTGCAGCCCACCCAATCCGCGCCAACCAGCGATTCCCTTACATGAGCACTATCCTACACACAAGGGACAATGAGAATTTACAATTTATTTTTACTGAATTGACCTACAACCTACAAATCTGTTCGTCTTTGGACTGTGGGAGGAAACCGGAGCACCCTGGGGAAACTCGGGCAATCAAGTATAAACTCCGTACAAACAGCACCCATAGTACTCGTACTACGCTGCATACTCTCCCCTCTCCTCTAATCTCTCTACACCAATGACTGCACCTCCACAGACACCTCTGTCAAGCTTCTCAAGTTTGCGGACGACACAACCCTGATTGGACTGATCCAGGATGGGGAGGAATCTGTCTACAGACAGGAAGTGTCACAGCTGGCGTCCTGGTGCCATACCAACAACCTAGAGCTCAATGCGCTTAAGACAGTGGAATTGATTGTAGACTTTAGGAGAGCTCCCCCTCTCCTCACCCCACTCACCATCAACGACACCACAGTCACATCTGTGGAGTATTTTAAGTTCCTGGGAACCATCATCTCCAAGGACCTTAAGTGGGGGGCTACCATCGACTCCACAGTCAAAAAGGCACAACAGAGGATGTACTTCCTGCGGCAGTTGAGGAAGCACAATCTGCCACAGGCAATGATGGTCCAATTCTACACTGCCATCGTAGAGTCTGTTCTCACCTTCTCCATCATGGTCTGGTTTGGCTCAGCCACCAAGCACGACACCTGGAGGCTGCAGTGAATCGTTCGATCAGCAGAG
This sequence comes from Raja brachyura, assembly GCA_963514005.1. The sequence goes on from OY740792.1 coordinate 37,846,427, forward strand.
AAGATTATTGGCTGCAACCTTCCCTCCATTGATGAACTGTACACTGCAAGGACCAGGAAGCGAGCGGGCAAGATCATCTCTCACCCCTCTCACCCTGGCCACAATGCTTTGAATCACTTCCCTCTGGAAGGCAACTCCGGACTGTCAAAGCTGCCACAGCCAGACGTAAAAACTGTTTTTATCCACGAGTAGTTGCTCTACTCAACAGCCAAAAATCTGTAGCCTCCCTTTGATCTGGTATTTTGTTGGTTCACATGCTTGATCAATGGTGTTTTATCATTTAATGTTTTATTATTATTAATGTTTTGTGTTTTATGAGTCATTCGTAACTGTATGTCATGTTGTTACTTGTGGGCGGAGCACCAAGGCAAATTCCTTGTATGTGAATACTTGGCCAATAAAATTATTTACTTAGTCAGGATCGAACCCAGGCCTCTGGCGCTGTAAGGTAGCAACTCTACCACGGTGCCACTCCATAATAATAAAGTAGAATGCCATAACGATGGAACCCATCCCTCAAAGGTTTCAGAAGGTATTAATACATTAGTGCTCTTTATTAAAGTAAGAGTGGTAGGGTTTTGGGAGACGGACAATAATAAAGGGGTCTTTGAAGGTTTAGCAAAATTCATGCCGCAATCCTGTGCCCCGGTGAATCTCCCAAATAGGTTCAAAGGTTCTTTATTTGTCACATACATTTAATTGGTGTAGTGAAATATGGATTGCCATTGCAGCACATTAAAAAGAATACAACATAACAATAATAAAGAAATTTAAACATAAAAACATCCCCCCACGATGGTTCCCCATTATGAGGGAAAGCACAATGTCAAGTCCCCATCCCCATGTCGGGCCTATTGTGGCTTCCGCAGTCGCCTTTACAGAGGCCTGATGTTCCAGGCTGTTCTCGCCGGATGATGGTGCTCCGGCGTCGGGAGAAGATACTCGGAAAAATGTAAAGAATACCCTTGAAAATTCAGATTTTTTAATTTTTATGTTATTGCTGTGGGGTGGCATAGTTGAAAGATTGAATTTCAGTGCAGACGTTTGCTCCCAATGATATTTTCCTTCCCTCTCTTAGTATCAAATGTGCCCACTTGTTGGCACACGACTGTTGTGCCAGGTTTAGTACAAACCACATCATGAAGTACGCAGATGACACAACAGTGGTGGGCTCATCCGGGACGACAATGAGCTGGCTTACAGGGAGGAGGTGAAACAACTGGTGGACTGGTGCAATACGAACAACCTGATCCTGAATGTCGAAAAAACAAAAGAGGTCATCATCGACTTCAGGAAAAACCGGCACAGTCCCACAGCACTTCACATCAATGACAGCGATGTGGAGGTGGTCAGTAGCACTAATTTCCTGGGGGTGCAGATCACTAACAGTCTGACCTGGTCAAATAACATCTCATCAACAGTTAAGAGAGCGCAACAGCCGTTGCACTTTCTGCGCCGGATGAGAAGAGCTCACCTCCCCCATCCCATCCTCACCACTTTCTACAGGGACTGTAAAGCCTCCGACTGGAAGTCCGTGCAGAGAGTGGTGAGGACAGCGGAAAAAATCATCGGGACTTCTCTCCCCTCAATCGGGGATATTGCGACCAAACGTTGCGTGTCTGAGGCCAGCAGTATTATAAAAGACCCCACAACACCCCATCACGGACTACTCACTCTGCTGCCCTCGGGCAAAAGATATCGTAGCATAAGGAGCAGAACATCAAGGTTCTGCAACAGCTTCTTCCCACGAGCCATCAGACTCCTGAATGCCATGTAATGGGCTGCCACCATTGTCTATTTATCCTTTTATCCTTTTTATCCGTTTTATCCATGTTTATCCTGCTGTTTATTATCGTGTTGCACAGGGAGCCAAATGCAACGGAATTTCGTTTGGAATTGCATATATCGATGTATTTCTAAATGACAATAAAGTTTGTTTGACTTTTTTGACTTGACTTTGTTTATGGTATTGTTGTAAAGCTCCACCGTGCAAGTTGCCCAAGTGGTTTTAACTCATAGTGTCATTGGGACTGAGGGGCAGGAGCCAGTTTGCTGCAAGAGATGGCTTATTCCAGAACCCAGACGTGATTACATACATGGCACATGCAGCGGGGAGGGGAGGGGGGGGGGGGGGGGGGATTTCTGGTTGGAGATTAATCTTGCTATTGTTTTTTGCTGCAGACTGGGCACCATCTGGTGCTCTGTCTACAGCCAAATCAGACCAGTGATCAGACTGAACATAACACATAGAACCTAGTAAAAGACAAAATGACACAAAAAGCTGGAGTAACTCAGCGGGTCAGGCAGCTTCTCTGGAGAAAAGGAATACGTGATCTTTTGGGTCGATACCCTTCTTCAGACTCAGCACAGGAACAGGCCCTTCAACCCACAATATCCGTGCCAAACACGATGCTTAAGGGCCTGTCCCACTTTCACGACCTAATTCACGACTTCTGCTGAGTTTGCCCTTGACTCATACTCGCAGCATGGTCGTCACGAGGTCGTAGGAGGTCGTAGGTAGGTCGAAGCAGGCCGTGACGCTAGTCGTCGGGGCGTTTTTCTAGCATGATGAAAAATGTCCACGAGTTAAAATGGTCGTGAATTAGGTTGTGAAAGTGGGACAGGCCCTTAAGACAAACTAATCTCTTCTGTCTGCATGGAATACATATCCTCCATTCCCTGCATATCCATGTGCCCATCAAAAAGCCCCTTAAACTCCACTATTGTATCTGCCTCCACCACCCCCACTGGTGGCCTGTTCCAGGCACCCACCACTCTCTATGTAAAAACACTTGCCCTGCACACCTCTTTTAAAGTTTGCCTCTCTTACCTCAAAGCTAAGCCCTCTAGTTTTTGACATTTCCAACCTGGGATAAGAGTTCTGACTATGCCTCTCATAATTTTATATATCTCTATTAGATCTCCCCTCAGCCTCATGTGTTCGAGAGAAACCAATACAAGTTTGTTCAACCTTTCGCTGCACCTAATACTCTCTAATCCTGGCATCATTCTGGTAAACCTCTTCTGCACCCTCCAAAGCCTCCACATCCTTCCTGCAATGGGGTGACCAGAACACAATACTCCAAATGGATGCTATCCAAGGTCTTCCAAGCTGCATCATGACTGTGATTGGGATGCTCATGGACTGGTTCACCAGCAGTGGAACAATGTTATACCATGAAAAAGGTGGTATAACATAGCATAAATTTTAAAAAAAGCTTGGGTTTATACTTCGTCCAACATTTTTTAGTTTGTTCCTGGGAATACTTTTAACATGTTAAATGATGTAAAGTGCCTAGGAAATAAAGCGCTTATTATATACAGAAATAGTGTAATAGTTGCTAATAGAAACTGTGGTATAATCTGAAAGGGTAGCTTTACTTTAGATTTTAAACTTCAGAGGTATACCACGGAAATAAGCCCTTTGGCCAACTGAGTCCGTGCCAACCAGCGATCATCCCGTACACTAGCTAGGGACAATTTTCAATTTTACCGAAGCAAATTAACCTACAAACCTGTACGTATTTGAGTGTGGGAGGAAACCGACGCACCCGGAGAAAACTGATGGACTACATGGAACCCATGGAACACAGGGAAAACATACAAACATACAAACTCTGCATAGACAGCACCCGAGGTCAGGATTGAACCTGGGTCCCTTGTGCTGTAAGGCAGCAGCTCTATCACTGTGCTGCCCCAATAAGCTTGGGTTTATACTCTGACCAACATTTTTTTAGTGTTTCCCTTGGAATACTTTAAATAAGTTAAATCACAAAAGGTGTAAAGATCAGTGCTTACAAACATAAATAATATGAAGTTTGCCAGTAGAAACTGGCATGCTCTGAAAGGGAAGCTGAGAATACAATATTTTGATTTTGAGGGTTAGATGAGACGGAAGTTGCATATAGTAACATTAGAATACGTACAGGTTTCTAGGTGAATTGGCTTTGGAAAATTGTAAACTGTTGCTAGTATGTAAGATAGTGCTAGTGTACAGGGTGATCGCTGGTCGGCTTCGAGTCGGTGGGTCGAAGGGCCTATTTCCATGCTGTATTTCTACAGTAGGAGAAATGTGCAACGTTGGAATGAAAATGAGAGGTTAACATCTTGAATAACCACACTTCATCATCACCATCAAATGAATCATCCAAACATCACTTTTCAAATGACTTCCCGTCAATTCAAACATTTTCCCTATTTTATGAAGATGTCTGCTTATTTAAATATTATGAAAGTTCTTTCACCGCACCTTTACTGTGCCGCCCTATCAATTGAACCACCTGGTCACTTAAAAGGAAAAGTATCATTGTTGCAAATGTTGCTATCCTAGGTGGATGTATTTTAATATGCGGGATATTGTATAAATGTTAGTACTTCTTATCTCCTCAACTTGGGAATGATTCAGACAACTAAAAAGTCTTGCATTTATATATGGCTCAATTGTATCATGTATAGTCTTTCCGCAGCATTTTTAATTTTGTATGATGTATATGGGTCACTAGGGGCGCAGCACTGACAGCAGCCTCTGCCTGCAGCCCATTTGTTTTTCTATTTTTTTATTTTTAGTCAGTTTAAAGTTTGTTTTTTGGGGAGTCTTTAACTTTTATATGTGGGGGAAGGGGGCAGGGTAAGGGGGAAACTAACTCCCAGTCGCTTCCTGGCGGGGACGCGACTATTTCTCCGAGTCGCGTCCTCGCCCCCCACTTCGCGGCCAACCTCCTGGATCGGAGCAGCCTTTCCTGCCGGGGACTGGAAACCGGACAGGGGCTGCAAAAGCGGCGGCGCGGTGCTGGAGTCACCGCGGAGCGGGCGATGCCTACCTGGATCGCCGCTTGGAGGTCCGGAGCGTTGGGCCGCTGTTCCAACACCGTGGAGCTGCGGTTTGGGGAGCTTCCAACGCGGGCGGCGCTGAACTCCATGGAGTCCTGGGGCCATTTGCCGAGGGCCTCCAGCGTTGCATCTCCACCCGGCGCGCCCTGCGGACTTTGGGAGCCGCAGACTCCGGTTGGAGGGGGCTCACTCGAGGTCCAGGCCGCTGAGGACATCCCCCAGCCCCGACGTCGGACTTACATCACCCCGGCGGGGGGGTCTGAACATCGGGCCGCCCGTAGCGGCGATTGCGGAAGGCTCGGGGAGGCTCCGACCACGGGTGAACAGTGGGGAACATCTGAGGAAGAGACTGACTTTAGTGCCTTCCCTCACAGTGGGAAATTTTGATCCTGCTGTGTGGGGATGTTTTATGTCGAATTCTATCAACTCGATGTGTTCTTTATTTTTACTGTATGGCTGCATGGTGATTTCATTTCACTGTGCCAATTGGCACACGTGACAAATAAATGTATCTTGTCACAGAACAGGGTGTAGCAGACTCCTGATGCTTTGTGAGACTCTCTCATATTGCCCACAGTGTTTAATTTGAAAAATAAATGGCATTATCCAATTCAGTCCATGCCTTGCAAATGCCTTTCTTTGTAAATGAGTGTCAGATGCAATGCAGAGCCAAGGATATGTCATTGTTACAGCCCTTCAAATTGATGATGTGGAGATTTTCATAGTGCAAGCACATTTCCTTCTTAGGTAAAATAACTAATATTTGTAATGATTGATGATCCAAACATTTGAAATATTATGCATCTTTTGCATGCAATAACATGCATTCTGTTCAATGCACGCATTCCATTGCAGCAGTTCTCAATATCATCTAAAGCAGGCGCTACCATGACTGGTGTATTTTTTGCAAAATGTTCTTTGCATCTGCATAAATACAACTCTGTTGATTGAAAATTCAGAGGAACATTTCCGATTAAGTCTCGGAGGCCATCTATTTCTATTTAATCCTTTAAATTTGATGCATCTTTCTCCTTTTAATACACAATAAATATGCAGAACAAACAAAAAACCTCTAATTATGAATATACATACATTCCACGATAAGTATCAGCTGCAAGATATTTCTTGCAAAGAAGCTGACAACTGTATGGCTTCTGCTACTACTGTTTGTTCTTTAAATCGACAGGATCTAGACATTAGTCTTTCAATATGTCCAAAATGTAATTGAAAATTGACATTTGTCCCTGATGACTATGGCAGAGTATGTTCTGTAATTATATAAAAAACAAAACTTCAATTGGTCTCAAATGGCATATGTTGGATGTTTTACAAAACTTGGTCCATGGATTTTGCAGCATTCTAATCAAAATGCCGCATTTTATTTTATTCTAGTAAGGGTATCCACGATAGTGATCTTGCTGATGGTATCCATCTTGGTAACCATGGTAACTGTATCCATATTCATCTTCTGGACATCGCATGCCCAGGGACTGTTGAATCGCCATTTCCTGCCGGCGGAGCTGCATAGAGTCAACAAGGTCGTACACAATAGCCATGTTCCACATTGGGGTTGGATACCAGGACTTGACGTTTCCATCCTTGCCCACCAAGAGCATTGAGAAATACTCTGCGCTGACCTGGAAATAATCCCGTATGTCTTTCACCAAGGATTGCGAGAGTTCTTCGCGGTCTACAGATGCAGTGCCTGTACATGGAACAAAGAGTCAATTCACTTATTTTACCAAACATATGATTTATAAAACTTCCTTCAACTGCGATTTTGGCGTAATTGCCCATTATTGATATTTTTCTTGAAAGTAACCAATTAATTCATAAATAACAATATCCCATTTTAAAAAAATATTGTGAAATACTGTACAAAAATTTTACTCAGAAGGCAAAATTACTACCTTATGATTAAGAAATAACTATTTATATATTTTTTTAAAGTTTAGAGATACACCATGGAAACAGGCCTTTCAACCTACGCCAACCATCAATCATCTGGTCACAATAGTTCTGTGGTATCCTACTTTCTCATTCACTCCCCACACATTAGGACATAAAGTGCTGGAGTAATTCAGCAGATCGAACAGCATTTCTAGAGAACATGGATAGCCAACATTTCGGGTCGGGACCCTTCTTCAGAGTTACTCCAGCACTTTGTGCCTGTTGTGTATTAACCAGCATCTGCAGGTCATTGTTCCTACGCATTAGGGACTGCTTATAGAGAGCCAATTTACCTACAACTTTGGGATGTCGAGGGAAACTGGAACACCTGGAGGAAACCCACGTGGTCACAGGGAGAAGGTGCAAACTCCACACAGACAGAACCTGAGGTCAGGATCGAACCTGTGTCTCTGGCACTGTGAGTTATTACCTTTTCAGCTTTATGCATTTTAAGAATTTGCTTACCATTTTAAATTCCATATAAAAGATATATGTAATCACTGCACTAAAATATAAATATAATCAATGCTTTTTTTGTGATGTTGTGCATCGTACTTACATCTCTGAAAAGTTTTTAAAAAATAGATTGATGAGCGATCACATATTCAATTATATATATTCAATCTTTGCATTTTTCCAATATGATCCATTGTAGAAGAAAAAAGGGTGGCACAGTGGCGCAACGATAGAATTGCTGCCAGGTTCTCCGGTTTCCTTCCACACTCCAAAAACGTACAGGTTTGTAGATTAATTGACTTCTGTAAAGTGTAAATTGTGTCTAGTGTGTAGGATCGTGTGAGTGGACAGGGTGATCGTATATTGCATCTCTAAAGTCTAAACAGCAGCAAATAGATCTACATGAATAGAGACATAGTGGCACCATTTGTCTACAAAAATACCCACTGAATACAGTTAACTTATAAAGCCAGATTTGTATTCAGTTCAGCAGATGTAGAATAAGACAAATTACACACAGATGTGAAGGTTTGTTTAACCAGTTTTGTTGAGATTGACTCAGATTAAAAAGCCAGCCAAACCTTTGAATCTTGTACATTTTTAGCTTACTTCGATATTTGTATGAGATCACTGCCGGTATGTTAATCTTACCGGCAGTAGACCACATCAAATACCTCTGTCATGAGTACACAATCCCCATACCCTTAAAACAAAAAGTCGAAGTTGATTTTGAATGTTCTCCCAAGGAGCCTTGGCGAGTGGTGCCATGAATTCCAATGCCGTCCAACACTGTGAACCGCAGTATTTCCTCCTCCCTGACTCCCATTATGTGAGAAACAGAGGAAACCACATTCCTCCCAGGATTTCTGTGTTAAGAGTTGCTACTTTCTTCAATTTTAACTTGCGAACAGAAGGCTGAGAGCAACAGAATTACAAAAATACAAACTTCGAAAACCGACACATCTGAAACAAGAAACAGTGGAATTTCAAGTTCTTGAAAGTTTGTTTTGGAGGGAGTGTTTGGATTTATATTTAAATAAGAATTTGACAAATCTTTAACCGATAAATCACTGTAGATCACTAGCTTTACAAATCAAATTACTTTTGGATAAATCTTAGGATCCAAGTCTATCTATCGATCCCTGAAAGTGGCAACACAAGTAGTTGGAGTGGTAAAGAAGGCACATGGTATGCTTGCCTCTATTGGTCAAGGGTATAAGAGTCATGAAATCATGTTGCAACTTTATAGGCCAATGTCTGTGCCAAACATAATGACAAGGTAACATGATCTCATCTGACTGCACATGGTCCATTTCCCTCCATACCCTGCAGATCCATGTGCCAATGTAAAAGTCTTTTATCGCCACTTTCGTATTTGCCATCACTTCCGGCTGAGCATTCTAGATACCCACCACCCTCCATGTAAAAACAAAAACTTCCCCTGCACATCTCCTTTAAACTTTACCCCTCTCACCTTAAAGCTATGCCCTACAGTCTTTGACATTTCCACCCTGGGGGAAAAAGGGTCTGTCTACCCTATCTACATTTCTCATAGTTTTATATAATTCGATCTGACCTCCCCTCAACTCTGGAGTTACAGAAAAACAAATCCAAGTTTGTCCAATCTCTCCTACAGCTAATGCAGCATCCTTGTAAACCTCTTCTACACCCTCTCCAAAGGGCATAGATACAAGATACAAGATATATTTATTTGTCACGTGTGCCAATTGGCACAGTGAAATGAAATCACCATGCAGCCATACAGTAAAAATAAAGAACACAACACAGAGTAGATAGAATTCAACATAAAACATCCCCACACAGCAGGATCAAAATTTCCCACTGTGACGGAAGGCACCAAAGTCAGTCTCTTCCCCTGATGTTCCCCATTGTTCACCCGTGGTCGGGGCCTCCCCGAGCCCTCCGCAGTCGCCGCTACGGGCGGCCCGATGTTCAGTCCCTCTCGCCGGGGTGATGTAAGTCCGACGTCGGGGCTGGGGGACATCCTCAGCGGCCTGGACCCACGAGTCGGCCCCCTCATACCAGAGTCCGCGGCTCCCAAAGTCGGCAGGCCGCGCCGGGTGGAGATGCAACGCTGGAAGCCCTCGGCAAAGGGCCCCAGGACTCCACGGAATTGTTCAACACCGCCCGCGTTGGAAGCTCTCCAAACCGCAGCTCCACAATGTTGGAGCAGCGGCCCAACGCTCCGGAGCTCCAACGGCGACCCAGGTAGGTATCGCCCGCTCCGCAGTGAATCCAGCGCCGCCGCTGTTGCAGCTCTGGTCCGGTTCCCGGTCCCCGGCAGGAAAGGCCGCTCCGATCCAGGAGATAGGCCGTGAGGTGGGGGCGAGGACGCGACTCGGAGAAATAGTCTCGTCCCCGCCAGGAAGCGACTGGGAGTTAGTTTCCCTCTTACTCTGCCCCCCTCCCCCACATAGAAAAGTTAAAGTTTCCCCCTAAAACAAACTTTAAACTGACTAAAAATAAAAAAAAGATGGAAAAACAAACGCGCTGCAGGCAGAGGCTGCTGTCAGTGCAGCGCCCCTGGTGAACATGATGGCGTAGCAGTAGAGTTGCGCACAGTGCCAGGGACCTGGGTTCTACCGTGACTGTGGGTGCTGCCTATACGGAGTTTGCACCTTTTCCCTGTGACCGACTGGTTTTCTCCAGATGCTCCAGTTTTCTCCCACATTCCAAAGATGTACACGTTTGTAGGTTAATTGGCTTCTGTAAAATTGTAAATTGTCCCTAGTGTGTTGAATAGTGTACGGAGATCTCTGGTCGGCGGTGAGATGAAGGGCCTGTTTCTGCGCTGTATCGCTAACGTTTAAAATAAAGTTGAAAGCCGCCACATCCTTCCTGGAATAGGGCGACCAGAATTGCATACAATATTCCAAACGTGGCCTAACCTAACTCTTTTAGAGGTGCATCACGATTTCCTGACTCTTATACTCATTGCCCCAACTGATGTAAAGTACATAATTGATGAGAACCGACTTGGTACAAGTAGGTAAATTGATTAATTTTACAATGCACTGAACACACAGAATAACGAAATAATTAAGTTTCACTTTGTATAGAATTATCCTTGATGACAGTGCATCACACAATCCACATTAAAGAGCTCATTTTTGCTTTTCCCTGTTCATTCTTCTAAAGCTAGTTTTATAATGGAAAATCTACACCCCCAACTGTATTCTTCTCAGGTAAGGTATTTCTGTGCTGATATGACTATGGCTGATATAGTTTTGTAGATATTATCGGGCCATGTCATGTTCACAGAAAGGAAAGCAAGTTTCTCAATTATAAACTAATATTTGCCCAACACTTTATATAGGAAACACTTTAGATAGACAAGGGCTGATTAGGGAGAGTCAGCATGGTTTTGTACATGGGAGGTCATGTCTCACGAATCTGATTGAGTTTTTTGAAGATGTGACCAAAAAGGTTGATGAGGGCAGAGGTGTAGGTCTTGTTTTTATGGATTTCAGTAAAGCATTCAACAAGTTTCCACATGGTAGGCTGCTCTGGAAGGTCAAATTGCATGGGATCCAAGGAGAGATAGCTGAATGGATAGAAGATTGGCTTCATGGATGGAAGCAGAGGGTGATGGTGGAAGGTTGCTTCTCGGACTGGAGGCCAGTGACTAGTGGTGTGCCTCAGGGTTTGGTGCTGGGCCCATTACTGTTTGTCATCTACATCAATGATTTGGATGAGAACATATATGGCAAGATTAGCAAGTTTACAGATTACACAAAAGTGGATGGTATTGCAGATAGTGAAGATGGATGTCAGAAATTGCAGCAAGATCTTGATTGGTTGGCCAGGTGGGCCGCAGAATGGTGGATGGAATTTAATGCAGAAAAATGTGAGGTGTTGAATTTTGGAAAGTCTAACATGGGCAGGATCTATACAGTGAATGGTAGGGCTTTGGGGAGTGTTGTAAAGGAGAGGGATTTAGAAGTGCAGGTACATAGTTCCTTGAAGGTGGCATTATAAGTAGATGGGGTGGTCAAAAAGGTTTTTGGCACATTGGCCTTCAGTCAGAGTATTGAGTATAGAGGTTGGGAGGTCATGTTACCATTATACAAGACATTGATGAGGCCGCATTTAGAATATTGTGTTCAGTTCTAGGCACCATGTTATTGGAAAGATGTTGTCAAGTTGGAAAACGTACAGAGAAGATTTGCGAGGATGTTGCCAGGACTCAAGGGTCTGAGCAGGCTGGGACTCTGTTCCTTGGAGCACAGGAGGATGAGGAGTGATCTTATAGAGGTGTATAAAATCACGAGAGGAATAAATCGGGTAGACGTACAGAGTCTCTTACCCAGAGTAGGTGAATCAAGAACCAGAGGACATAGGTTTAAGGTGAGGGGGGGAGTGATTTAATAGGAACTGGAGGGGTAACTTTTCACTCAAAGGCTGGTGGGTGTTTGGAACGAGCTGCCAGAGGATGTATTTGAGGCAGGTCCTTTTGCAATTTTAAAGAAAAATTTAGACAGGTATATGGATAGGATCAGTTTAGAGGGAAATGAGCCAGGTTAGACTATTGTAGATGGGACACGTTGGTCGGTGTGGGCATGTTGGGCTGAAGGGCCTATTTCCATGCTGTAGGCCTGTATGACTCTCTTTGTCTTTATTAAAGTTAGCCATGAGGTGAAACATGCTCATGTAAAACTGCAAAGCCTCTGTTAAATTACCCTCCTGAACACAAAATCATTATTTCCATATACGTGTATGTGTTGGAAGAATCTGAAGAAGGGTCCAGACAAGAAAAATCACTTATCCATGTTCTCACCTATCCATGTTCTCCAGTGATGCTGCCTGACTCGCTGAGCTACTCCAGCAGTTTGTATCTTTTTTTTTGTAAACCAGTATCTGCAGTTCATTGTATCAACTTTGGAATATATTGGCTGTTGTAAGCAGATGAGGTTTAGCTCAAACAACTGCATAAAGTTTGAAAAAGAGTCTCGACCCAAAACGTGAGCTAATCATGTTCTCCTGGGGTGATGCATGACATTCCGAATTACCCCAGCACTTTGTGTCTTTCCTTGGTATAAACCAGCAGATGCAGTAATTATTATTTCATATAGATTGTTAAACTTATCCAATTTTGTGAAAATAATCTTACCATTAATAGGAAAGAGTTCTAAAACGCCTCCAACATCAATGCCCACACCCATCATCTTCAGCACAGCCAAGTGACGTAAACCTTCAAAATAAGAGATTTATTCTTATGTTAATCTTCAGGATTAATCGTAGTTCACAAGTTAAATACATTCTGCAGATACTGGGAAAAAGTTCGGAAGAAAGGTCCCAACCCAAATCGTCACCTATCCACATTCTCCAGAGATGCTGCCTGACCCGCTGAGTTACTCCAGCACTTTGTGTCCTTTTGTGTAAACCAGCATCTGCAGTTCCTTGTATCTATCTCCTACTGAATATTGTTTTGGAATTTAAAGAACTAGATCGTTCTTATACATTCTATTTGTTGGTGATTCAGGTTGGTGAAAATGATATTAATTGCAGTTGTATTTTGTTCCTACTAAAATGAACCATGATAAATCTTAGAAATTGACAGCAATGACTTTAGACTTTAGAGATACAGCGCATAAACAGACCCATCGGCCCACCAAGCCCGCGGCAAACCAGCGATCACCCCATACATTAGTTCTATATCACACACTAGGGACAATTTACAGAAACCAATTGACCTACAAACCTACACGACTTTTGAGTGAGGGAAGAAACCGTCTCATCCAGAGAAAACCCATGTGGTCATAGGGAGACCATACAAATTCCATACAGATAGCACCTGTAGTCAGGATCGAAGCTAGGTTTCTGGCGCTTTAAGGCAGCAACTCTACCGCTGCACCACTGTGTCCTTTTGTGTAAACCAGCACCTGCAGTTCCTTGTTTCTACCTCTGACTGAACACAGGTTTGGGATTTAAAGAACTAGATTACTCTTATACATTTTATTTGTGGGTGATTCAGGTTGGTTATGTTAAGATTAGTTTTGATTGTTGTATTTCATTCCAACTAAAATGAACCATAAGAAATCTTTGAAAATGATAGCAGTGTATTCCAAATGATATTCCCTTATGTAATGCAAGGATAGACATTGATTGATAAGAAGGCTGAATCTTACCCAGGTTACAAGCTTGTGAGTTTAAGGCATAAAGCTGATGTTGGTAAGCCCATTCTTCGTCACTTGGGGTAGAAATAATAAATAAACGTCTTCTCCAGCGGAATCTGAGGGGGAGAATGAGCTAATGAAAACACTTCAGTTATTTCTCTATTCTCAGCTCTGCTGCCATGTAGTTTACAGGAACTCCAGGGTAACCGGTACATAGGGAAAGGTCTCCTATACCTTATCCTTCTTCCCCTCTGTTATCAAATTTCTGAATGGTCCTTCCATAAGCTAGAGTACCGTCCAATTCTCCTCTACCCATTGCGGACATTGGACTTTGTCTCTGGGAATGGTGCGCTACAATGCAGAGAACTATAATCTGCACCCTGTATCTTCCCCTTTGTCCTACTATATTAGATTCATAGTGTCATACAGTATGGAAACAGGCCCTTCAGCCCAACTTGCTCACACCGACCAACATGTCCCATCTACACTAGTCGCACTTGCCTGCTTTTGGCTCATAACCCTCGAAGCCTATCCTATCCTTTTACCTGCCTAAATGTTTCTTAAACTTTGCGATAGTCCCTGCCTCAGCTACCTCCTCTGACAGCTCATTCCATATATTTTGTGTAAAAATGTTACCCCTCAGGTTCCTATCAAATCTTCCACCCCTCACCATAAACTTTTGTCCTCTGGTTCTCGATTCCCCTGTACTTGAGATTGGCTTGATTGTATTTAGGTATAATATTATCTGACTTGACTGGATAGCATGCAAAACAAAGCTTTTCAGTGCACCTCATTGTACGTGACAATAATAAACCTAAACCCAGCCCGGTATTATTTCTCCCACCATCTACCATCCCCACCCCCTTCCCAGTCACCCTACTCCTTTCTCCCTTCCTACACTCATCTCCCATCCCCCTAGTCTCCATTTTGCTTTTAATCCCCTCTTTTCCCCGTCCCTTTCCGTCTACACCCCTCCCTCTGGCTTTACATTTCACCCTTCTTCTTCTCTCTTTATCTGACACCCTTTGGTTCTTTCTCCCACTGATTGCCAGCAAAGCAAATGTTGGTTATTAAGATATCAAATTCAATGACTTACTGTTCAACTGCTTCTATTTAAATGAGTATCAGTAATGTACCAGATCGTGAATTAATAAATAAATTGACAAAGCAGAGAATTGTGGACGTAGCCCAGACCATCACACAAACCCGCCTCCTTTCCATTGACTCCATCTACAGGCCAGCAGCATAATCAAGGATGAGTCTCACCACAGGTGTCCCACTCTCCCTTCTCCCCTCTCCCATCAGGCAAGAGGTACAGAAGTATGACAGCGCACACCACCAGATTCAGAGACAGTTTCTTCCCAGCTTATATCAGGCAACTGAACCATCTTACCAATGACTAGAGAGAGGTCCTGAGCTACTATCTACCTCATTGAAGACCCTCGGGCTATCTTTATTGGACTCTATCTTGCACTAACCGTTATTCCCTTTGTCTTGTATCTGTGCATTGTGGACGGCTCGACTGTAATCATGTATGGTCTTTCCACTGACTGGATAGCACGCAACAAAAAGCTTTTCACTGTACCTCGGTACATGTGACTATAAACTAAACTCAAATGTAAATCTGCTTTTGGGAACTGAAATAAATCACTCTCATTTGTATTACACTTTTATTTTCAGGCTGTACATACCTGGACAAAAAGTTTTCTAGTGACCTCGGTTTGTCTTCCTTCTTACATTGTATTCCCTCTTTCTTCTGTTTTTCCATTTCTTTGATCCTTGTTGTGAAGGTTTCAATCAGATCAAAGATGGCTTGCATTGCTATGGGTACTTCGTAAAATTGCTGTAAATACAGACATCCATGATTAATGTTTTCTGCTGTACATGAACAAATCATTTGACCAGTATAACAAGATATTATAGCAACATATCATATAGGTTCATTTCAGTGAATACAATAGTATGCATTTATGCATTTTAAGGAACATTTGAAGGACGAATGGATAGATGGGCTGGTGGACAGGTTCAGAGAAGGGATCCCTGAGTGTCTGACCTAGATCGCTTAAGGAATGCCACTGTCATAGTGGAGGGTGAGCAGAAGGGTGGAGATGAAGAAACGGGGCATTTTGCACAGAAATTGGGTTGAAAGGATAGAGACCATGGATGGATTGAAGTTGCAGGTTAATTTCACCAGTGGATCACTTTTATGAATGAAGCTGTATCCATATCTACCCAACTCGAAATTCATCAAGGCCTTTCGGCTCAATGGTATGTGCCAACCAAGTTGCCCGACCGAGCTAATCCCACTCTCTCACACTGGCTTTTGCCCCTTCAAACGTTACCTATCCATGTAACCTGTCCAGTGTCTTTCAAATGTCCTAATTGTAGCCACTTCTATCAATTGCCTTGGCTGCGCATCCCATGTAATCGTGACCTTCCTTGTAAAGAAGATTGCCCTCAGGTCCTTTTTAAATAGTTCCCCTCTCACCTTAAACCTATGGCCTTTAGCTTTATCCTCTCATGCCCTAGGGACAAGACATCTTATCTATGATCCTCATGATTCTATCGACCTTTATAAGGTCACCCCTTAACCTCCTATGCTCCAGGGGGAAAAAGACTTAGCTTTACAAGCCTCTTCTTATAGCTCAAATCCTCCAGACGCTGTACTCATATTGACCTAACTCTATCAGTCTGAAGATGGGTCTCGATCTGAAACGTCACCTATCCATGTTCTCCAGACATGCTACCTGACTCACCAAGTTACGTCAGCACTCTATGTCTGTTTTTGTAAACCAGCATCTGGGGTTCCTTGTGTCTCTACCTCCCACTTGCCAGGTCTCATCCTGCACCCACCTCTCTTTTCCAGCTTTCTCTCCCAACTCCAATCAGTCTGCAAAAAGGTCCCGACCCAATACATCACCCATCCATGTTCTCCATAGATGCTGCGCGAGTTACACCAGCACTTTGTGTTTGTTTCTTTTCCACCTAACTTGAAGTAAATTTCCTAGCTAGCAATGAACATTAAATAAGAATTATTTCAACTGTTTAGTCTTATTTAGAGACACAGCGTGGAAACAGGCCCTTTGACCCACCGAGTCCGCGCCGATCAGCGATCCCTGCACATTAACAGTATCCTACACACGAGGGACAATTTACAATTATACCAAGCCAATTAACCTACAAATGTGAATGTGGGAGAAGTGTGGGAGGAAACCAGAGCACCCAGAAAAAGGTCACGGGGAGAAAGCAGAAACTCCATTCAGCCAGCATCCGCAGTCAGGATCGAACTGGGTTCCCTGGAGCTGTAAGGCAGCAACTCTATTGCTGCACCACTGTGCCACCCATGACAAACGGTGTTGACCTCAAATAACAACTGTTTCTCTTGCTGCAGATGCTGCCTGACCTGCTGTGTGTTTCCAGTAGTTTATTTTCTCTAAGTCTCCACTCCTGCTATATGTTTCCAGCATCTGCGTTTATTTGATTTTCTAGAACTGCAGATGTCAGCTGTTGAACCAGGAGCATTGGAATGTTTGGCCATCTCTCTGTATGCTTACACGGTGGGAATTTCTAGAACATTTGTTGCTTACATAAACCATGCAAACTAAGTACGATCCTAACTGGGAGACCGCCAACCCGCGAGGACTGTCTTATAGAAACCTTTAAAAGCACAACGATCTCAGGCACAATGTAAGGGAAAGTATTTACAGCTGGCAAGCGCATGGGAAATGGAAAATTACTGCTCATCCATGGCCAGACTCACAGAAACTCTGTTTAAAGTAATTTGAAAAGAAGTCTAGGCTGGCTGACAGAGCAATCCCATTCGCCACTGATTTTAGTTTAGTTTAAAGATACAGTGTGGAAACAGGCCGCTCAGTCCACTGAGTCCACGCTGACCTCTGATCACCTGCGCACTAGTTCTATCCTGCACACTAGAGGCAACTGCACCATCCTAACACCAACTAGAGAGTTACCATCTACCTGACCTACCATCTACCTCATTGGAGACCCTTGGGCTATCTTTAATCAGACTTTACTGGACCTTATCTTGCACTAAATATTATTCCCTGTAACATGTATCTGTACGCTGTGGATGGCTTGATTGTAATCATGTACTGTCTTTCCGCTGACTGGTTAGTACGCAACAAAGGTTTTTCACTGTACCTGGGTACATGTGACAATAAACTAAACTAAATTACAAACCCACATATCTTTGGGATGTGGGAGGAAACTGGAGCACCCAGAGCAAACCCACGCGGTCACAGGGAGAATATGGAAACTCCGTACAGACAGCACCCAAGGTCAGGATCGAAATTGGTTCTCTGGCACTGTAAGGCAGCAGCTCGACTGCTGTGCCACTGTGCCGCCCTTGTTAACCTATTCTCCTCGTACTACCATAAAATCTCCCCAAGTCCCTTTGAACACTCTTAATTTTAGTTCCTCATCATTTACGATTCCACCATTTAAAAAGTATTCTCCTTTTCCATGGGGGCGGCACAGTGGCGCAGCTGGTAGAGTTGCTGCCTCACAGTGCCAGAGACCCGGGATTGATTCTGACCTTGAATACTCCCTGTGTGGAGTTTGCACGTTCTCCCTGTGACCACATGGGATCCCAACGAACACTCCAGTTTCCTCCCACATCCCAACTACGTCCGGGTTTGTAGGTTAATTGGCCTTTGTACGTGTGGTTAAGAAAGTGGGATAACGTACAACTGGTGTCAGCGGGTGATCGATGGTCTTGCTTGGAGCCGATGGGCTGAATGGCCTATTTCCATGCTGTATCTTTCAATGCAATTCAATACTTTTTGCAGAGTGTAGACGTCATATTTTCCTACATTTTATTCCATCTGTCATGTGCTTGTTTATTCAATTAACAAAGTTACTCCAGCTTTTTGTGTCAATTTTTTGTAAACCAGCATCTGCTGTTCTTGGTGTTGACAATGAAATACTCTTGGCTCAACTCCCACCAAACTCTGCAGCCATCCAGCACCCCAACTGTTTAGCCAAATTGTTAAGGCAGAGGTTCACTTGCATCTCCTCCAATCTCATTGACTATCTATTATTATAGGTGTGAGATCCTATATATCAGCATGACCATGCGCAGACTGGGCGATCGCTTTGCTGAACACTTACGCTCGGACCACCCATCCTTTTTCTCCAGAGGTACTGCCTGATCCACTGAGATATTCCAGCACTTTGTGTTTACCTTTGATTTTCATCCAAATCACCAGGAGCATTGGATGAAGCACCGAGAGACAAGATTTAAGATATTGTCGATTACATGGACCTGCTGTATCAGCTGCTTTGTATTCAAAAAACTGTCCCGAAAATTTGTTACAGATTTTTTGGAGAATGGGGGAACTGCACTGTAGCAGATGCCGAAATGAGCATCTGAAAGCTCCCTGGGAGTAGACTTTGCATGTTTCAGGGTGCAAGAAGCTGTTCCAACATCAATACCATGTGGAGAGTCAGTTGAGTGTTGAATCTTTTATTATTTTTGTATCCTTGGAGATAGATGCAAAACATTCTTGAGTCAAGCAAAATCTTGTGCGCTAATCTTTTGCTGAAATTTGTTTATTGATTTTTGCTTCATAGATTATAAAATGAATCATGTGGATTAACAGAGTCCACTGTTTCCAAAGGCTACAAAAGATGATGTAGAAACAAGGAACTGTAGAATATTGGCGAAAGCACAAAAGGACACAAAGTGCTGGAGTAATTCAGCGGGTCAGGCAGCATCTGTAGAGAACACGGATGGTGACGTTTCGGGTCGAGAGCCTTCTTCAGACTAAAACGTCACCTACCCATGTTCTGGTAGACCAGCTGCCTCACAATGCTTGTGAACGTCTATATATGAAAAATATGTTTGTCCTACCTTGACCTTCATGTCGAGGTCAGTTAGCACCATGAAGAACTCGTTCTCAGCCAACCCATACTCTTTGCGAAGTTCAGCGATGAGGTGCTGATCCAGGTGATTGTGCCTGATATCTTTCACTGGTTTCTCATTGTCTTAAGATAATAAAACAGATCATATTTAAAATCACCAGAGAAGACACCCAGCAACTGGTGATGTCCATGAATCACTGATTTCAAGCAGTCATTGCATGCGAAGGATATGCAACAAAATACTAAACATGACCACATTCATTTACATGACATTGCTGTGTCCCAAACATTATAGTGCCCTGAAATGGGAGGACTATGTATAAACACTGCTGTAATTTCTACATGGTGAAACCAAAATGTATAAAAATGGCCTTTATTAAAATCTGACAATGTCCATTTTAACCACATGTGATTTTTATCTATTACAAATCAGAAATTGTGGAGTATAGAGGCAAATAAATAAATGATGGGTCTTTGTCCCAAACATTATGGAGGGCACTGTTTTCTCTGATAGATACATTCTCTTGTTTGAGATATATAGAGAGAGACAGCTCGAAAACGGGCCCTTTGGCCAACCGAGTCCACACTGATCATAAGCTACCCATTTACACTAACCCTACACTAATCTAATCTGAAAATAGACACTCAGTGGGTCAGGCAAGGATAGGTGACGTTTTGGGTCAGGACCCTTCTTCAGCCTGAAGAAGGTTCTTGATCTGAAACGTCACCCATCTATTTTCTGCAGAGAAGCTGTCTGACCTACTGAGTTATTCCAGCATTTTTTGTCTATCTTTGATCCAACTTTATTCACTCTGTATTGTTATCAATTCCTCCCAGATTTTACCACTCCCCACACACTGGGGACAATTTACAGAGGCCAATTAACCTACAAACGCAAACGTCATTGGGATCTGGGAGGAAACTGGAGCATCCGGAGGAAACCCATGCGGTCACAGGGAGAACGTACAAACACTACACATATAGACAACACCTGAGGCTAGGATCGAACCCGGGTAACTAACATTATGGGGCAGCAGCTCTAACCGCTGCGTCTGTGTGCCACCCCTACTCTTGCCTCCTCTCTGCTTTTATCATTTCCTTACTTTATATATTCGTTCTGATAAAGACTGCATAGACCAAAGTTCAGGCAAGTATTTTTTTCTTTTCAGGGTGTGACAGACATGTTTCCCCAGCACATTTTGAAAACTCTACCGGAGCTTTTTGCAGGTGGAACTGGTAAAATAGAAAAGGGAGACCCAGTGGATGTGGCATATTTGCTTTCTCAGGCCTTTGATAAAGTCTAGATCAGAGGTTAGTATGTAAAACTAAAATATAATGAGCAGGAGGTGCCAATGTGGCAATAAAATAGAAATTGGTTGACGGGGAGCAGTAATTAGAAGTAAAGATAGAAATAGAGTGCTGCAGTAACTCAGCGGTTCTGACAGCATCCCCGTAGAAAAAGGATGGGTGACGTTTTGGGTCGTGATCCTGCTGCAGACTGAGAGTAAGGTAGGGTGTGGGTGTGTGTGTGTGTGTGTGTGTGTGTGTGTGTGTGTGTGTGTGTGTGTGTGTGTGTGTGTGTGTGTGTGTGTGTGTGTGTGTGTGTGTGTGTGTGTGTGTGTGTGTGTGTGTGTGTGTGTGTGTGTGTGTGTGTGTGTGTGTGTGTGTGTGTGTGTGTGTGTGTGTGTGTGTGTGTGTGTGTGTGTACGAGCTTGAGGTGTGAAAAGACCAGGAGCACTCGTGGCCACAATGACATCAGTCAGGATGGTACCCGGTAGATAGCAATCAGGGTCAGACACAAATTGCCCTGAAAGGTTCAGTGACAAACACAATACAGGGCAAAACTGCACATCATTCACAGTGGTGCCACTGGACATACGTCACTTCAATAACCCTCATCTTAAGTTATGAATCAAAGTTATAGAAGGACATTCAGGATATCATTTTACATCTGGAAAGAAAATTAATACTGACCCAGCTGGTAATGGTCAATTTTAATTGTGCTGTTAATCATAGGCCCAAAAAGGGTGATGATTGTGATTTTTCTTAACGCCATTTCACAGACGTGCTCTAAATATTCATCTCGCTGCTGTTCGTACATGTTGGTTTGGTCATTTGGAGAGGAGATAAGCTGAGAGCGAGAAGATTGGAAAAGTTAATATTCTACGTGCAAAGATTATGAAACCAAATATTATTCACATCAAACAATGCTCTAGAAAAAAAAACAACATTAAGGTGATTCACGGTAACTCTGCAAACTATCAAATACAATCTTGCCTTGAAACATGTAAATAGTCTATTCTCATTTCACAATGAGTGTAACATAGTTAAGTTTCAAGCTGTAAGGGACTGATGATTCGAAACAAGGACATTATCGGATATGTCAATCCGTTAACACATATAATTGAAGACCACATATCTGAATGACTTTCAGTATGATCATCCTGAAATAGCTGAATATTAAAGTTTCCCAAAGAATAAAAAGCTTGTTATTTAATATTTACGGCTTGTCCTTTGAATTCTATCAATCCCCTACGGTTCGATGGGTGTTCAAATGTGAATTCAGATTGACTAGTATGGCTGGGTGTTACAATCCCTAAGATTTCTCTACAATTGACATTCTTGGGTATGACCACTAGGTGAATTCCCAAGAATGTCAATTGTATTACAGTAAATACTAAAGCATTGCATCAGGACTAAGGATCGTTGTGGTGAAAGTATATGTAAAACATTGGAATTCATTGCCACAGAGAGCAGTGGGGGCCAAGTCATTGGTTAATTTTAAAGTGGAAATTGACAGGTTCTTGTGTAATAATGGTGTCAGAAGTTATGGGGAGAAGGCAGGATAATGTGGTTGAGAGGGAAAGATAGATCAGCCATGATGAAATGGCAAAGCAGGCTCGATGGGCCAGATGGCTTAATTCTGCTTCTTTGTCTTATGATCTTATGAAAGTTGCTATTTCCACACTGTATCTTTAGACTTTAAACTTTTGAGATACAACTTGGAAGCAGGCCCTTCAGCCCACCGAGTCCATGCCGACCAGCGATCACCCCGTACATTAGCACTATTCGACTCACTAGGGACAATTTACAATATTACCAAAACCAGTTAACCTCCACACCTGCACATCTTTGGAGTTTGGGAGGAAACCAGTGCACCCGGAGAAAACCCACAAGGTCACAGAGGGAATGTACAAACTCTGCACAGACACCCCTGTAGTCAGGATTGAACATAGGTCTCTGGTGCTGTAAGGAAGCAACTCTACACTGTGCCTCTGTGCCGCCTCTAAAGTTAACTAATATCAATCAAATATTCTCATGTTGCATATTGGGAGAAACATTTTATTTGGTGAGGCGACCAATGATTACTTTCTTCTCTCAGCCTAGTCAGATAACAGTATGTTAAAATAAATTATAATAATCTGGCACTGCTCTAGTCTAAAACCTATCCCTGTAATTCATTGGCTTTGCATCAATAAATATGTTGCAGCTGGAAATTTGGAAGGGAGCTGAGGTGGGAGCCTGTCAGTTCAAGTATTAGTTAGAGATAAATCTAATCATTGGTGCTGTCAGCATTTTCCCCCAATGCTTTTAATAGTTTGAACTCAGGATTGAGGGAGTTCCAACAGATTATTAATGCTGCATGTATGCGAGTCAGAACACTGTTGTTTTTCTTTTTGCAGCACATAGACCTTTATTACTTCTCCGTCAAAAGCATTTAGGTGGTTTTTTTTAAAAATCAAACTCAGCAGAAGACATAGCTAATGTAACCCCACTTTTTAAAAAGGGTGGGAGAGAGAAAACGGGGAATTACAGAGCAGTTAGTCTAACATCGGTAGTGGGGAAACTGCTAGAGTCAGTTATTAAAGATGGGATAGCAGCACATTTGGAAAGTGGTGAAATCATTGGACAAAGTCAGCATGGATTACGAAAGGTAAATCATGTCTGACGAATCTTGTGGAATTTTTCGAGGATGTAACTAGTAGAGTGGATAAGGGAGAACCAGTGGATGTGTTATATCTGGACTTTCAGAAGGCTTTCGACAAGGTCCCACATAAGAGATTAGTATACAAACTTAAAGCACACGGTATTGGGGGTTCAGTATTGATGTGGATAGAAAACTGGCTGGCAGACAGGAAGCAAAGAGTAGGAGTAAATGGGCCCTTTTCAGAATTGCAGGCAGTGACTAGTGGGGAACCGCAAGGCTCAGTGCTGCGACCCCAGCTATTTACAATATATATTAATGATTTGGACGAGGAAATTGAATGCAACATCTCCAAGTTTGCGGATGATATGAAGCTGGGGGGCAGTGTTAGCTGTGAGGAGGATGCTAGCAGGCTGCAAGGTAACTTGGATAGGCTGGGTGAGTGGGCAAATGCATGGCAGATGCAGTATAATGTGGATAAATGTGAGGTTATCCACTTTGGTGGCAAAACAGGAAAGTAGACTGTTATCTGAATGGTGGCCGATTAGGACAAAGGGGGGATGCAACGAGACCTGGGTGTCATGGTACACCAGTCATTGAAAGTAGGCATGCAGGTGCAGCAGGCAGTGAAGAAAGCGAATGGTATGTTAGCATGCATAGCAAAAGGATTTGAGTATAGGAGCAGGGAGGTTCTACTGCAATTGTACAGGGTCTTGGTGAGACCACACCTGGAGTATTGCGTACAGTTTTGGTCTCCAAATCTGAGGAAAGACATTCTTGCCAGAGGGGAGTACAGATAAGGTTCACCAGACTGATTCCTGGGATGTCAGGACTTTCATATGAAGAAAGACTGGATAGACTCGGCTTGTACTCGCTAGAATTTAGAAGATTGAGGGAGGATCTTATTGAAACTTACAAAAGGGGTTGGACAGGCTAGATGCAGGAAGATTGTTCATGATTTTGGGGAAGTCCAGAACAAGGGGTCAGAGTTTAAGGATAAGGGGGAGGTCTTTTAGGACCGAGATGAGAAAAACATTTTTCACACAGAGAGTGGTGAGTCTGTGGAATTATCCGCCACAGAAGGTAGTTGAGGCCAGTTCATTGGCTATATTTAAGAGGGAGTTAGATGTGGCCCTTGTGGCTAGAGGGATCAGGGGGTATGGAGAGAAGGCAGGTATGGGATACTGAGTTGGATGATCAGCCATGATCATATTGAATGGGGGTGCAGGCTCGAAGAGCCGAACGGCCTACTCCTGCACCTATTTTCGAAGGCATATAATGGAGAACATAAGGCACAAGGCACTGCTGGAAGCTTGAGCTAAACACCGTGCTGGAGGAAGAAGGGTTCCGATTTATGGAGGAAAACGATAGCTGCTCTGAGCACGGCTGAGCAGTCGAAGGAGGCAGGGTGGGGCCAGCTGGGAGGGAGAGGCTTCCTTGACAGGAAGTTTCCCTGATGGGCAACTTCCATCAAGGAGCTGAATGAGAAACATAGCGCTAGATAGCTGCCCATCGTGGGTGGTGGCAACCTGGATCTTGGCAAAAGATAAACTGCTGGAAGAACTCACAGTCAAGCAGTATCTGTGGAGGCCAAAGAATGGTTGACATTTTGCGTCAAGGCCCTGCGTCAGAACTGATCGGAGTTTAGAATGGTGAGGGGGGACTTCATTGAAACTTACCGAGTAGTGAAAGGCCTGGATAGGGTGAATGTTGAGAGATTGTTTCCACTAGTAGGAGAGTCTAGGACCAGAGGCCTCAGAAAGGAGATGAGGAGGAATTTCTTTAATGAGAGGGTGGTGAATCTGCGGAATTCATTGCCACAGAAGGCTGTGCAGGCTGTTAATGGACATTTGTAAGGTGGAGATTGGTAGATTCTGGATTAGAAAAGGTGTCAGGGGTTCTGGGGAGAAGGCAGGAGAATGTGGTTGAGTGGGAAAGAAAGATCAGCCAAGATTGAGTGGCAGATAAGACTTGATGGGCCAAATGGCCTAATTCTGCTCCTGTAACCTGTGAACTTAACAATGAAGAGGGAAGATAGCCAGTGTATAGAAGTGCGAGGGAGGGGGGTAGGAGCAGACGATCTTGGGGTCCAAGTCCATAGCTTCCTGAAAGTGGCAATGTGAGCAGACGGATGTTGTGATGCAGCTTTATAGGACTTTGGTTAGGCCACATTTGGAGTATCGTGTGCAGTTCTGTTCGCACCATTACAGAAAGGATGTGGAGGCTTTGGAAAAGGTGCAGAAGAGGTTTACTAGAATGATGCCTGGATTTGGGGCTATTAGCTAGGGGCTACGAGCATCCCTGGAGCCGAGGGAGCGGGTAGGGAGAGGCCGAGGGTACCCGGCGCGGTGTCTCCCAGCCCCCAGGTTGCAGGCAGTGCGGGGACCGGGGTCATGGAGAGGCCACGCCGGCTACCCTCGCCGTCTCCCTCTCCCTCCCCCGGCTCCAGGACGCTCGCCGTGAGTTCAAATGACATGTAACAGGAAGTATGAGGTGGCTACTGCAGACAGTTGAGTTTAGTTTAGAGACACAGTGTGGAGACAGGCACTTCGGCCCACCGAGTCCGCGCCGACCAGCAATCACCCGTACCCCAGTTCTATCTTACGGACAATTTACAGGAGCCAATTAACCTAAAAACGGCACATCCTTAGAATGTGGGAGAAAACTCGAGCACCCGGAGAAAACCCACGCGGTCACAGAGAGAATGTGCAAACTCCACAGAGACCCCTGCGTGGAGTTTTCACCCTACCCTTGTGACCCGCGTGGGTTTCCTTTGGCTGTTTCGGTTTCCTCCCACATCCCAAAGACATGCTAATTATTTCCTATAACAAAAACTAGTATGTTTGATAGCCAGCATGGATTTGTTGGGCTGAAGGGCCTGTTTCCACACTATGTCTTTCAAACAATCAATCAACGCTGTTTTCCTTATTAGAGGGTTCAAAAGCCAGAGATCATAGATTTAAAGTAATCAGCAGAAAGATTTGAGAGGCAATAAGGAAAAATCTAATTTCACCCAGAAGGTGTTTGCAGTCTGGAACTCGCTGTCTGAAAGGGGGGATAGCAGAAGTTCTCATTATTTATCTTGTGATTACTGTTCAACTTCATAAAGTATGTGCAGAGGGTGATGAGAAGATTTACAAAGGTGATACCTGAGGGTACACAATCAGGAAAGACTGAACAAGCTGAGGCTATGTACTCCTGACAAAAGAAGGATGAGTGGCGACACAATAGCTGTCCTTCAGATTATGATGGGTTTAGTCGAGAGATGCAGCATAGAAACAGGCCAATCGGACCACCGAGTCCATGCCACCCGTTCACACTAATTCTATATTATCCCATTTTCACATCCACTGCCTACACACGAGGGATAATTTTACAGAGTTCGATTAACTTAATCGATCCTCCCTCAATCTTCTAAATTCTAGCGAGTACAAGCCGAGTCTATCCAGTCTTTCTTCATATGAAAGTCCTGACATCCCAGGAATCAGCCTGGTGAACCTTATCTGTACTCCCCTCTGGCAAGAATGTCTTTCCTCAGATTTGGAGACCAAAACTGTACGCAATACTCCAGGTCCCATCAAAATATTAGACCTTTGCACTCTAGTTTAATCATCTAATGGGGTTGAGAGGGAAAGATAGATCATGATTGAATGGCGGAGTAGATTTGATGGGCTGAGTGGCCTAATTCTGCTCCTAGAACCTATGAACATGACCTCAAAGTATAAAATCTTGTGAGGCAAGGCTGCGGTAAATCAGACTGGATTGAGTTCCAGGGCTGCAGCCTGAAAATGAGCTCACTTATGGAAGACCTACCATTTGGAAATATGAACCATATTCTTTGTTTGAGCGTTTTAAATGTATTATCCTGAGATTTACAAAGTTAGAAAGCACTGCTTCTGAATTTAAAAAAATCTGTCATCCATTAGGGGTTTGAAGGTCAACCATTGACATAACATTAGATTTAGTCCTGACTTTAGCAGCTATACCACACATAATCTACATAAACAATCCATGGAATTTGTTCTGAAATGTAACCTCTCAAGTAATAAGACTTTACTGGACTTTATTTTGCACTAAATGTTATTCCCTTTATCATGTACGGTGATTCCCATTATTCCCTTAATCATGTCCTGTGGCTGTACACTGTAGATTGCTCGATTACAATCATGTATTGTCTTTCTGCTGACTGGTGAGCATGCAACACAAGCTTTTCACTGTACCTCAGTACACATGACAATAAACTAAACTAAACTAAAGTGTAGGCACCCCTACGTGGATCTTATTGTTTTAACATTTAAAAGACTTTGTGGTAAGAGACGTTTCAGGTCGGGCATTCAGTAGACATAGAAAAAAGGAACTGCAGATGGTGGTTTACAAAAAAAGACACAAAGCGCTGGGGTAACTCAGCGAGTCAGGCAGCATCCCTGGAGAACATAGATAGGTGACGTTCTTCCAGCTGTCTTTCCCCCCACCTTTGCAATCAGTCTGAAGAAGGTTCCCGACCTGAAACATCACTTATCCATGTCCTCCAGATTAGCTGCCTGACCCGTTGAGTTAATCCAGCACTTTGTGTCTTTCCTTACAGCATCTGCAGAATTTTAATGTTGCAAGCAATTATTACTTTTAACGTTCTTACAAAGAATTGTCCAAGTAACAAAATGGACATAGCAACCAGGTTCCCATTCATTGGTCATTAAAAGGTTATAGATTTACAGTGGTATTATTTTTGTTTAACATAATATAAAATACTGAGCTTGCTTTAATTTACTGAGCCCTTGTGATTGTACGAGAGAGCTAGGAAACGGGGCCAGAAACAGTTGGAGATACTATGAAACTAAACCAACAGTTTCCCTTCCTGTGGTTCCCACTAACTCAGAAAGGTCAGCAAAAATCTGATGCATCATCATTTTACTGTAAAAAACACATTCAAATAAATAGTAGCATTGATTCCCGTCAAATGAATAACAGTTATGTTGAACAATCAGAAACCAATGAGAATTACATAAAAGGGGTGACTGAAGGGATTTTTATCAAATATTCATTCTTAGGTGAACAACTAGAGGGCATAGCTTTAAGGTGAGAGGTGCAATGTTTAAACGAGATGTTGAGTTTAGAGAGATACAGTGCGGACACAGGCCCTTCGGTCCACCAAGTCCACGCTGATCAGCCTCCCCTGTAAACTAACACTATCCTACATACTAGGAACAATTTACAATTTTTAACAAAGCCAATTAACATCCAAACCTGGAGTTTACACAAAATGCTGGAGAAACTCAGCGGGTGCAGCAGCATCTGTGGACCGAAGGAGATAGGCAACGTTTCGGGCCGAAACCCTTCTTCAGACTTCTAACATCCAAACCTGTAAGTCTTTGAAATGTGGGAGGAAACGAGAGTACCCTGGAGAAAACCCACACAGTCACGGCGAGAATGTACAAGCTTCGTACAGACAGCACCCACAGTCAGGATCGAACCCGGGTCTCTGGCGCTGCAAATAAGCAACTCTACCACTGCGCCACCATCCCGCCTCTGATGTGTAAGGCAAGTTTTTTTACACAGAGGGTGGTGAGTGCCTGAAATGATAGCCAGGGGTGGTGGAGGCTGATATGATAGGGGTGTTTAAAATACTTCTGGCTAGGCACACGAATATGCAGGATATTGAGGGCTATGGGTTATCTGCAGGCAGATAAGAGATGATGTGGGCACCAT
The DNA here is from genome assembly GCA_963514005.1 of Raja brachyura. The sequence goes on from OY740792.1 coordinate 37,875,314, forward strand.
GTGCAGCACGGACACTGGGCTGAACGGCCTGTTCTTGTGCTGTACCTGCTCCCTGTCCTTTCAGTACATGCAACCTTGCAACAGGGAACAACATCCTGGGATATAATTTTAAGTGGGAGTTCTTGGCTTTGGGAACACGAGGTGAAATATGTCACCACTTTGGGGAACATTATTGTGTCCTTTGTACAAAATCCCAATGTGATTTAAAAAAAAATTGGGAACTACCATCCTTGCCCGTTACCATGGATACCGTGATTGCGATAGGCAGAAAGAGAGCACTTACCAGCAGACGTCGTCTATTCTCATAATAGCTGAGAACAGATGCCAACGACTTTGTCCTTCCTGGTATCTTCTTCGGCTGTTTAAAACCCCCTTTCTTGACCGTCTTCTTGGGCTTATTATTCTGAGCCATTTCCTTTGTGGGCTTGGTTTTGGTCAAGGTTTTGACCTTTGTCCCTATCTTTTTGTTCTTCACGGGCTTTCTCGTCTTCTCAGCCTTGATGGGCTTTTTCTGCTCCTTGCCACTTTTCGGGGGTCTGCGTTCCACCGGCGCCACCTGGCCCGTGTTCGGGGACGAGGTCTTCTCAGGTTGATATTTATCCCCGTACTCATTTGTTAGGATCTTGTTGTTTGTCGTTTTGGACTTGGGCGACTTGGCTTTGGTGGGCTTCCGCTGGCCTGGTGTCACCGGGAGGCCCTTCTGGCGATAGCTGCCTTCTTTCTTGTCCGTCTTGCTGTACTTCTGGCGGCCAGCCGGCACCTTCGGGTACCGTGGTCTAGATGTTGCCGTTCCTGGGGTGGGCTCCAGCAGGGACTTGGTGCCAGCGGGCAGGCTCCCTGTCCGATGCCCGTCGCCGTGCGAGTTGGCCGCAGCTGTGGGCCTCAAAGGGTTTTCACGTTTGTGGTATCTCGGCGTAGGAAAGATGACTTGAGACCTTGTGAATGGTTGTCTCTCGGTGGTGGCTGTGGTGGGCACGTCTGTGGTGCTGGCGATGGTTGGTCTAGTAGTGGTGCTGAGAGTTGTAGAAGAACTGGTTGTAGATATTCTGGGCGCACCAGTTGTCCTGACAAGTTTAGAGCCTCCGTGCGTGTTCAGTGATATCCTAAAGGGCTTCCTCACCGCGGGCTTCTTCTTCTCGGGAGCTCTCTCCTTTGGTGCGGTCGCCTCCGCGTTCTCCTGCTTCGGAGTCGGCTTTGGCTGCTCCACCTTCTTCTTCTCCCCTCCCTCGGCTGCGGCAACCTGCCCTTCCACCCTGGCGTCCTTGCACTTCTGCACGAAACCCTTCTGCCTCAACCGCTCAATTTTCCTGATGGGATCTTGGTCTATCAGCTCGTACATGGCCTCCAGTCTCACCGGGTATGGGTAGGTCTCCTCCAGCTGCAGGTTCTTCTTTAGCAGGACCATGCTAAATTTACCTCGCTCCATTTTGAGGAAGTCCATTAGTTTGAAGACGGTCTTGGGATCCAGGGATTCCTCCAGGATTTTCCCCTCGCTTGTGATCTTCCTGAGCTTGCCGGCCACCTCTCCCTCTTGGTGGAAGAGAACCAGCTGGGCGATGTGCCTCTCCGCCAGTTCGCAGTAGACATCCTCCTTGAGTAGACTGAGCATGAGTCTGTAGTAGCCGTCCGACGGGTGAGGGGCCGAGATGACCCACAGTCGCTGCCTGCCCACCATCCCGGACAGCAAGCTGGGCGTAGCCGAAGCTGAGACACGGGCCATTCGGCTCCTGACTCCACCTCTCCTACCCCTGGCCATCCCGGGTCGAGAACTTCTCACGGGGATCCCGGAGCTCCGGGTCCGTCCCACCAGCGACCTCCCCTCGTCTCTCTGCACCGTAGCCCGGCGGCCGGTGGTGGTGATCCCTCCCGGCTGGGAAGCCCTGCTCCCGGGTCTCAGTAGCCTCCTCCTCACCGTCCCTTGCACGGCCATGGACAGCAGCCAGAACAGCAGCAAGGGGGCGAGTGGCCGCAGCCCGCTGGTCCTCATGACTCCTCCGCTTCACGGCTTGCGAGGTCCCGTTTGATGCAAAGCTTTGGGGTTGAGATGGAGGTCGGGGTTAAGGGCTGAGGTTTCAGGTGAGGTAAGGTTTAGGGTTGGGATTGAATGTGAGGATTGAGATTGAGGAAGGGTTTAGGGGTTGAGATTGAATTTGAGGGTTGAGGCTGGATGTGGGGTGGGGTGGGGTGGGGGAGGGACAGTTATATCTCCTTACAGGGGGACACACCTTTCACTGCGGGGCAGCCGAGGTCATCACTCCGCCAAGAACCTTCAGACCAAGACTACGGACCAGACCAAGACCCAACCATTCCTCTCCTCCCGGCGCCGTCTGTCCGTCCGTCCGACCTCTCCCTCTTGTCCACCCCGGGACCTCTCACTCCTCCGCTCCCAGCTCCGCTCGCTGTCGGGACGCCATGATCTACTTTGTGCTGCCGAACTTTCTCTCCGCCCTCTGCAGCCCTGTGTCACCGGCAGCAAACACGAAACCTTCTCCCGTCGCGGGCTCGGGGCTTTTCCTCTCGGATGGGACGGTCTGGAGGGTCCCGGAGAGGGATGGGAGGTAATATGCCTGCCCACTCTTCGCTGGTCGTTAGACTGAGGGGAGGATGCAGGGAGGGAGGGAGAAATCTGCGGGCTCAGGCTCAGCCACTCCGGACTCCTGGCTCCGTAACCATTGCAGGCTCAACACCGCCTCCCTCCCCCGGCTTCACACGGGATGCCGCAGCTCCCAGCGCCACTGAGATCACCCGATGGGGGGGGGGGGGGGGAAGGTATGGAGGGGTTATCACCAGAAGTCCAGTAATCCGCTTTCTTCACTGCTTCCCTCCCTTTCTCCTTCCCTCCTTCCGCCCCCCTCCTTTCCGTCCCTACCTCCCTCCCTCCTCTCCTCTCTTCCCTATCTCTCTCATTCCTTCCCCTCTCCCTCCATTTCTTCCCTCCCTGCTCCCCTCCCTCCCGGTTCCTTCCCACCTGTACCCTCCTTCCCTCCCTCCCTCCCTTCCTTCCCTCCCTTCCTTCCCTCCGCTGCACTGCTCCTTCCCTCCTTTTCCGTCTCTCCCCCTCACTTCACTCCCCCCTTCTTCCTGCTCCTTTTGTGAGCCGGGGGGGGGGGGGGGGGGGGGGGGGATTACAGCCTGGAGTAAATTAAACACAAGGAAACTGAGGAAGGTGTTTGCAATCACCTCTGCTGTGAGGTGTTTTATTCTGCTTCCACCCTGATCATCTTTTCACTTTTTTTGTCAAACACAATTTGATACCAAATTCACATAAAAGTGTTATTGCGGTCAAAAATGTTGGTTAAAGGAATGTCTTCAAGGAAGACAGACATAAAGATGCAGAGAGGTTTAACGGGCATTCTCCAGAGCTGAGAGCAGCATTCTGAAGTACATTCAAAAATGTTCCAGAGGTTAAAATTGTATTTAATACAGATAACATTGAGAGTGCTGCGCTGGAGGTCCTAAGTTATTTGGATGATATAGGATGGAGAGTAGGAACAATCGGTATTGAACATAAAACAGTACAGACACAAAATGCTGGAATAACTCAGCGGGTCAGACAGCATCCCTGGAGAACATGGATAGGTGATGTTTCAGGTCAAAACCCTTCTTCAGACCTGAAATGTCACCTATTTAGCGGTTCAGGCAGCATTTCTGGAGAAAAGGAATAGGTGACACTTCAAGTCCATGGTTTCGAGTGATATTGGTGAAATGCTGCAGGTTGGACTAGTGTAGATGGGGCATTTGGCCGGCATGGGCAGGTAGGGACAAAGGGCTAGTTTCTGTGCTGTATGGCTCTATATACTTCTATCTTCTTCTTATCGAGTCCACACACAAGATTGAACACAAGCCAGAGCTGAACACACTTCTCGGCATCTGCATAGAATGGTATCTTGTCACTTCTTGTGCGTGGTGGGTGGTGGGTAGATTGGTGGAAACAGGGCCGCGACATGAACACTCTTTCCTTGACCCCATATACCTCTTGTGTTTTAAAGATAAAAGACCCAACCTGTCCAATTTTTCCTTATAGCCCAAACCCTCCCTTTCCTCCCTTACTGACTCCATTTATACCTCACGCTGTCTCAGCAAGGCCACAAGCAAAACCAAGGACAAGTCGCACCGCCGGCCACACCCTCTTCTCCTCTCCCATCAGGCAAGAGGGAAAGGTATGAAAACTCACATCTCCAGATTCAGGGACAGTTTCTTCCCAGCTGTTATCAAGCAACTGAACCAACCTACCAACAACTAGAGAGCAGTTCTAAGCTACTATCTACCTCACTAGACATCCTCAGACTATCTTTCATCAGAATTTACTAGACTTTATCTTGCACTAAACATTATTCACTTTATTTCCTTTATCCTGTCGTTGCTGGGGGAGTCCAGAACCAGGGGCCACAGTTTAAGAATAAGGAGTAAGCCATTTAGAACGGAGACGAGGAAACACTTTTTCTCACAGAGAGTGGTGAGTCTGGAATTCTCTGCCTCAGAGGGCGGTGGAGGCAGGTTCTCTGGATGCTTTCAAAAGAGAGCTAGATAGGGCTCTTAAAAATAGCGGAGTCAGGGGATATGGGGAGAAGGCAGGAACGGGGTACTGATTCGTGATGATCAGCCATGATCACATTGAATGGCGGTGCTGGCTCGAAGGGCCGAATGGCCTACTCCTGCACCTCTTGTCTATTGTACACTGTGGATGGCTTGATTGTCATCATGTATTGTCTATCCGCTGACTGGTTAGTGCAACAAAAGTTTTTCATTTGTATCTCAGTACGTGTGACAATAAACTAAACTCAAACACAAACACCAGACCTGGTAACATTCCTCTCAAACTGGCCCAAACCCAGTAACATCCTCAGGAGATATCTTAGAAGCAACAGAAGGAAAGGTGCATGACACTGCTTTTGTGAATCAAACTGAACATTGACTGAGGTAGACAGGCAACTTGTTTAATTTAGTTTTTAGTTCCAAGATACAGCGCAGAAACAGGCCCTTTGACTCACCGAGTCTGTGCCGACCAGCAATCCCCGCACACTAACACTATCTTGCACACACTAGGGACAATTTATTATTTTACCAAGCCAATTAACCTACTAACCTGGACATCTTTGGAGTGTGGGAAGGAACAGGAGCACCCGGAGAGAATCCAAGCAGGTCACAGGGAGAACGTCCAAACTCCATACAGACAGCACCCATGGTCAGAATCGAACCCGGGTCTCTGGCGCTGTAAGGCAACAACTCTACCACTGCGCCACTGTGTCGCCCATAACTTCTCAATCCTTAATATGTATTCCTGGCTGCAATCTGCTGGCTGTGCAGTTGTGTGCATTAATAGCGCTGCAGTATGCAGAAACCAAGTTCCTTCATTGTGGAATTCTCTTCCTAAACCGCTCCTTATGTTTAAGAGCTCTCTTAACTATTTCTTTTAACCAAATCTTTGGCAACTTCCTGAATTTTTCCACTTCCACTTGGTAAGTATCCTTTCCAATTCAAACACCCTCCACAGTTTCTTTGAAGTACATGAGGTGATTTTGTTACATGAGATGAATTATATAGGTGAGAGTTTTTTTTTTAATGTTCAAGTTATTTAAAGCAGCTGGGGATATCAGACTCTAATTAAAATGGATTCTTCACATCACTTTGTTGTACTGCTGACCACATTTCCATCTCATTTAACACTGAATTCTGCAGCTGACAGTTCAAGTCTAATCTTGTGCTGAACATTTTCAGTCGACCACTGTTACTTCCACTGACTGATAATGTACATCACTGATAAAACCATGCACTGGCTTGTCATTTGTTTCAATGTTCCAACCCAGAGGAGTAGGAGAGGAGCAAATAAAGGAATCTCAACAGCAAAATAGGCACTTTGGCTTATGCACGTTCATTGCTCATGAAATGAGGAGTATCTTGACATACAATGTACACAATTCAAGCATGTACAAAGCCAAAAAATGAGCAATTTCACCATGCTGCCTCTGACTATAATGAGTTGTGTAGGAAGGAACTGCAGATGTTGGTTTAAACCAAAGATAGACAAAAAAGCTGGAGAAACCCTGAAGAGGGGTCTCGACCCGAAACGTCACTGGTTCCTTTTCTCCAGAGATGCTGTTTGACCCGCTGAGTTACTCCAGCTTTTTATGTCTATCTTCGACTATAATGAGTTTTCCGGTTTCCCTATTGGAGTGGGACAAAGCAAAACATGACTTCAAGACTTCCCAAAAGGTATAATAGTAAATGTAACAAATCCGCCTACTACACTTCAAAGAGGTGGTTGGGGTGTTTGAAGATACATATCAGGACACGCAATTTGTGTAGATGTGATGGATATTCATAATCCAGGCTCCAGGGGCTTATGACGAACTTCCGTTTTCTAACCCTAACCTGCCTGACCTCTCTTTAAGGGTGGCACAGTGGCACAACAATAGAGCTGCTGCCTTACAGCGCCAATCACGTGTTTGATCCTGACTGCAGGTGCTATTTGTATGGAGTTTGTACGTTCTTCCTGTGGTCGCGTGGGTTTTCTCCGGGTGCTCCAGTTTCCTCCCATACCAAAGATGTCCAGGTTTGTAGGTTAATTGGCGAGTTGTAAAATTGTCCCTAGTGTGTAGGATAGTGCTAGTGCGTGGGGTGATCGCTGGTCGGCAAGGACTTGTTGGGCCGAAGGGCCTGTTTCTGTGCTGTATCTCTAAAGTCTAAAGATCAGAAGTAGACTAGAGATGTGGCTTATTGTGGATTAAGATAGGTTTTCTGACTTTTCAGTTTGACGAAGGGTTCTGACCCAAAACGTCACCTATTTTTCTACTGAGATGCTGCCTGCTGAGTTACATCAGCAATTTGTATCCACTTATCACTTGCCAGCCTTTGTCCTGCTTCCATCTAGCATCCAGCTTTCTCCGCCCACTGCAACCAGTTTCATAAAATGATCCCAACATGAAATGTTGCTTATCCATGTCTTTCTGTGATGCTGCATGACTCGCTGAGTTACTCCAGCACTTTGTGTCTTTTTTTTTGGTCGATAAGAAAAGGTTGTGTTATAATGGGTTCAGAGACTGTCAAGTCATCCCAGAGCTGATTTCTGATTGGTTTCAGTGAAATGTGAACCCACCATGAAGTGAGGTTTTGTGTGCTGCTCGGTAATACCCCGATAGATGCTCTTCTTTCACGGACCAGGAAATAAAACATGTTTTAAGCCCTTACCTTGCAGGGCCTCTTCTGCCCACGGCTTCTACTCCCTGGAGGCTAGTTCTGGCAGGAATGGCATTATAGCCCCCAACTGTGGCCTCAACCTCAGAGATGTTAACAGCAAACGTATAGAGAACCCAGACAAGCGGCATGGGTTGAGATGTTATACGTAGACTGGTACCTCTGAGGCACAAGGAGCTGCAGGTGTTGGAATCTTGAGCAAAACCCCAAGTGATTTTATACATCTCTATAAGATAACCCCTCATCCTCCTGCTCCAAGGTATAAAGTCCTAGCTTGCATCATCCTCTCCCTAATAGCTCAGGCCCTCGAGTCCGTGCAACACTCTCGTCAATCTTCTCTGCAGTCTTTCCAGCTTAATGTTGTTTAGAGATACAGCGTGGAAACAGGACTTTCAGCTCACCGATCTACACTGACCATTGATCACCTGCACACTAGTTCCATGCTCCCCCACTTTCGTTTTCCTACACACTCGGGGCATACCCGGCCCAACCGAGAGGAGCCCAACAGTACCGGAGCAGTACCAGTCCGCTCAGGCTGCCAGGGAGGCCGAGATACCGGCCCGCAAAGTCCGCCTCAGGAGTTGGCTATTGGAACGGATCCGCCTACTCCGGCTGTGCCGGAGTTCCAGAACCGCGGTTGCAGGGTGCATATTTGACTCTCTGATTGGCTATGGAAGTCCCGATGAGGTTGAGATCGGCTGCATCTCCTGGTCTAGGCGCCACATTTCCAGGGGGAGACCTCTGGGGGGGGGTTGGGGGGAGGTTGGGGGGGGGATAAGGTGGATTTCAAATGTGCTCTGGTAATTTTTTTCCGGATTAAAGGAGATGTTGATCCACCAGTTGCCAGAAAATTGCTGGACGACCTGTGAATAATGGGCCAGACCATAGTAACGTCTTCTTGCATATGGCATACACAGCCTAAAGTTGTAGGTTAACTTGTTCTATTTGATCTATTTATTTGTGCACGTTGGGTTGATTGCATTAGTCGAAACAGGGTGAAGGTTGCAAACTGTCACCCCAGACCACAGTAAGAAAGGAATAGATAAGCCTTTGTTCCAATGGAACAGCCTCTAGCTGCCTTCTGCCTAGTGGGCAGCTGGCACAGTTGGATTTGAGACCACAACGTTTCATTTGAAGGACTTTAAAATATCCTTACTAACTATTTTCATACATAAATAAACACCCATGTTTCATAAGCAGCAAAGTCTGGATTTGTTTGCTTTCCCTTCACCCTGACTTGTTTACCGAAGAACCTTGCTCATTTAGCAGCCCGCTACGCCCAGCAGCATCCTGCCCCTGAACTCTCAGATGTGACACAGTTCACAACATTAAAAATGAACATTTATCATTTTAATCCCTGGCAGACATGTAAAGGCGTGCACACGCGATGACTGACATGTGAAGCAAACATGCAGTGTGTCACATTTCCAGCATCGTCTTAATCAGCAGGGTTGAAGTGAACGCGAGTGAGTTACCTCTGACGTAGACTTTAGAGATACAGCACGGAAACAGGCCCTTCGGCCCACCTTGTCCGCGCCGACCAGTGATCACCCGTACACTAGCACTATCCTACACACCAGGGACACAGGGAGAACGGACACACTCCATACAGACAGCATCTGTGGTCAGGATCAAACCCGTGTCTCTGGTGCTGTAAGCCAGCAGCTCTACTGTTGTGCCGCTGTGCCGCCCAACATTACACATTATAAAAATGTTAAATTATAAAAATAAACCAAGTGTTGGATATTTTTAACTGCCTGTACTTTTGAATTGCCATTAATGATTTTAATCCTGTTTTGGTATAGGTAATATATAGGATTCAAGAGTCTGAGCAATAGGGAAAGGTTGGGCAGGCTAGGGCTTTATTCCTTGGAGCGCATGAGGCTGAGGCGTGATCTTATGTAGGTGTGTAAAATCATGAGGGGGATAGATAGGGTGAATACACTGAGTCTTTTACCCAGGGTCGGGGAATCAAGAACCTGTCAGTCTGATCTGTACAAGACGTTGGTGAAGCTGCATTTGGAGTATTGTGTTCAGTTTTGGTCACCTTGCTACAGGAAGGACGTCGTTAAACTGGAAAGAGTGCAGAGAAGATTTACAAGGATGTAGCCAGGATTCAAGGGCCTGAGCAATGGGGAGAGTTGGGCAGGCTGGGACTTTTCCTTGGAACACCGGAGGTGGATCGAATAGAGGTGTATGAGGTTATGAGAGGAATATTTTAGTAAGGAAGTGAAGAACAAAGGGACGTAGGTTTGAGGTGAGTGGGGAGAGATTCACTAGGAACCTGAGGGGCACCGTTTTCACTCAGGGGGTGGTGGGACTCCAGGCCTATCTAACAACAGTGCCTGTGGGCTCACGTTATTTCTTTCACTGGAATCTTCCATGGAAAAGTAGAGTTGATCCGTGGAAACCTTATTCCTGTAGTTTAGAGGGTATGGGAGAAGGTATCCTGTCAAGGTATGTGAAGAGGGATTTACAGAGAGAGCTCCGCCTAAGGACATAGTTAAATGGAGAAACCCTAATCAGTTTTGTAGCAAGTTTTATAACAGAGAGGGCGGCACGGTGGCGCAGCGGTAGAGTTGCTGCCTCACAGTGCCAGAGACTCAGGTTCGACACCTAATCCTGGGGCAGCAACTGGCCGTACAGAACTAGTGTTAGTTGAGTTGAGTTTAGTTAATTGTCATCTGTACTAAGGTGCAGTGAAAAGCTTCTGTTGCGTGCTGACCAGTCAGCGGAAAGACAATACATGTCCTTCCTCAAATTAGCCTTGATTCCTTTAGCCCTATGAATTAAATCTATCTCTCTTGAAAACATCCAGTGAATTGGCCTCCACTGCCTTCTGTGGCAGAGAATTCCACAGATTCACAACTCTCTGGATGAAGACATTTTTCCTCATCTCAGTCCTAAATGGCCTACCCCTTATTCTTAAACTGTGACCCCTGGTTGTGGACTTCCCCAACAATGGTCGGTGAGCACTCTGTGGGCCAAAGGGCCTGTTTCAGCACTGCCTCTGTAAACTAAACTACTGTAAGCCAGCGGTGAGTCAGACAACCCTCTTCTTTGCTCTAAACAAAAGCTAACACATCCCCAAAACGGACAGAGCAGATATTAGCTATCAAATCAGTTGCCTGCGGCGGTAAACTTGCTTATGACAGCTTGAATAAACATTGCATTTCTCTGCCTTGAGCAGCGTGCGCTGACTAGCTCTCATTAGGGAAACCCATAGCAGATCAGAAGTTTACTTTATTTCAAAGCTGTTGTGTGAACTTTACAGAGGATTAACTTCAGTGGACTCTGATTTAAATTACATGTTTGAACAAAATCTCAATAGTTTGTCGAGTTACATACATCTGTTCGGAGTTAGTGGGAGCCAAGCAGCCCGTCTTTGATCTGCTCCTGATTTTTCTTTTGGGACATATTGGAGTTAATTTGCTTACACCGCAATTACACAGTTAAATTTAATATCCAGCTGAATTATGCTCCACCTTCCTAATGATAAAATGCGGCAGGTTAAAGAATCTTTGTTCAGCACACTGCGGATAAAAGTGCTTCGGTTTCTTGATATGGCTTGGTTCTTAACGCTGCTTAAATTCAAGCTTAGTGATGGTGGGGATTGCAATTCCAGCTGCTTTGTCGGTGTCTGATGTAGTGCTGAAAATTGCATCGATATCATTCTTCACAAGGAAACTTTAATCAAGGGCTGGTGGGAATGTGCGACAAGCTAACATAGGTTGAAGCAAATAATATCAACGCTATTCTTTTATAGAGATGCAGCGTGGAAACAGGTCCTTCGACCCACCGAGTACACGTCAAAAACATTTGGACAGTTACGTGGATAGGACAGAGTCATGGAGTCATACAGAGTGGAAACAGGCCCTTCGGCCCAACTTGCCCACGATGACTAATATGTCCCATCTACGCAGTTGGCCCAAAACCTATCCATGTATCTCTCTAAATGTTTCTTAAACATTGCAATAGTACCTGCCTCAACTACCTCCTCCGGAAGTAAAAAGTTACCCCTCAGGTTCTTATTAAATCATTCCCCCCTTACCTTAAACCTATGTCCTCTGATTTAGTGGGATATGCGTCAAATGCAAGCAGATGGGACGTGGAGATGGGGCATCTTGGTTGGCATGGGCAAGTTGGGCCTAAGGGCCTGTTTTCACTCTGCATACTCTGAGTCCATGATCATCGATCACCTGTTCACACTAGGTATATGTCATCCCACTTTCTCATCCACCCCCTACACACTAGGGGCAATTTAGGAAAGTCTATTAACCTACAAACCTGCAAGTCTTTGCGGTGTGGGAGGAAACCGGAGCACCCAGGAGATCACAGAGAGAACGTGCAAACTCCACACAGGCAGCACTTGAGGTCATGATCGAACCTGGGCCTCTGGCACTGTGAGGCAGTGACTCAAGCACTGCAATGGAGCAACTGGACATGTGTGTAGAGGAGAAGGGAATAGGGGGCTGTACAGACAGATTTAGATGAGGGGGGATGGAAGTGTCTTGGTTGGAGTGTAATTGTTGGTGTGTTTAGGTCAAATGGCCCATTTCCATGCTGTCATTCACTGTATGTAATCACTTTTGCTGATATATTTTTGATCATTTATGAGATATTTTGTGCAGCCACAGGAGATGACACAGGAGATGAAGGGAACAGACATGTTGTCCATTCTGGAATTTGGCAGATGCTGAAATCGTTTGATTGCAACAAATCACCCAAGGGAAAAAGAACACTCCCTGTTGTCCTTCAGCATTTAGAAAATAGAAAAATACAGCAGCCAAGCGGCACAGTGGTGCAGCAGTAGAGTTGCTGCCCAACAGCGCCAGAGACCCGTGTTTGATCCTGCTTATGGGTGCTGCCCTTTTTCCCTGTGACCATGTGGCTTTTCTCTGGGTGCCTTTGGAGTGTAGGAGGAATCTGGAGCACCCGGAGAAGAAAACGGGTTAATTTGCTTCTGTGAAATTGTAAATTGTCAGTAGTGTATAGGATAGTGTTAGCGCACAAGATGATCGCTGGTCAGCACCTACTCGTTGGGCTGAAGGGCCTGTTCCCACGCTCTATCTCTAAAGTCTAAAGTAAAGTCATGGGCAGACCTCCACCTGTCTAAAAGGCATCTGTCCATTCCCTCCCCAGACGCTGCCCGACATGTTGAGTTCCTCCAGCACTTTTCTTTGCTCAAGATTCCAGCGTCTGCATTTCCTCACATCTCCCCCTGCCTCTCCTTCCGTGGCCAACCTCCCAGGGTTTGCTCTCCATCCCAGCTGGATCATGAGGTAACATCAATATTTGCCTTCAGACCAGCTCAGTACACGTAGGACTTTAAACCAGAAATACAGATATCAGCTGCTTAAAGGCTTGAGACAAATTATTTGGATTGACTGTGCTTTGAAGGATGCTTCTTGGAAGTTTATTTATATTACAGGTGATCATCGCAATTTTCTGTGAACTTGGGCCTTGATGTTTGCTGGTTCTGGCCTCACTAACGTGCCACAGTCAAAAACAACTTTGCTCACAAAATCTCTTTCATCAAGAAAGTTCACACCAAGGGGAACAAGACTGCCTTGAACCTACAGAAAGATTCAAAGAGATTTTGCTCTGTTCCTTGTTTAACTTTGTATCTGCCGGCTGGCCCTCGAGGTATGTTTGGAGTGGCACAGCCTTCCAAGTGTTGTGCAATCCTGCACAGACTTCATGAAAAGGTCAGGAACAAAGTACTCTCACCTCTATCCACCTTTCACTTTAGCTCAGTTTAATTTAGTTTGTTAATGTTACGTTCCGAGGTACAGTGAAAAGCCTTTGTTTGTGTGCTATCGTGTCAAACAAGACTACACATGAATACAATCAAGCTGTCCACTGTGCACAGATGCAGGATAAAGGGTACAATATTTAGTGGAAGATAAATTCATCGGTGGCACGGTGGCGCAGTGGTATACCTGCTGCCTTACAGTGCCAGAGACGAGGGTTCGATCCCGACTACGGATGCTGTCTGTATGCTTTTTGCTCATTCTCCCCGTGACGGCTTGGGTTTTTTCCGGGTACTCCGGTTTCCTCACACACTCCAAAGACTTACAGACTTGTAGGTTAATTGGCTTTGGTAAAAATTGTAAATTGTGCCCCCAGTGTGTAGGATAGTGCTATTGTACGGGATGATTGCTGGTCGGTGTGGAATCAGTGGACCAGCCTGTTTCCGTGCTGTAACTCTAAAGTCTAAAGTCAATATAGTAAATTATGGCTACCATAGATACAATCTATTTATTGCATAACCAAGGATGTTCAGTATTCTGCAGGAGTTTATCAATGATCACCTCTTTATTTGATGCCCTGTAACAATACTATGTCATATTTCTTCTTTGCTATGTAGGTTTTGTTCCTGGGATTTTGTTCAAGGGCCTGAGGGATTGCACTTCAACCGCGTAAGGACCTAATGGAGGCCACATGCTGGCCAACGGGTGCAGCCATGTCTCAGTGAACATCAGTTCGGCATTTTGAGGAGGACCTCATCCATCACCCAGAGTTGTGAATCTGTGGAATTCTCTTCCACAAAAGGGAGTGGAGGCCAATTCACTGGATGTTTTCAACAGAGAGGTAGATATAGGAATGGCTAATGGAATCAAGGGATAAGCGGAGAAAGCAGGAATGGGGTACTGATTTAGGATGATCAGCCATGATCATATTGAATGGTGATGCTGGCTCGAAGTGCCGAATGGCCTACTGCTGCACCTATTTTCTATGTTTCTATGTCTATCACTGACAGGGATTTTCAGACCATAGACACAACACTGAGTTCATTCCAACAGAACAAAACAACGTGTTACAGTGCAATAACAGCCCAGTGTAACACACTTTCGATCATTTCAATACACTCTGTGCAACAAGCCAAGATATCACTCATAAAGTAGTAAGATTAAACGAAAACTTACCTGTTCGAAGTTTGATCTTTATTTTATGAGGAGTTACGATGAGGGATTACGTGAAGAAGCCCCGCCTGACGCTGGATCGGCATACTTCAAAGCAGCGGCATGAAAAACACAGAACCAATAGCCGGAGTAAAATAGTAAGGCCCAAAATAGACTAGAACTACCAGATGATCATTTACATTATGAGGGTTGGGAGTGGAGGGCACGTAATCCCTCATCGTAACTCCTCATAAAATAAAGATCAAATTTCGAACAGGTAAGTTCTCGTTTAATCTTACTATTTTACTTCGGAGTCACGTGAGTGACTACGTGAAGATTTTAAAGCTCTGTGTTTTTTATGTCGTAAATTCATTCCATACGACTCTCTGTTTAGTCAAAACAGTAGTGAGTAAATAGTATTTTAAGACATTGTTACAATTTATGTAATAAATCTTTTAACCATAAAAAAGAACAACTTTTTAAAATAATAACCCCTCTATCCCAGGGGAAAATTACAAAAAGAAAAATTGATAAATGATGTCAATGATAACATAAATCGATAATATAAATCGATAATATAAAACAAAGCAAGCATTTAAAGAGAACCCAGTACTGCGTGTCCAAATCCTGGCACTGTAACAGGTTTATTGTAGAACTTTGAAAATGTTTCTTCTCTACACCACCCTGCGGCCTCTAAAATGTTATCGAGTGGTACATCCTGTACCTTCGCTGCGGACGTAGCTGCCGCCCTAGTGGAGTGAGATTTAAACACATCAGTGTCTATTCCTGCTAGACCCAAACCTGTTTTAACCATCTAGAAATGGTTTGAACTGAAACTTTTATATGTGGCTTTTTGTGTGTTATCAATAACGCTTTCTCAGAACCTCTGAGATTTTTGGTTACCTCAATGTATTGAGTTAAATGCTTAACTACACACAATGTTTCATCAATAGGATACGCTTTAAACATTACCTTAATTCCAGTTCTCCCTGGTCTGCTTTGTTTGATCAGGTCATAAACAATGTTATCTGTAGTCACATGCATGCAATCCAACCGTAACAATTGCAAAGTTTGTACTCTTTGAGCTGATACCAATGCCATTAACATAACCACCTTAAATGTTAATTTCTGCAAAGACATTGAAGTAATTGGAGCCCATTGCTTTAGCAAAATGAGAACAATGCTAACATCCCAAATTTCTGTATATCTGGGCTTGGGAGGATTTTTATTAAAAATACCTTTCATGAATCGGGATACTAATGGGTGAGACCCTACTGAATCCCGATCATAAATTTGTCCTAAATAGGATGACAATGCACTACAAGCACAATTAATGACACTATAACTCAAATGCTCATCAAGTGTAGCCCAGCAAGGAACTCCAATACATTTGAAATGTTTGCAGTATGATAAGATATCTTTGACTGTGTACAAAAACTTCCCATTTTGTTATATGCGACATATATTGTTTTTTAGTGCTATTCCTCCAAGCTACATCTATGACAACCATGGTCCTGTCCAACAGTTCAAACTCTTGCAATGGTCTGGTCAGAACCTGCAGATAAACAAATTCATATGATCATGCAATGGGCGAATTTCTTTTGTTACTGGTTGTGTCAACAGATTGTCGCAACTGGGAATTGTCATACATGGTTCAACAATCATTTTAAGCATCAATGGGAACCATGACTGCGTAGGCCAATTTGGCACCACCAAAATGCCTTTGGCAGCGTCTTGCGCTATTTTCTTGGGACATTGCCCAATCAGACAGAATGGGGAAAAGCATAAAAGAATGTATTCCCCCAGTGTAGCGAGCATCCACCGCTACTGCCCCTGGATCGTGTTCCCAAGACACGTATTTGGGCAATTGGTGATTCAATCTAGATGCAAACAGATCAATGTCCGGTACTCCATACCGACTGACAATATTTTTGAAAATTTGTGGATTTAACATCCATTCTGTATTGTCTTTAAATATTCGTGATCTTTTGTCTGCCACAACATTGTCTCTTCCTGGGAGATAAATAGCTGAAACCAAATATTTTTACCAATACACCATTGCCACATCTGGTTACCAGATGATCACATGATCTGACACCACCCATGTGATTGATATATGCAACAGCTGTGGTATTGTCTATTTGTATATGGACATGTAAATCTTTAATGTAGAACAATAAGCTTTTAATCCATAAATGCTCCCAGTAGCTCCAAATAATTAATACCATATGTTTGGAGCAATAAATCCTCTTGGACAGCCCATCTGCCCCCGCAGCTGGTCTCATTATCCGTAGCCCCCCCATCCGAGAGAACATGCGTCAGTTTGCAAAAACACTACTGGCTGATGAACCAAAATGTTCTAAGCAGCTTGTGGAACATTCTCAACCCACCAATGTAATTCTGATAAATTTCCTTTGGCAATTACATTGGCCTATCAAATGGCCTGCTCGTTGAATAAGCGCTTGAGTTTTTGCCCTTTGAAGATTTTGGTAATGTAGAGGACCAAATCCCACTGCTGGAAATGCTGCTACCAACTTCCCAATAACCTTGGCAACTACTCGGTTGGAGGGATAAGGTTTGTTAATCAGGTTCTGACACACATTTGTCAATCTATCACCTTATCCATTGGTAAAGTTACCAACATGGTAACTGAATTAATCACAAACCCCAGATATTCCATGGTTTGGGATGGCTGTAACTTAGATTTTGTTGGATAAATCAGGAATCCCAACTTCTCAAACAAGCTTGGAGTTACTGAGACTGATTTTTCAGCTGACTCCTGATTAGCATTGACAATTAAATGTCATCTAAATAAGCCATACGATGTGTTTTTGTGCCCTTAGCAGTGCAAGTGCTGGCTTCAACAATTTAGTGAACAATCTAGGTGCTGAATTAGCATCTAGTTGCCCAATTAACCCATTAGGTAATGCTTTGTATTGCCACAGCTGTCCCATCCATTAAACTTTAAATACCTGCGAAAACTATGGTGAATTGGGACCGAAAAATATGCATCCTTCAAATCTATTGTAGCCATATAACAACCTGTTGATACCAGCTGCATTGCAGTGTTAAATGTGTCCATTAAAATGTTTATACTGGACAAATGTATTCAATTGTGTGAGATCTAAAATGATTCTACAACCCCCATCTTCTTTGGTCTGGGGAAAATATTTGATACAAATTGTTGTGGATCCTCTCCTGTTTTCTCAATAACTCCTTTTTCACACAAATTCTTACCCTCTTTGTCAATTTGATTTTTTCCCAAAAGCTGAAAACATCAAAGAATAATTAGGCTTATTCTGTCCCAATGGATCCATACCTTCTACAAAATCAATGGTAATTCCTAACACAGTATCTAATACAACACGATCAGCTGTTATACTGTCCCATTCATTATAAAACATTCGGAGTCTACCACCAATCTGAGGTTCATCCAAACATTCTTCTTTAATAGGATAAATTTATGTACCTCTCCAACTGGATGAAATGATCTCCTTTTCCCAATAAATGGGTGAACATTCGGCTGTGCTGGCTGGAAATTCTTCTTATCATACTCCTGCCTCGGCTTGTCCCAGCTCCAAAATCAAATCCCCTTTTTATATGGCCAGCCCTTCTCTGGCCAAAAGTGAAGGGTTTCATAAGGCCAATAGTTTTTGCCTCTTCATCCATTTCTTTAATTTGTTTAGACAAATTCTCTCCGAAATAAACCAGGAGTTTTAACATTGCTTGGCTTGCACAACCCTGCAAATCTTGAATGTGACAGAGGCCGAATGGCAATCTTCCTCATACAGTTAATCTCAAAATGAGTTGCAAAATAAAGCCAACATATGCTTCTAAACTTTGGTCATTCCACAACCTTCCACTTGTTTTCCAAAGGCAGTAATGCCAGCTGAAAACAGCTTGAGGACTCTTTGAAATCAAATCTCCTGCGCCCGCATCATCGATGACATTGGCGCCCAAACACCCGGATTCACCATAGGTACCTTCAATGAGGCACAATTAATAGGTGTTTTATACAATTCTGCTGTCTCAACCATAACAACTTTTTGAGGCGGGTGAGAGACCAAATAATTAATATTGGCCGCCTGGTTTTCTTCCATGGCCTCACCGCCTCCTCCAGGTATAGCAAAATTTGTGCCACATCAGGCACACCTGGATCAATATATTTGTATTGTGGTGTGTACTCCGGACCTCAATCACCACTTTCAGGGTCTGTCTCATACAGCCCTGGTACTCCTGAAACTTGTTCAAGGAGACTTCCTCCAGTCCAATCCCATGCACTGGAGTTTCAATTCCCAATTCAAACTGGCACCATATTCATGATATGGAACCCCCTCAGGGGCTGCCTGGGAATATTCTGGGTACTTAGACCCTTGGTTGATTATAGTTTGGAGCATTTCTCCATTTGATCCATTCTGAGCCAAAAGGCTTTTCTTTCTGGACCTTTAGAATCAGAGTCCTCAGAAACCTCAGGCCTTTCAGCTTTTCTTTACATTTTTTAGGGACTGGGTTTTCCTCCAAAGTTTCTGTTTGTGGAGCAATCAAAGCCTCACTAACGGGTATTTCAACGGCCACCGGTATCGGAACCGGCTCCGCAATAATCTCATGTACCGACTCTTCTCCCCGGGACGCACGTTTTACCCGCTGTTTTTTGGCTTACTCTATTTTCTTTCTAACTCCTCCTGGTTTACCCACCAGGCTATGGAGTTCTGAAACCCGCCCTAGAAACGAAAATCTCTCTTACCTGCGGGCCGGTTCCTTACCGCTGTGTGGAGCTGCGCTCTGCAGCTCTTTCTCTGCCGACAGCGACGACGTAATGCCGATCCAGCGTCAGGCGGGGCTTCTTCACGTAGTCACTCACGTGGCTCCGAAGTAAAATCTACGTTAATCCCATTCCATGCTTTAAACAAGAATTATTCCAGGAATGATTGGGTAACATATGATGAGCGTTTGAAGGCATTGTGCCTGTAATAGCTGGAGTGTAGAAGAATGAGGGGGGACCTCATTGAAACTTACCGAATAGTGAAAGGCCTGGATAGGGTGGATGTGGAGAGGATATTTCCACTGGTGGAAGAGTCTAGGATCAGAGGCCATATCCTCAGAATAAACAAATGTACCTTTAGAAAGGAGATGGGGAGGAATTTATTTAGCCTGTAGGTAGTGAATATGTGGAATTCATTGCTAAAGGTGGCTGTGGAGGCCGTTAATGGATATTTTTATGGCAGAGATGACAGATTCTTGATTAGTATGAGTGTCCGGGGTTATGGGGAGAGGGCAGGAGAATGGGGTTGAGAGGAAAAAATAGATCAGCCATAATTGAATGGCGGAGTAGACTTGATGGGCCAAATTGCCTAATTTTGCTCATTACTTATGAGCTGATGGCTTAATAACGGCAAAAAAACTCATACTTAAATTTTGGAAAAATGCACCCACACCAACGGTAAAAATGTGGATTTCAAATATGTCCTAAATGTTACACCTCGAAGACATGAGATTCGTCCTAGCAGGCAAATCAGACCAATTCCAAAAGATTTGTTCTCCATTTATCAACTTATTACAAGCATAGGGTGCAACATAACTTTGGAAACAAACGGTTTCAGGACCTGGTGAGGGGTGTGTAAAGATATGAAGTAGGTACATCCTTTTATCTTATCTTATTTACTTATATTTTCCTTTTTAAAATTTTTATTTTTCTTAGTTTTATTCTTCCTCGCGTTCTACATCTTTACGGGCTCTTTCTTTTTTTTTTTTTTTTTTTGACATTTCATAAGAGCCACATGAAACATCAGGCTGCCTTTTAAACCCATGTCCATAATGTTTTGAGTCTAATGGTAGCAGCTATGATATTGTGGCTTTTTATTGCATATTCTTGATAAAAAAAATCATTATACTAAAAGAAACAACAATTACAGCAAGGACCATGACAAAGTTAACATTCGATTGAATTAAATAAAAATTACAAAATCATTACTCCAACATTGATCAAACTAGGGCCACAGGTATGAGCTACATTGTTAAATTATGACAAAAATATTCTCAAGTGCAATAGAAATTAAAAGTAAATGCACAGGTAGTTAAGTTTTCTACAAAAGTACATACCGAAAATGTATTAATAACTTGTTCTTAGGGACAGAATTGCTTCTGCCAGATCCTCTTTCTTTTCTCTTTCTCATGTACTCACTATCTTATCTAACTTTCTCTATTTCTCTTTTTCTTCCTTCTGTTACTTTCCTAGTATTAAAGTTTAAAACAAGAAGTGGTACATGAAATGTATTATGTTATTTTTGGCTAATACTACTGTACTGTACATTACTTCTAATAAAGAGAAATTAAATTAAAAAAAACTTATGAACTGATAAATCACCCACCTATCAATAATGATTAAGTTGTTCGGGAGGGAATATGTAAGAAGCTTTCCATACATTTCTATCCCTGCCTGTGTTAAATTCCTTGAATGTAGGTTTTTCAAGGGCAACATTTGTCTGGTTTAAACTCTATGACGGGTAAACTGGATGGAGCAATGGATGAGTAAAACGTCACCCTTGATCAGGAAATCAGACAGCATGCCAAGTTTGTGCTGTTGTACGTCACAATGGTTTCTGTGTGGCGCTGGCACTAACCACACTCCTGAAACATGTAGAGTGGTTCATCCTCTGCACCAATGTCGAAACAAAGAACTACAGATGCTGCTGTACACAAAAAGGACACAAAGTGCTGGATTAACTCAGCAGGTCTGGCAGCTTCTCTGGAGAATGTGGATAGATGATGTTTCGGGTCAGGATCCTGCAATTAGCCTGTCCCCTCCACCACCCAACTACCCCTCCCCCTCCCCCCCCCCCCACTACTTTCCTTCTTCTGACTTCACAATCTTAAAGGGTTACACAAAAAGCTGGAGAAACTCAGCGGGTGCAGCAGCATCTAAGGAGTGAAGGAGATAGGCGACGTTTCGGGTCGAGACCCTTCTTCAGACTCCTTCACTCCTTAGATGCTGCTGCACCCGCTGAGTTTCTCCAGCTTTTTGTGTAACCCTCGATTCTCCAGCATCTGCAGTTCCTTCTTTAACACTTCACAATCTTAAATCCTGTCTCACGCCTATTGTTCTTATCTCTGACCTTTGTTCCAACCATTTGCCTGTCCAAAAATCCCCATCTCCTGCATCCATGTATTACCTGCCATGCTTTTTACTGCAACTCCACCTATCCAGCTTTCTCCTCCTCGCCCCACAATCAGTGGATTGAGACCCAAGACGTCACCTATCCGTGCTCTCTGGAGATGCTGCCTGACCCACTGAGTTACTCCAGCACTGTGTCAATATTGAAAGTACATTGGGACTGGTACATGGATGGGAAGGATTTAAAGGAATATGGGTCAAACGCGGGTAAGTGAGACTAACGTATATGAATACCTTGCTCAAGATGGACAGGTTGGACCAAAGGTGATTCTTTAACTCTACTCGTCATCTTCATAGGTTCTCAGAGCAAGTCTACTCCGCCATTCAATCATGGCTTATCTATCTTTCCTCTCAAACACATTCTCCTGTATTTGCTCCATAAACACTGACACCATTATTAATCAAGAATCTGTCAATCGCCGCATTAAAAATACCCATTGACTTGGCCTCCACAGCCATCTGTGGCAATGAATTCCACAGATTCACCACCCTTTAACTAAAACAAATCTTCTCCTTTATAAAGGTACATCCTTTTACTCTGAGGCTATGGCCTCTGTTGCTAGACTGTCCCACCGGTGGAAACATCCTCTCCATATTTACTGTATCCAGGTCTTTCACTATTCGGGAAGTTTCAATGAGGTATCCCCTCATCCTAAACTCCAGCGAGTACCAGCTCAGTGCCTTCAAACGCTCATCATATGTTAACCCAATCATATCTGGGATCATTCCCGTAAACCTACTCCGGACCCTCTTCAATGCCAGCACGTCCCTCCTCAGATATGGGGCGCAAAACTGCTCACAATACTCCAAATAAATGCCAGCATTGCATTCGCCTTCCTTACTACCGATTCAACTTGCAAACTAACTTTTGGGAATCCTGCACCAGCACACCCGTTCCTTTGCACCTCCAATTTCTGAATTTTCTACCCATTCAGGAAATAGCCTCTGGCTTTATTCCCAATACAAAATGCACCACTCCACACTTTGCTATGTTGTAATCCATCTGCAACTTCCCAGCCCATTCACCCAACCTGTCCCTGCTTCCTCTACATTACGTGGCTCCCCTAGTCGTGCCTGTTCATCTGTGGCTGATATTGTGGTCATCCAATACTGTATAGAAACACCAGCAAGAGAGAGTGCCAGTCTGAAGAAGGGTCCCTGCCCCAAACGTCACCTATCCGTGTCTCCAGAGATGCTGCCTGACCCGCTGAGTTACTCCAGCAGTTTGTGCCTTTTTATCCCTTATTTCTGCAATGAAGAGCCATCCCCCTTCTCCACAATGTTCCCCAGGGTCAGGTGGCTGAATTGTCCTCTTGGGAATAGGCAAATTCCTCTCGAGTTACATCGGCAGCTAACCCAAACACCACAAACACTAGCCATGGCCCACTAGGTGTGGAGAGACCCTTGTGCCAGTAATAAATGCATAAGCCCTTTAATTATATCTGGAAGGCATCTTATCAGTAGCAGGATATATCAAGTGTCACAGAAGTATGTCAAAGATGCTTCATGACAAAGTATAATTCGGCTTAGGTCTCGCGAAACAGATAATGCGTG
The DNA here is from genome assembly GCA_963514005.1 of Raja brachyura. The sequence continues at coordinate 37,898,138 of OY740792.1, forward strand.
TTAATATTTGCAATGGAAAATAGAACAAAAGCAGTTCTAGTTTTGACCTGTTTTATACAAGAGAAGAATGTACATGTTTGGGTTCAAATGCAACAGTACATGATTCATTCACAGTATCTACACCACTTAACTTGGGAGACTAACATTCAGATGAACCAAAAATCTGTCTCAGTGGTTATGGCGTAACATTACCAAGGGGATATCACATTTTCCACTGTACTACACATAATTCCTTCTTCCAAGAATGTAGATTATGACAGCTTTTATTGTTGAAAGGTGTTAATTATGCTGCATCTACAGTGCATTCAGAAAGTATTCAAACCCCTTCAATCTTTCCACATTTTGTTATGTTACATCCCCACAGCATGATGCTGCCACCACCATGCTTCACTGTAGGTATGGTATTGGCCAGGTGAGGAGCGGTGCCTGGTTTCCTCCAGACGTGACGCTTGGCATTCAGGCCAAAGATTTCAATCTTGGTTTCATCAGACTAGAGAATCTTGTATCTCATGGTCTGAGAGTCCTTTAGGTGCCTTTTGGCAAACTCCAAGCAAGCTGTCATGTTCCATCTGGCCACTCTACCATAAAGGCCTGATTGTTGGAGTGCTGCAGATATAGTTGTCCTTCTGGAAGGTTCTCCCATCTCCAAAGAGGAAATCTGGAGCTCTGTCAGAGCGACCATCTGGTTCTTGGTCACTTCCCTGACCAAGACCCTTCTCCCCCGATTGCTCAGTTTGGCCAGGCGGCCAGCTCTATGAAGAGTCGTGATGATTCCAAAGTTCGTCCATTTAAGAATGACGGAGGCCACTGTGCATTTCGGGACCTGCAATGCTGCAGAAGTTGTTTTATACCCTTCCCCAGATCAGTGTCTCGACACAATCCTGTCTCGGAGGTCTACGGACAATTCCTTAGTTTTCATGGATTGGTTTTTGCTCTAAAATGCACTGTCAACTGTGGGACCTTATATAGACGGGCACATGTCCAATCAATTTAATTTACTACTGGTGGGCTCCAATCAAGTTGTAGAAACATCTCAAGGATAATCAATGGAAACAGGATGAACTTAAGCTCAATTTTGAGTGTCATAGCAAAGGGTCTGAATACTTATGTAAATGTGATATTTCAGTTATTTCTTTTGAATGACTTTTCAAAAATTTCTAAACACCTGTTTTCGCTTCTTCATTCTGGGGTATTGTGTGTAGATTAATGATTAAAAAATGAATTTAATCCATTTTAAAATAAGGCTGTAACATAACAAAATGTGGAAAAAATGAAGGGGTCTGAATACTTTCTGAATGCACTGTAGGGGTGAAAGGGTCACTGACCTCTTGCATCTGGCCTCTGATCCGCAACCCTTTCCCATTCTCAGCTTGGGAATTGTGCCTGGAATTGGAAGTGATTCTTAAATAGAATTTGAAACATGGAAATGGAAGCAATTCATGTCTGCTTCTGCTTTTCTCTCTCATACTGGACCGAGGTTAAAATGTCAGCACGTTAGTTTTCAGAATCCGGTCTGCTTCTGTGACACGGTGACTTAAAGTGATAGAAACAGTCTTGGCTTGTGGCTGACCACACTAAAGGATGCCTCTGTCAGAATATCATTGTGTGTGCTTTTAAAAATAGTTCTGTGGATGGACTGACACATTAATTCTCTCTAAAATTACACCCCTTGCTTTTAGAGCCACCCACAGTTACAAATGTCCAGAAATTATTTGTATGTTTGTTCTTTCTACATTCCGAACTCCATATGGCAGCTTGTGTCCAGATTCAGGGACAGTTTCTTCCTCGCTGTTATCAGGCAACTGAACCATCCTACCAACAACTACAGAGCGGGCTTGAGCTACCATCTACCTCACTGGAGATCCTCGGACTGTCTTTAATCGGATTTTACTGGACTTTAACTAACACTAAACGTTATTCCCTTTATCATGTGTCTGTACACTGAGGACAGCTTGATTGTAATCATGTATAGTCTTTCCGCTGACTGATTAGCATGCAACAATAGCTTTTCACTCTACCTCGGTACACGTGACAATAATCTAAACAAAATTAATATGTACGTAAATCTTAGCAGCACAGTGGTGCAGTTGGTACTCTGCCTCACATCTCCAGAGACCCGGGTTCGAGCTTGATCGCAGCTGCTGATGGTATGGAGTTTGCACGTTCATCTGTGACCGCACGGATTTCCTCCGGGTGCTCCGGTTTCCTTCCACATTCCAAAGACATGTGGGCTTGTAAGTTTATTGGCTCGGTGTTGCCAAGCTGTTTCTTTCCATCAATCGATGAAACAATCCGATGAAGTGACCAATTAATGCTATTGAAACTTACTGTTGATATCCTTTTGCATCTTCTGGGATAGATGCAACGGAGACACTTAAAACACATTATTGTGTGGTCAAGATGTAACAATTATACCCCAGTTCTCTGCAAAGACTGCACAATGGTCTAGTCATTATATTACAGACTTGAAACTTAATTCTCATACATCACTGCAACTTTTCCCATCTCTCCCATACCTCAGCAATTAGATAATTCTAACTTCACAAGCAAGACCATGACTTCACTCTCACTTTAAAGAATGACAGTCCATTAATATTAAAATGTGAGATCAGCTCACAGATAATTTATTTGCAGTAACTCTGTTTAATACTTGATAAAATGAAAAATCCTTCACATTACACAATAGCCAGTCTGTATAGTGGTTTTACCTCAGCTTTTGTACATTATATAATTCTGGATTTTAAAATATGTGGAATTCTGTGACTGAGCGTTTGTTCAGCCTTCAGTATTATTAGTCTAGTTTGGAGATACAGTACGGAAACAGGTCCTTCACCCCACCGAGTCTGCGCCGTACACTAGCACTATCCTACACATTAGCGACAATTTTACAATTATCAACTTACCAAAGTTCATTAACCTACAAACCTGTACGTCTTTGGAGTGTTGGGGGAAATTGGAGTTCCTGGAGAAACCCACGCAGTCACAGGGATTTGCTGTATCTCTACACAAAACTAAACTAAAACTTAACTAAACTTAAACTAAAACTTAAAACTATCTAAACTAAATCTTAAACTAAACTAAACTGAACTAAAGAACACAAAATTCTGGAGTAACAGTGGGTCAGGCAGCATCTCTGGAAAACATGGATAGGTGGCGTTTCGGGTTGGGACACTTCTTCAAACCTTTCCCGATAAGACAGGCAGCGCATGTAGGAAGAGACAGGACATGAAGTGTCTTAGATCCGAAGCGTGAGGAGGAGTTGGGAGGAGGAATAAACTGTGGAAGATATACATGGAGGGGTGGATGGGAGGCATAGGGACAGAATGCTCTGCAGTGGGTGGGCCAGATATACTTGTAGGATTGGGCTCCTCTGTTTCACAGTGAGGTGGGATTCACACACAGGCCAGGAGCTGTAAAAACAAGCGGACTGTTTATTATTGTGACTCCACTGAGATCACTGCTGGAAGCTTCTTAAAACAACATCCAGCCTGAAGCACACTTTAACAGAGGCAGCGGCCTTACAACAACCTTGCAAACAACCCTGCATACAAACCCGTTTAAAAAGCTGCAGGAAAGTAGCCTTAAATGTATGAGGATTGGAAGGAGCAGGGGAAAGCTCAGGATCAAAAGAAGGGATGTTGATTTTAATTTTGTTCCTTAAATCTTAGCAGCATAGTGGTGCAGCTGGTAGAGCTGGTTCCACAGACCCGGGTTTGATCCTGACCTCGGGTGCTTTCTGTGTGGTCAGAACATTCTCCCTGTGCCTGCATGGGTTTCTCAGACAACGTCGGTTTCCTTCCACATCCCAAAGATGTGCGGGTTTGCAGGTTAATTGGCATTCTGTAAATTGTCCCTGGTGTGTAGGGCGTTGATGGGAAAGTTGGATAACTAGTATTCGATGGTCGACATAGACTCGGTGGGCTGAAGGGCCTGTTTCCATGCTCTATCTCTAAACTAAGAGATAAGAGATTTTTTGCATTTGATTCTTTAAGCTGGGGAAATAGAAGTGGTGTGGAAGAAGGATTAAAAGTCAGGCATCGATATAAGGAACAGCAGATGCTGGTTTTTGAAAACCAACACAAAGTGCTGGAGTAACTCAGTGGCGTCTCTGAAGGAGATGGAGAAGTGACATTTCAGGTCGGGTCGGAAGAACAAAATGTCATCCACCCATGTCCTCCGCAGGTGCTGCCTGGCCTGCTAATTTACTCCACCATTTTGGATTAGATGTCAGTCCATCACGGTAAAAACTCACTTGGAATTAGATTTTCATTTACTCAATCTGCCATCCAACAGGTTGCGAAAGAAACATGGCAGCAACAACTGAGGCACAACTCAGGGTGTGAGGAACGAGAGAACCATGGATTGGCATTCACAACCTCACCTGCCTCTTTTAGAGGTAGAAAACACAAGGCCAAAAGTGCATTGTCAGACGATTTTCAAAATCTAATGGAAAATCTTGTAAAGAGTGGTCCTGGCCTCGGTTCTACCTCAATGGAAACTTTCGACATACAACGCGGAAACAGGCCGTTCAACCCACTGAGTCCGCGCCGACCAGCGATCGCCCCGTACACTAGCACTATCCTACACAATAGGGACAATTTACAATTTTCACAAAGCCAATTAACCTGCCAACCTGCAGTCTTTGGAGCGTGGGAGAAAACCGGAGCAGCCAGAGAAAACTCACACGGTCACAGGGAAAATGTAGAAATGCTGTACCAATATGTCCCTTTCTCAGGATCGAACCCGGATCTCTGGCACTGTGAGGCAGCAATTCTGCCGCTCTGCCACCGTGCTGCCCCAAAGCTTTAAGCTATCTTTAATCGGGCTTTATCTTGCACTAAACATTATACCCTTATCCAGCATCTGTACACTGTGGACGGCTTGATTGTAATCATGTATAGTCTTTCCAGTGTACTTTGGTACACGTGACAATAATAAATCAATCTAAAGTATTCCTTTATATAAAGGTGAATTTTAGAGCTGAAGTTTCTAAACTTCAACCATAAATGAGATACGAGTGGAGTTATGCACTTAATGACCGACTTCCTTGTAAATATTTCTTGAACTGTGTTTAATTTATTTATTTCTTTTGGATTCAAACACAGATCCGGAGTGTGAAAGGATAGCATTCTGACCCACTGCACCAATCAGTGCCAGCGGTTACTTGTGATATTTTAGAATCCAAGCTCGCCATCCTTTCCTAATGTTTACAGAAATATTCACACAAAAAAAAACAAAAGTGGGTTTAGTTCAAGGGATTTTATGAATTTCCAAAAAAAATCTTTACACTCTTGCTAAAATCAGGACCTCCGTGGATGCAGTTCACCACAGACGAGGGAGGTATGTGGGAACTTAGGCCCTTTTAACCTCCTGACCGTACAATATTACACCCACCCTCTTCCACAACATCTTCTTAAATGGCCATTAATTTAGCCATGATCTGGATAGGTCTATCGGTGATTGGAGACCGGGGTGTCTGCGTGTTGAACAACACCAACCCCTCTACTTCCTTAGAAGGCTTAGGATGTGCGACATGTCTCCAACAATTCTCATCAACATCTACAGATGCGCCATGGACAGCATTTTATCGGGATGCGTCACAGCATGGTTTGGGAACAGCTCCATCCAAGTCCGCATGAAATTGCAGAGGATTGTGGACGCAGCCCAGACCATCACACAAACCAACCTCCCTTCCATTGACTTCATTTACACTTCACGCTGCCTCAGCAAGGCCAGCAGCATAATCAAGCACGAGTCGCACCCGGACACTCCCTCTTCTCCCCTCGCCAAACAGGCAAGAGGTATAGAGCAGTCCTGGGCTACTATCTACCTCATTGGAGACCCTCGGACTATCTTTAATCAGGCTTCATAAACTAACCTAAACTAAACTAAAAAACCTAATCCTAAACCAATCTAAACTAAACTAAACCAAACCAGTCTGAGGAAGGGTCCCAACCTGAAACATCGCCTATCCTTTTCTCCAGAGATGCTGCCTGACCTGCAGAGTTACTCCAGCACTACACAAGATTCCGACATTTGCAGTTTCTAATTACTCCATCAGTCTCTATTTCAGTTCTCACTGCAACAAAAACATCTGGAACGTGTTTTCCTGGGAATTGTGGGCAGTGAAGTGTGGTGACAATGAGCTCCCTCAACAGATGGCATATGCTTCCTGATCGCCCTGGCCTAATTACAGTGTGCGTCAGCCAAGAATTGCATGTTTCTAACCCAGTCAGTCCGTCCTTGGCAGTGCCAGTCTCTGCACGGAGTCTGTGGTGTCAGACACAGTGCCATATTCCCTCTTACACCTCTACCTCCCCCACTGCACTGAGGCCTAACGCAGCAGGGAGGCATTAGCTTGTATTGGTGTTATTTCATAGAGTCATACAGCATAGAAACAGGCCCTTCAGCCCAACTTGCCCATGCCACCCAAGACGTCCCATTTAATTAGTCCCACCTGCCTGCATTTGGCCCATATTGGGGCAGCACAGTGGTGTAGTGGCAGAGTTGTTGTCTTACAGACAAATCAAATTCCTCGAATGTTGTAAAACATACTTGTCGAATAAAGTATGATTATGATTAGAGCCAGGATTTTGCCATAAATGCCATGTGCCGTTTTTGATGATTTCAGGAAGATAATGCCCTTTTCACGATTGAGTGCCTGAATCAGTCTTTTTTTACCGTGTTATCCTAACTTACAAGAATATTTACACGACCGGGGTGAAACCCAGCTGTAAGTGGGTGTGAAGTGGTGCTTGGAGAGGGGTATGTGGGAAAGGGTCCAGTCTTTGCAGACTGGAGTCATGCTTTAAGTAGGTGTGAAGTGGTGATTGCGGAAGAGTAGGCAGGGAAGGGTCCAGTCTTTTCAAACTGGAGTCAGGCTGAGAGTAGGTGTGAAGTGTTGGTTTGGAGGGGGGGGGGAGGGAATGTGGGGGTACCAGGATTATGTTTCTGTTTATCGAACCTGCAGTAGAACTAGATCAAGTCATTGGTCAACTGACGATTGTCCAAGGGGGGGGGGGGTTATCCTCTTGGAGCTTGTGATTTCTTGCAAGCCCTTCCACACTGAAGAAGAATAATTTGCTGAGAACTTGCTCCTCATCTTCTCCTTGGCAGCTCTGAAACTTCTTCTCAGCTTGTACTTGGCCTGCCTGTAGAGGTCTGCATCCCCGCTCCTGTAGGATCTACCCCTGCAAGCGTCAAAATGCCTAAAGTCAAGTGAACACCTTGTAAAAAACTGAACGATTTGGTGAGAGTGTATGGGAGTGATATATTCTCTACAGCCAACCGTGTGCTCTTTTGCAAAGCATGCGAGAAAGCAGTGAATCATGAGAAGAAATATTTCATCTCCCAGCATTCACAGACAGCTAAACACAAGTCGGCGACGGAGAAACTGAAGGTAGGTAATATGCAAGCTTGTCTCCTCACAACATTTACTGCTGGCTCCAGTCGCAAATCTGAGTTTGAGTGACCTGTGCAAAGCATTCATTGATGCTGGAATTCCACTGTGGAAATTGGGAAACAAATCTCTCAGAGGTTTTTTAGAGAAATACAGAGAGGAACATGTACCGAGCGAGTCATCATTACAGAAAAATTATGTTGACAGCAACTTCAACATCGTTGTGCAGAAAATTAGAGATGAAGTTGCACGCAACAAAATAAGGATCTCAATAGACGAGACAACCGATGCTGTAGGGAGATATGTTGCCAATGTGGTCATCGGTACACTGGAGGCCGGTCAACCATCAAAGGAGTATTTGTCGACATCGGAAGTATTGGAGAAGTCAAACAGCTGAACTATTGCTCACTTGTTTACATCTTCACTTGCTGTACTTTGGCCAGAAGGTATAAAACACGAGGAAATGGCACAGAGATTCCGCTACCTCCTCTGCCCGTTTTGACTGGGTGGGGTACATGGCTTTCTGCTGTACTCTACTATGCTGCAAATTTTGATAAAATAAACTGTCAACTGTTTTGAAGAAGAAGAATCTGCTGCAGTCAGGATCGTCAGTGAAATCATGCAGAAAAAGTCCCTCCACCGCGAACTTGTGTTTATTGCTTTCAATTTCGCAAACTTCCCACAAGCTATCACTTCCTTTGAGAAACGTGGCGAAACATTAGTGTATAACATGCAGGTTTTCGACAAAGTAACTGACGATATTCGTAAAGTTCCTGCCGATGTAGATAAAGACATACAAGGAAAATGTGAGAGTGATTTTAGCTAACAAAGATCTTGAGGAAATACAAAACATCGCTCTCAAAGGTAGTTCTCAAAGGTAGTTGTTATGCTCAAGATATCAACATGAATATAGAGTTTGTAGTTTGTTTTGGGTATGCAACACTGACCTCAGCTGGGGTAGAAATATGTTTTTCACAAATGAAGCATATTTTGTCTGATAGACGACATAGTTTTACACCAGATAATTTGAAGAAAATGCTAGTAATTATGCACAACCAGGCAACTGGTCATTTAATGTAGTATACCTTTATAATTATCATCCACTGATGGCCCGATGCCTCCTTTTATCCGGACAAAACTACGAGAGTGCCACTTAAATCCCCCCAGGAAGTTCCCATGAAAAGATGGTGCCCAGGCTGCGTGTGGGGGCTGATCTAGACCTCATTGGGACTTCCGCAGCCAATCGGTGAGTTGAACTTGTCCAGTGCAGCCGGGGCTCTGTAGCTCCAACCCGGCCAGAGCCGGCAGATACGTTCCCATAGCTGACTTCCCAGGCCAATGTTGGGGTACCGTTGGACTCTCGGAAGCTGTGGCCTCTGTTGGTCCATCAAAATGGATAATCCAGAGAGGCTCTGGAACCAAGGATGCCGGAAAATCAGTGGTGGACCTGTATCTTGATAGACATGATTGGGCTGAAGAGTATGTTTCCATGCTGTATATGACTCTAAAACTCTCTATGTGTGAAATACTAGATATTGCTCATAATTCCACAAATGTTGCCTGACCCACTGGGTTCCTCCAGCACTTTGTGCTTTGCACAAGATTCCAGCATCTACAGTTCCTGTGTATCCAAGATGATTCAGTCTTTGCTTATTCATTGATCCAAATAGCTGCACTAATCATATCAAATAATGATGCAATTAGTGAGATATAGGAGAAAAAGTGTATTGATCAACATGATAAATGAAAACTGATTAAAAAAAAATAACAACAAGGAACAGCAGATGCTGGATTATACCAAAGATAGACAAAGTGCTGGAGTAACTCAGCGGGTCAGGCAACATTTCTGGAGAACATGGATAGTAAGTGATCAGTCTGATGATGAGTCACAATCCGAAACGTCAAAAAATCAGTCTGAAGAAGAGTTCCGACCTGAAATGTGAATAGATAGACACAAATGTGTTTAACATTTGTGTCTATCTATGGTTAAAAAAATGACTGACAAACTTAAGCTCAATTACAGAAGAGGCATCATGTAGCAAAATTTATCTGACAGCATAAATCAAATGCATTTTTGTAACCGGACACAACTGCCAAGGCAGAGATTCAGTGTTGGCACAGACATTCCTGTTTACTTTGGTTGGCCACATGTTTTATCAATCAGTGATTTAATCTATGGCGTGAAGATTGTTTAATAGACGTTAATCCCATCAGAGTTGAGTTCCCAGCGACTCCACAAATGATTCTGCTGAGACAGTGCATCTCTCTATCTGCACACTAAGCGGCATTATATACTCAGGAGTGTCCAGAGAAAACAAAAACAAGTTTGGATTGGTTTTCACGTGTGACATGCTTGGGGTGAATGGGGTTCAGACAGCAAAGAGACTTCCTGTAAGCAGTTACTTTAACATTTAATGGCACCCTGGTGCGTCTGGCTTGTGCACTATTGGGACTGGTGGAACAGGCAGATCCGTATTGGTTTATTATTGTCATGTGTGCCGAGGTACTGTGATATTTAGTTTAGTTTATTATTATCACGAACACCAAGGTACAGTGAAATTTAGTTTAGCTTGGTTTATTATTGTCATGTGTACAGCATGCTATCCAGTCAGCGAAAAGACTATACATGATTACAATCTAGCTCTGCACAGTATACAGATGCAAGATAAAGGGAATAATGTTTAGTGCAAGATAAAGTCCAGTAAAGTTCGATCAAAGATAGTCTGGGGTGCTCCAATGAGGTAGATGGTAGGTCAGGACCCCTCTCGAAAATACTTTTGTTTGCATGCTATCAGATTAAATCAGTCATACTATACACTCAAGCTACGCACAAATGCAACAGGTAGAGCAAAGAGAAAAATACCCGAGTGCTAAATATAGTTTTACGTCATTGTAGCGCAACAGTTATGGAGAAAAATTCCAGTGTCCGCACTGAGTTAGGTTGGAAGATCGGGGCTACGCTCCAATTTATGGGAGGATCATTCAGTAGTTTGGAAGGGATGCATGAGGATCCCTTTGCAATGTAGACACAACAAACTGCAGATGCTGATTTACAAAATAAGACACAAAGTACTGGAGTAAATCAATGGGTCAGCCAGCATCTATGAAGGGCATGTATAGGTGATTTTTCGGGTCAGGACCCTTCTTCAGATTGATTGTAGTAGGGGAGAAAATGCAGGAAGAGAGATGGTGGCAGGACAAAGCCTGGCAAGTGATAGATGGAAACAAGGAACTGCAGATGCGGATTTATACCAAAGATAGACAAAAAGTTCTGCAGGAACTCAGAGGGTCACTCAGCATCTCTGGAGAAAAAGGATGGGTGATGTTTTGGGTCGGGAACTTCTTCAGTCTGGATCGTTAATTTGAGCATCAAAGTTGATTTGTTCTGGAGCCTTCTCATCGTTTTACTGTAAGGAAAAGTTGGACATCTCGGATTGTTTTCTCTGGAGAATCAGAGATTGAGGGGAGACCAGATAGAAGTATATAAAATTATGAGAAGTGTAGATAGAGTATACAGTCAGAACCTTGAACCCAGGATTGAAATATTAAATCCTGGAGAGCATCGCGTTAAGGTGAGGTAAGATGTGAGAGACAAGCTTTTTTTTACACAAAGGATGGCGAGTGCCCGGAACGCCTGTCGGCCAGGGGCAGTGGTAGAAGCACATACAAAAGTGGCAATTAAGGGACTTTTGGATAGGCACGTGGATATGCGGCGGATAGAGGGATATGGATCATATGTGCAAGTAGATAAGAGTTGGACTTGGTATCAAGTTTGGCACAGACAATGTGGGCCGAAGGGCCTTTTCCTGCGCTGTATTGTTTCATGGTCTATGTTGGTCAAAGACTAAGTAAATGGGAATTGTTGATTTGGATGTGATCCAATTTCCCAGCCGGAATGCCAGAAGTATTGGTAATGTTTTGCAAGTTAGTCCACTGGGATATTCCTGTTTGAACAGAAGAACAGGAAATTGGAAAGTTATTAGGTTCATGCTGGAAGATGTGTGTGTGCGTCATGAAGATTACAGAAGTCAGATAGCGAGCAGGCCAGGCCAAATTAAACTAACTTTCATTAAGATGACCACTGTCGGACATTCCATTTGTCCCAGCCCTGACCTCCCGTGATCTGTTGAACAAAGCTGCTAAATCACCCTTTTAGATTTAGCAAAATTAAATGGGCAAAATGCTGACTTCATACCAAACCATTTCTATGATTTTGTTTTTTTTGTAAGAGTTAAGGGCCTGTCCCGCTTACGTGTCCTTGGCACGCAAATTACATGACCTCGTGATCGCGTTGAGGCGCACGGGCATCGTATGGCCGCGTGGGGCCAGTCCCACTGAGAAGCGCGGAGGGGTATGTAGTTGTGCGCGACATCGCGCGGGGCTCCGAAATTTTTGTAGCGAACAAAATCTTTGCGCGCCCAAGACTCTGGTGCGACGCAACGTCTCACCACTAACAGCAGCAGAAGCAGGCAAAGGATCGCTGAGCTCGGCCTGGCGCTCACGGCTGTTGTGGTCCGGATCCGCCCCCACTTCTGCTCCCTGAGCGGGGCCAAGGAAATTGAAGATAGACACAAAATGCAGGGGTAACGCAGCGGGACCGGCAGCATCTCTGGAGAGACGCAATGGGTGACGTTTCGGGTCAAGACCCTTCTTTCAGACTGAAGAAGAATCTTGACCCGAAACATCATACATTCCTTCTCTCCAGAGATGCTGCCGGTCCCACTGAGTTACTCCTGCATTTTGTGTCTATCTTCAAATGACGTCACGCCCTCCAGACGGCTGTGCGTACGCATGAAATCGCGAGCGACCTTCACGGGGCCAACGCGGTTCAACGCGACCACGCGATAACGCGACCACGTGGGCGTGTAATTAGCGTGCCAAGGACACGTAAGTGGGACAGGCCCTTTAATTTGTTACAAAATTCTACGTCTTAAATCGACACCTGTCTGGCTGTAAGGATCAATCTCCAACCACGTTTACGGAATACCTTGCACTTTAATGTAAAACGCCAATCAAGGAATCAATTACTCATGTTAAATCTCATCTTATCTCATGGAAAAAAAGAATCTGCAGATGCCAGTGTTAAAAAAAAAGGCACAAAGTGCTGGAGTAACTCAACAGGTCAGGCAGCATCTCGGGAGAACATGAATGGGTAAGATTTCAGGTCTGAAGAAGGGTCCCGACCGGAAACGTCTCCTATTGATGTTCTCCAGAGATGCTGCCTGACCTGCTGAGTTACTCTAGGTGTCCTTTTCTTAAAGATCTCATATCATTCTTCTTTTACATCAAAATTAGTTTAGCGAATAACAGGCATTAGCAGGATATAGTCTCCTTAAAAGTGTTCGATGTTTTTGAAGGAAAATAGCTGGATTAACTTCACTGCATTAATTTCAATGGGTATATCTGAACCTAGATTATCTCTCTTCAGCCATAAAGCACTACCACCAGTCTGAAGAAGGGTCTCGACCCGAAACGTCGCCTATCTCCTTTGCTCCTTAGATGCTGCTGCACCCGCTGAGTTTCTCCAGCTTTTTGTGTAACCACCATTCTCTAATCCATTGTGTGCTGGCATTTTCATCAGCTGCCACTGAATCACATCTGAGTAGAGTTCATAGGAAATTTCTTCCCCTTATTAGTTAGCATCAGACTATAAACCAAGATATCAATGCAGATTAGCATTCATAGAAACATAGAAACATAAAAAATAGGTGCAGGAGTAGTCCATTCAGCCCTTCGAACCAGCACCGCTATTCGATATGATCATGGCTGATCATCAAAAATCAGTACCCCGTTCTGGCTTTTTCCCCATATCTCTTGATTCCCTTAGCCCTAAGTGCTAAATCTAACTCTCTCTTGAAAACATCCAGTGAATTGGCCTCCACTGCCTTCTGTGGCAGGGAATTCCACAGATTCACAACTTTCTGGGTGAATACATCTTTCCTCATCTCAGTCCTAAATGGCCTACCCCTTATTCTGAAACTGTGACCCTTTGTTCTGGACTCTGGATTCAAGTCAATCACTACACGGTGCATGGTGTTGGGAATGACACCGGGTTTGTCAGTGTCCACGCCGACACTCACAGTAGGTATGTTACTAAACTTACCTTTAGCGGTGCTGCAGTTCGGCCGCTCCCCGTGTGCGCGACTTTGGCGCCTTTAAGCGGGGGGCAGGCTTAAAGTCCCGTTTTTCTTCAGACTGGGCAAATCGATCAATATCGGGCAATTTTGTTGCGGAAGAAAAATCACTCCGACATTTCATTAATGAAGGTATTTTTAAATTACGCTAGATTATTTATTATCTAGAGTAATTTAAAAATCACCTTCAAAAGCCGCGAGAGTCGACAACGGGAAGGATTTTGCGTAGGGGAGAAAAAAAGGTAAATAGTTTATTTTTATATTAAAAGTTGGTTTTTATGGAGGCTTTAATAATATTTTCATGTTGCGAAATGGGATCCAAAAAAAATGTATGAACCGGCTGTATTTTTTATACCGACTTCACAGCAAACCACAACGTTCCAATCCACCGCATTCCACTAAAACCCACTCGTTAGTTGATTTAAATGGTCATTAATTTACAAGCATTAAACACTAAATTCATTCAATTTGGCCCAGAAATTCATGAAAATGAGATTTAAAAATGATGTTATATTGTGGAATATTGTGTGAATGTTATTTGGACACTTAGACAATTTAAAAAAAGTTTATCTTTTCTTAAGAACTGGATAGATGTTTAGATCTACTCATTGAATTTTGTAATTAGCTACAATTAGATAACTAACTAATTATATGCTTTAATTTCAGGCATCCAAGTAAGCTGGTTTCATATTTGTTTCAGAATGCTTCAATCTATAATAACTGAAAATTTCATTGAGTTTCTTAAAAATTAAGTTATGGGCTTTTAACGGTTCTAGATCACAGCTTTTGAGTTAAGTCAATTGAAAGGCAATTGACTTAATTGACTTAAGGCAAAGACAAGATGCTAATTTCTGAGTATGAAAATGGTCATAACTTTCTTAATACTGAAGATATGAAAGTGAATTAGGTGTCAAATTAAACTTCTTTTTATGCTTTATTTGATGGGATAAATTGCAGACTTGATTTTTTAAATCTCAAAATTTTGTAACATTGCTACTCACAGTAGGGTGAACTCGTGTGATATGTTTTATTTACAGTGTCCAGAGCTGCAATGGGGGCGCTGTCCCTCATCATCAAGGCACATGTCCTGTGGCACTGACGATCTTAGTTCCCGGCAGCTCAGTCCTGGTCTTCAAAAGCGGCATGGTGAGCTCAGGCTTCTCCCTACAGTTTACGCTTTCCTCGAGAGGTGGCACGGGCAGTCTCTGGATTATCCAGTTGGCTCCAGTTTTTGTTTCTGTGGTCTGGACGCAGTCCCTCATTTTCTGTGGGCAGGCAGAGGCACTGGCCCCTCAGGCTAGACCCGGCCACTCAGTGTTAGCCTCAGTAAAGGCTCTGGCTAGCCTAGGGCAAAGATCTTAGAGCAGAGCAAGATGGTCCACTCCTGTAAAATCTAATGGACCTTGGTCTAGGGCTTCTTCCCAGCAGCTCAGCCTTGACCACACAGTGGTGCTGGTGGTCTCAGGTTTGTCCCAATGGCTCAGTCTTTTCCAAACCAGTGACACGAAAACCCAGCTGGCAGAGAATCCCCCCTCTTTCCTTTCCATCTCTTTCCTTTTTCTTTCCCCTTTTTTCTTCCCCCCCCTCTTTCTTTCCCCTCTTTCTCGAATACCTGGGTTTTATAAGGAGGAGGCTGACAAGGTTCATGTGGCCAAATCAGGTTTGGCTAATTGGTGGCAGGTGTTACCAGTGGGCCTGGGGACGGGCCTCTGCTGGCCTGTTAGTCAGAGCGGCAGCCCAGGGAGCAGGCGCTGTCACAGGTAATAAAAGTCTTCCTCATTGCAAAATAGACTATAATATGGATGACCAAACCAATGGAATTTGTGCTTGTAACATTATGTGCAAATTGTGTTACGAGTTCGTATTTGTTTCATGAACAGAAATTCTAGCAATAACGTGAAATGGATGGCTTTAACATGAAACACAGAAACGTAAAGTGCATGAGCAGGCCCTTCAGCCCACAATGTCCATGCTGTACATGCTACTAAGGTAAACTAATCTTCACTGCCTACACATTGCCCAAATCCCTCCAATCTTTAGCCTGAAGAAGGGTCCCGACCTGAAACATCACCCATCTTTTTTCTCCAGAGATGCTGCGTGACCCACTGCGTTACTCCAGCACTTTTTGTCTACCTTTGGTATAAACCAGCATCTGCAGTTCTTTGTTTCTACTCACTGTTGGAGATCGATTTTGACTCTATCTTAATACATCCAGAATTTCTCTCTCCTCTTACAACCCTTTAATTGGTCCACTCTTTTAAAACACATTTAAATACAGTTTCCTATTCCCTTAACTGGAATATTCCATCCATTTGCCAAAGCCTTCAACTGGATCTAATAAAAATGATGTAAGTGGGCGAACAAATGAAATTGAAAGATAATGATAGATTGAACAGTTTGGGGAAAAGGGCAAACAAATATTCAATTGAATTAACAGCTCAATTCCAATTATCACAATATCTGTGCCGGCCCTTTTTGGCCAGTCTTGCCTGCTCCTCTTTGGCATCCCTCCACAGATCGGAATTGTGTATTTTCTCAGACATAAACCTCGGGCTAGAGATTCCTCTTGTTATTGAAGGGGGGGGAAGCAGACATTTCAAACATAATGTGTAACTTGCCACGTAAATCTTCGTAATGAAAGATTTGCCTTCACGCACATTCTCTGTCTCAAGATGTGCAAAAGAAAGTTGGAAAGGCTGAGGTTTTTCCACTGTTACTCTTAAGAAAATGTGCCAGTCAAAAGGAAGCTGGCACATGCACAGGGTGAAATGTCTCTGGTGCTGTAAGGCAGCAACTCAACCACTACGCCACTGTGCCGCCCTATTGGTAAAGATATTGGTAACATTTAACACAATATCTAAGGAAGGTACATTGCTGTCAATTTTCTTATTGAAGTGCAGTCACTGATGTAATGTAGGAAATCCAGGAGCCAATTAGCCTACAGGATGGTGATAGCAGCCAGATATCATCCAATAGGACTGAGGGATACCTAGTCCCAACCTTTCTCCTCTTCCTCAAAATCTGAGGGAACTGATGAGGTCTCAGTTTAACGTTTCATCCAAAATGAGGCCTCTACGAAGGTCATATTTTCTCAACACGCGATAGTACCTATAGTAGGCTCACGTTTCTGGGAAGGTACTTGAAAGCAGAACCTTCCAACTCAAATGCTGGCTTGCTGCCATTTGAATTACAGGCAAGGGTTGTGTAACTCTTAGTGAGTCTGGTTTCACAGTTCCATTGCATTGCAAACTGCATTGGACATTCACTTCTGTTAAGAAAACACAAAATGCTGGAGTAACTCAACGGGTCAGGCAGCACCTCCGGAGGACATGGAAAAGTGACGTCTCAGGTTAAGACCCTTCTTCAGTCTGACCTGCTGAGATAGTCCAGCCCCCAATGAATTAAACACCTTCTTTGCCTGCTTTGAAACTGGCAACACCACCTGGAGAGGAACAACCCTGGCTAGAATGGAGGGACAGGCCTTAACACTGAGCACTGAGGAGGTATAGTGCGCTCTGCGTAGGATCAATCCACGGATTGGAGTCCAGGGTAGGGTACTAAAGGACTGTGCTGTACAGTTGGCGGAGGTATTTACGAGGATCTTCAACCTGTCTCTATCTCTGGCAACGGTCCCCAAGTGCCTGAAGACAGCTACCATAGTGCCGGTGCCGAAAAAGTCTAAAGTAACCAACCTGAATGATTACCGCCCGGTTGCCCTAACTCCAATACCAATGAAGTGCTTTGAAAGGCTGGTCCTCTCCCACATCAAATCCAGCATCCCTGCATCATTGGACTCTCATCAATTTGCATACAGGGCAAATAGATCCACAGAGGATGCCATCTCTGTGGCTCTTCACACTGTCCTGACCCACCTGGAAAGACAGGGCACCTACGTGAGGATGCTCTTCATTGACTGTAGCTCTGCCTTCAATACGGTCATCCCGACCAAGCTCACCACCAAACTCCACCAGCTAGGCCTCAGCTCACTGATATGCGATTGGATCCTGAATTTTCTGATGGAGCGACTGCAGGCAGTGAGACTGGGGCCGCACCTGTCCTCCACTATCACCCTGAGCACCGGCACACCACAGGGCTGTG
Source organism: Raja brachyura (assembly GCA_963514005.1). Next base: position 37,915,769 of record OY740792.1, read on the forward strand.
TACTGAGCCCCACGCTCTACTCCCTCTTCACCCACGACTGTGTCCCTGCATTTGACAACAACAGCATTGTCAAATTTGCAGATGACACAACGGTGATCGGGCTGATCACCAACGGTGATGAAACAAACTATAGAGCGGAGGTGCAGAACCTGGCGGACTGGTGCTCACGGAACAACTTGTCGCTAAACACCTCCAAGACCAAGGAGCTGATTATCGACTTCAGGAGGTCACAGAATGGGGAATACACCCCAATCTCCATCTACGGAGACAGTGTGGAGAGAGTGTCCAGCTTCAAGTTTCTGGGCACTCACATCTCAGAGGACCTCACGTGGTCCACCAACACTGCTGCGCTGGTCAAAAAGGCACAGCAACGACTGTTCTTCCTAAGAACATTGAAACGGATTGGTCTGCCCCAACAGCTGCTGACAACCTTCTACCGCTGCACGACAGAGAGCACACTAACGTATGGCATCTCTGTGTGGTATCTCAGCTGCACGGAGGCGGAGAGGAGAGCTCTTCAGCGCATTGTCCACAGAGCGCAACAGATTGTTGGGACACCGCTACCAGCCTTGGAGGGCATCTACCACACACGGTGCCTCAGGAAGGCCGTCAGCATACATAAGGACTCCTCTCACCCTTGTAATGGACTGTTCGAACTACTCCCTTCCGGCAGACGTTACAAGGCCTTCTACGCCCGCACTACCAGACTCAGGAACAGCTTCATTCCGAGAGCTATAGCGGCTCTGAACCGGCCCTGCTGAGTACCACCCCCTCCCCCCCCACCCCACCCCCATGGACTGTCTCCCCCGGCCTCGCACTTTAGTCTGTGTTGATGTTACTGGTCAAATGTTCGTTTTTACAAACCTTGTTCTCGAGGGTTGCTAACCAAAATCTCGAAGTTGCAAACCAAATCTCGTTGCACTTATGTGTAATGACAATAAAAGATATTATTATTATTATTATTATTGTGGGGTTTTTTGTAAACCAGCATCTGCAGTTCCTGTGTCTACGCATCTATTGCAAGTTTTTTTTACTGCACAGACGGTTGTGGGTTCCTGGAACGTGCTGCCAAGGGTGGTGGTGGAGGCAGATACAATAGAAGCGTTTACGAGGCTTTTAGATAAGCACATGGACATGCAGGGAATGAAGGGATATGGATTACGTGCCGGCAGGGGACATAATCAATAGTCAAGAGAGTTTTACTGTTTTACTGTCATATGTCCCAAGCAGAACAATGAAATGTGTACTTGCAGCAGCATGACAGAATATGTAAACATCTTACATGTTTAGCATGGATAATGGGGACCGAAGAGTCTGTTCCTGCACTGTACTGTTCTATGCTCTATGTTCCAAGTAGTTTTCCACTTCTGACAAATTGCCCCCAGCCTCGAGGGTGAGCTCTGTTTCTCTTTCCACAGATGCTGCCTGACCTGGTGAGTATTTTGAGTATTTTCCTGTTTTTACAACTTAAGTAGCATTCAGCTTGAAGACAGACGTTTATTAACTTAAACTTGTTGCAAGATGCACTGTTCCTTGGTTCAACTGTTCGGTGACACTCATACTCAGCACGGTAAATTAACGTGTCGGAAATCAGCTGACATCGCTCCATTGTGTGGCTACATTGTCCTCATGCTCTGGTGATTGATGTAATAGTAACTTAGCTGGAGATGGGTTATAAATGTGATGTGTGATGCTGCCTTAAGTATATCCAGTTAAACTCAAGAACATGTCTTTATTTCTTACCCTTTACCGCAAATGTTGTGGTAGTTATCTCAGCCGTCTGGGATTTGTGTTAGTCTACAACAGGCCTGAGGCAGCCTTTAGTTTAGTTTAGTTCAGTTTAGTTTAGAGATAGAGCGGAGAAGCAGGCTCTTTGGCTCACTGAGTCCGTGCCAGCCAGTGATCCCCCCCACACTAACACTACCCTACACCACACTAGGGACAATTATACCAAACCAATTAGTCTACAAACCTGTCTTTGAAGCATTTAAGGAAACCGGAGCACCCGGAGAAAAGCCACACAGGTGACGGGGCGAACGTGCAAACTCCGTACAGACAGCACCCTAGGTCAGGATCGAACCTGGGTCTCAGGTGCTGGAAACAGCAACTCTACCCTGCGCCACCGTGTCACCTTCAGCTTCCAGGTAAAAGTGCGTCCACTGTGCCGTGATTAATGCCTTGTCGAGTTTAGTGATTCAGCACAGTTGTAATAACAAGGGACTGCTGGAGTCACTCAGTGGGTCAGGCAGCCTATCTGAAGAATAAGGATAGATAACATTTGAGTGTATTGGTGGGGGGGGGGGGAATATAAGCTGGGAGAAAAGAGGGGTAGGACAGAGATTGACCAGTAATAGGTGAACACAGGCGAGTTTGCTTTATGATATTTGGACAGCATGTCATCAAACATGTGTGGGTTTGTAGGCTGATTGACCCCCTGTAAATTATCCCTAGTGTGTGGGGGGTGGATGCAAAAGTTGAATAACAGAGAAGTAGAGTGAACAGGCGATCGATGGTCAGCGTGGACTCAGCGGGCCCTAGGACCTGTTCCCTAGCTGTATCTTTTAATCAATCAAGAAAAAAGTAAAATGTTGCAGAAGAAAACACGGGATTACCAAGGACATGTGGACGCAAGGAACTGCAGATGCTGAAGAAGGGGCTTTATTGGACATGTCATTACACGGACCAGGGAGCGTTGTGCCGCTGGAATCGACTCTTTGCCCAAAGGCCTGTTTCTTGTGCACTCTGCTATCATGTCAATTACATCAGAGATGGGTGTCAGTGGTGGGACGAGTGGAGGGGTGTATTGGGTCTTGGGTAGAAGCAGCTATTGGGGGTAGAAGAAGTTAAGCTTATAGTTAAACCAAAATTGCTTTAGGAATTCAGCACATCAGGCAGTATCTGTGGAAGGAATGGACTGACTACTACATTCAACCTGAAGAAGAGTCCCGACCTGAATCGCCACCCATCCGTTTTCTCCAGAGATGCCGCCTGGCCCGCTGTGTTACTCCAGCACTTTATGTCTATCTGCTGAGATTAGTGTTGTGTAGTGTTCAAGATATTGATGTAGAAATAAGGAACTGCGGATGATAATTTACAAAGGAAGCCACAAAGTACTGAAGTAACTCAGCAGTATCTATGGAGAACATGGGTAGAACATGGATGGGTGACCCTTCTTCAACTGATTGTAGTAAGGAGGTGAGAAGGTGAGGGGGGGGGGGGGGGGGAGTTAAGCATGAAGGTTGCTGGGAAGAGGCTGTTAGCTGTTCTTGAACATGGACTACTAGCCCTTCCCCACTAGTCTTTGCTGATCCACACTCCCCGCCCACGGTTATTTAGTCCTCTTTATTTTGGAATATGATTAATCTCCAAATCGTTTGTTCTGTTTGAAAGGGAATAAAATTCAATGACGTGTCCGTGAACTCACGGCCATTGCCTTTTGTATATTGTCTGGACAGGATCTCCTCTCTCATCTCCAGCGACAAAGACTTTCTCTGTGCAGCAAAACCAGAAGCAAATTCATACTCCTTCACACTCCTTTCATATCCACTGGCTATTTTGTGAGACGTGGCACTCAGAAGTTCCACACAAGCACAGGTTTACTTTTTGGACACACAACAATATAAATCCTCGAGTAATAAGCAAATCCAATGCCTGCTATGTTCTTTTTTTTCCCCCACCTTTGTTTACATATTTTATCCTAAAGAGTAATAGTAAATTAATTAGCATTTCTGGACATTTTGACAAATGTTTAATGGTTGTTTTTACTACCATACAAAAATAAATTCAGATTAGAGGCTGCAGCTGCTCAACTTTGGCAGTAGCTTGCATAGTTTAATCATTCCCACTTTTGTTTATTAATGATAAAGGCCAAAGATCCGATCAACGTTCTAAGCGGACCTCTCTGATGAATCGGAGTTACTGATGGTTTCCAACTGCAGATGTGCTGGTTGGCAGAAAAGGATACAACGTGCTAGAGTAATTCAGTTGGTCAGGCAGCATCTCTGGGGAATATGGATAGGAAATGTTTCAGGTTGGGGCCCTTCTTCAGCCTGATGAAGGGTCCCGACCTACTACGTCACCTATCCATGTTTTCCAGAGATGCTGCCTGGCCCACAAGTTACTCCAACACTTTGTGCCGTTTTGATGGCTTCCTTGCGGAATGTGACTGTCAGAAAAAATATTGAGCTTTACAGACAATAATAGACACGGCGGCGAGGGGGGGTGGGGGGGGGGGGTAGGGTGGGAGGTGGTCGAACTGGAGATGGAAAATAAACCAGACTTGCTCTAGTCTTTTCTTACTTTCAGTTCTTCTACCACTTTCGTTCTGAAGAAGGGTCCCGACCCGAAATATCTTTGGTATAAACCAGTTATTTGTTTCTTCAAAATGTTGAGCTACTTTTGTTTAGTGGCTGAGGTAATTCAAAGGAATTTCTTGGAAGTTTGTGGAATGAAGGGGTGGAGGATGGGAAGGTTGAACCAATTTACAATCTTAAGCAGTCGCATTTAAAAGCTTTCACAAAACACGTATACTTAAGGAATGCTGTCGAAGTGATAGCTATGGTGATCTGATGGAGTATTTCACAGAGTTAACAGTAAGATGGTTTTATTAACAGTCTCACTACTTCCTGGCCACAGGACAGTGAAACACAAGATACTGTGAACTCAAAAAGGAAATATGGACTGATTATAAGCTTTGGAACAGTTCCTGAGATCATTTTCATGGAAAGAAAGAAATATTATTTGGTACAAACCCAAGTTGTCTCCATGCCACTGAACTGCAGGAGGGAACTGTACTTTTATTAGATCATCATAAATAGTCTGGTTCCACTCAGCTCTGAATTTTGGTGGTCCATCTTAGTTTAGTTTAGTTTATTATTGTCACGTGTACCGAGGTACAGTGCAAAGCTTTTTGTTGCATGCTAACGAGTCAACGGAAAGACCATACTTGATTCCTTTCAAGTCATCCACAATGTACAGATACAGGATAAAGGGAATAACATTTAATGCAAGATAAAGTCCAATGGGATTCTGGGTTCAATTTCATACGGATCCTGAAACATCTAGGTAGCACAATTAGATACTATCACAACATTTAAGACATATTTAGACATGTACATGGATAGAATTGGTTTAGAGGGATATGGGCTAAACGCAGGCAGTGGGACTAGTGTAGATGGGACAGGCTGCTTTGTATGAGCAGATTGGGCTGATGGGACTATTTTCACTGTATGACCCTCTGACTCTATGACACAGTAGCAATAGGATGGCATAGTGCCGCAGCTGGTAGAGCAGCTGCCTCACAACGCCAGAGACCCAGGTTCGATCCTGACCTCGGGTGCTATTCGTGTGTGAGGTTTGCAAGTTCTCCCTGTGACAGTATGGGTTTCCTCCGGGTGCTCTGGTTTCTTCCCACATCCCAAAGACGTGCGGCTTTGTAGGTTAATTGGCCTCAGCAAATCACCCCTAGCATGTAAGATGCGAAAGTAGGATAACACAGAATTAGTGTGAATGAGTGACCTATGGTTGGTATGATCTCAATATGCTGAAAGGCCTGTTTCAATGTTGTACCTTTCAACTAATTGAATCATACATTGTTAACAGTGAAGCAAAGCAGGCAATCTGTTCCATTCTGTTGAATGTAGGGTCACACAGCACAGAAACAGGCCCTTCAGCCCAACCTGTCCATACTGACCATCAAGCACCCAAATGGGTCGCTTCTACATTGAACTGCTGAAAAGGTTTTTAAACTTACAAAAATCAGAAGACTGGTCCCCGAGCTGGCTCAGAACGACACATATCTGTAGTAGTTTAATTCCAGCACAGACACAGGCCTCTTGGTTGTTGACTTTAAAGATCAGAAAGGGCAGCACAGCGGTAGAGTCTGCGCCAGAGACCCGAGTTCGATCCTGATCTCGGCTGCTGTCTGTGTGGAGTTGGAGCAGCCGCCGAGTTCACGATCGAACTTGCCGAGACTTCACTGTCTGTGTGATTCAGCGGGTCTGGAGAAAATGGACAGGTGATGTTTCAGGTTGGGACCCATCTTCTCCAGAAATGTCTCAATGTTGGTGCCATATCTCAGAGGGACCTCAGTTACAGACACTTCAGATCTAACCACATTTTCATGCTGCTGGAATTAAAAGCTTTGGACAAAGTGATTACCAAGCACAGAATCGATATTGCTTTGTAGGCACTGGAATCTTGAGCAAAACACAAATTGCTGGAGTAACGCAGTGATTCAAGTAGCATCTGTGGAGGGAATGGACAGACGACGTTTGGGGTGGGGGCACTTCTTCAGACTGACGTTTTGATTTGTTTAAATCTACAGCATAATCCATATTCCACAGGGAGGCGCTTCAATGGCAGCCTCGTCTGCAGCCTGTCTGTCCTTTTCGTCTGTTTGTTGTTATTTTTAGTGTGTTTAAAAAGTATGTGTTAATGTTCTTTGGTTTGTTTTATTTGGTGATCGGGGGTCAGGGGAAACTTTTTTCCATTCTCTTACCCTGCCAGAGATGCGATTGCTTTCCGGATCGTATCTCTGGTCGCTCTGCGGCCTAACATCGTGGAGCTGGAGGCCTTGCTAGGGACTGACTTTGAGCCCCACCACGGGGCATGGACTTACCATCAGAGCCGATTCCTTGCCTGGGATCGATGCTCCAACCGCGGCCTGTGGACTTTAACATCAAGGAGCTCGCAGCCTCGGGTAAGAGACCGACGTCGGGAAGTTCTAAAAGCCGCACGACGTTCAACTAGTCCCGACCCCGAGACACATCGGCCAGCGCGGGGGAGCCGAGATTCCCCCCCCCCACCGATGCAGGAGCTTGATCGCCCCGACGTGGAGGCCCGTCGCCGGCTATGGGAGCAAGATCGTCCCATCAACAGAAGGTTAGAGGCCCGCCACCGTTGGAGGACAAAGAAGGGAGAGATTGAACTTTTTTTCGCCTTCCATCATTGTGAGGAATGTGGAGGAGTCGCTGTGGTGGATGTTTATGTTAAAATGTATTTTGTGTGTTCTGTTGCTTTTTATTGGTATGGCAAATCACATTCCTTGTATGTTGCAAAACATACTTGCCTAATAAAGTATGATTATGATTATGATTATTATGATTATGATTCCTTTGAAAGAAAGTTTATCTTCCCAGAAGAAAAACACTTATGTCAAAAACGCTGTTGCCAGAAACTAACTGATCCCAGACCAATCGAGGGAGAGGAATTGTTTCTGAGTCATGGACTTTAAAAACCACAGCAACAAGCTATAAAAGTCAGCTCAGTAATTTTGCAATATTCCATATTAGTAGTTACACTGGGACAATGCAAGTTCTTCATCAGAAAACGCCTTGTGCTTTGGACCTGAGAAATACCTTGCACTTCTAATTGTAACCCTTTCCATCTTTAAACGGCATTTACTCTGGGGCAGCACAGTGGCAACGTGGTAGAATTGCTGCCTTACAGCTCAGAGACCTGTGTTTGATCTTAACTCCAGGTGCTGGCTGTATGAAGTTTGTACGATCTCCCCATGACCGTGTGTTTGGTTCCCTGTGGGTGCTCCGGTTTCCTCCCACATTCCAAAAAACGTGCAGGTTTGTAGGTTAATTTGACATTGGTAAAAATTGTAAATTGTACCTAGTCTGTAGGATAGTGCAGCGATCCCTGTAGTATGGGGTAGCTCGGCACGGACTCGGTGGGCCGATGGGCCTGTTTCCATGCTGTATCTCTAAAACTAAAAACTAAAGAATGGAATGAGGTTTACTCTGTATTTTCTGCACCAGCACACTGTTGTTTTACACTACTTTTCACAGACATAGAAAGAGGTAAGGGTACACAAAAGGCTGGAGAAACTCAGCGTGTGCAGCAGCATCTAAGGAGCGAAGGAGATAGGCGACGTTTCGGGTCGAGACCCTTCTTCAGACTTCAGAAAGAGGTAACTTGGCCCATTGAGTTAATGCTGGCTTTAAGGACATTTGTAGCAATACTATTTTCTGACATATTTCTTTGTAAGCTATCCTCTCTCATTATCTGCACAATGTTAGCATATATTATCTGTTTTCATCATAAAGCATATTACTGCTGTGAGGAATGAACAAAGGCTGGAAAAACAAAATATTTTTGCAAGTGTCCTGTGTAGTTTAGTTTAATTTAGTTTAGAGACACAACATGGAAACAGGCCCTTTGGGCCACCAAGTCCATGCCTCCCATCAATCATCCGTTCACACTGGTTCTGTTATCCCACTTTCTCATCCGATCCTTACAACATAGAGGCAATTTAACAGAGGCCAATTAACCTACAAACATGCACGTCTTTGGGATGTGGGAGGAAATAGGAGCACCCAGTGGAAGCCCACGCAGTCAAGGGGAGCACGTGCAAACTCCGTACAGACAGTGCCTGAGGTCAGGATCAGACGCAGATCTTTGGCGCTGTGAGGCGGCAACTCTTCCGCTGCGCCAGTGTGCCACCCCAAAGGTGTGGTTCACTGATCAACACCCACTGCACAAATTCCATGATACTTTACCTCAGCAAATAAATATGAAAAGAAAGTATGAACAAAAAATCTGACATAAATTATTCTACATTGCAGGGGAAGAGGGGAGTTGTCCTTGGAGTTTTATTTAATAACATATTTAAGTAGGAAATGTAATGCTTCATTTAGTGGTTTAATCTTAAAAACATAAAACAGAAGTATTTGAGCTTAAGGACATGTTATCCGCAGGAGTGATTAGAATTTATAAACAGACTGCAATCTTAAGTTGACACTTGGCTGCGGGTTAAATAACATTTAGTGTACTTAGCATTCTAAAGCAGATATTTAGAGAACATTTTGTGCTTGGCTGTTAGTCTGTATATCGATGTTGTGCTTGGATGAGGTCAGCGGCTTAATAATGGGTGAATGGAGATGTAGTGAAGATGTGGAATTCTGCACTTGCATCAGAGCTGTGGTTGGACTTTTATTTGGAATTGAATTAACCACGGTCTCAACAGAAACTCAAACAGCTCGACGTCCATGTAAACTAAACCCATTCATTATAAATGATTGCAAGCCCTAATTTTGGACTCTATAAGATGTTCTTGCAAACTATTATGACTTTTAAACTCTGAAGTTGAGAGCATCACAGCGTTCATTTGGTAGATTTGCGTGAGTCTTAAATCTCGGATAAAAATGTAGAGTCAGATGTAGGGCAGATTTATTCGCAATTCTTTTTACATCTTTCACCGGCCTGGTGGCGCAGCAGTAGAGTTGCTGCGTCACAGCGCCAGAGGCCCGGATCCGATCTTGACTATGGGTGCTGTCTGTATGGAGTTTGTACGTTCTCCTTGTGACCGCGTGGGTTTTTTCTGGATGCTCCAGTTTCCTCCCACATCCCAAAGATGTACAGGTTTGCAGGTTAATTGATTTTGGTAAAATTGTAAATTGTCTGTAGTGTGTAGGATAGTGTTAGTATACAGGATGATCGCTGGTGGGTCGGCGCAGATCCGGTGGGCAAAAGGCCCAGTTTCTGCCCTGTATCTCTAAAGTCTAAGGTCAAGTCTAAAAGAGGCAGCTAAATCCAAATAAATCGGTGAAAGCTAATTATGTGAGGGGTTTATCTCATGCAGAACTATAGTCCTACTTTCTGAGATATATTCATATATTTACAGAACAGAACAGCACAGGAAGTTCATGTTCATAAGACATAGGAGCAGAATTAGGCCATTCATCCCATCATATCTGCCCCTCCATTCGATCATGGCTGATCTATCTTTCCCTCGCAACCCCAGTCTCCTGCCTTCTCCCTGTAACTTTTGACACCTGTACTAATCAATCGATCAGTAGTTGTAAGCTCAAATAATGTAAGAAATGAGTACATGAGTAGGTTTTACTTTTACGTTTAGGGTTACAGCATGGAAACAGGCCCTCTGGCCCACCCATTCACATTGACCAGCAATGCCCATACACCTGTCCTATCCTAGATACTAGGGGTAATTTACAGAGGCTAAATTAACCTACAAACATGCATGTCTCCGGGACGTGGGAGAAATCCAGAGCACCCGGAGAAAACCCCCAGGATCACAGGGAGAAGGTGCAAACTCCACACACAAACGGCATCCGTAGTCAGGATCGAACCTGGGTCTCTGGCGTTGTGAGGCAGAGGTTCTACCGCTTAGCCTCTGTGCTGCCTGTTCACCCAGACAAACCCTGTCACTTACAGCTGATCAACTACCTACACACCATTTCCCTGCACTGTCACCACATCTCTTGATTACTTCCATATGCAATGAAATATATATTTAATTCGGAAACTAAATTTAGTTTAGAGACACAGCAGGGAAACAGCCCCTTCGGCCCATCGAGTCCACGCTGACCATCGATCACTCGTTCACACTAGTTCTAAGTTATCCCACTTTCTCACCAATGCATTAGACATTTGGGGGCAATTTTACAGAGGCAAATTAACCTGCAAGCCCACACATCTTTGGACTGAGGGAGGAAACTGGAGCACCCCAGAGGAAACTCACACAGTCACAGGGAGAATGTGCAAACTCAGTACAGGCAGCACCCAAGGTCGGGAACGTACCCAGGTCTCTGGCATTGTGAGACAAACAGCCCTACCAAGTGCACCACAGTGCTGCCAAAATATTGAATAAATGTTTTATACAGTTATATTTTATTATTACCATATAACCATATAACAATTACAGCACGGAAACAGGCCTTCTCGGCCCTTCCAGTCCGTGCCGAACATTTATTTTCCTCTAGTCCCATCTACCTGCACTCAGACCATACCCCTCCATTCCCTTCCCGTCCATATACCTATCCACTTTACTTTTAAATGTTAAAATCGATCCTGCCTCCACCACTTCTGCTAGAAGATCATTCCACACAGCCACCATTCTCTGAGTAAAGAAGTTCTCCCTCATGTTACCCCTAAACTTCTGTCCCTTAATTCTCATGTCATGCCCTCTTGTTTGAATCTTCCCTACCCTCAATGGGAAAAGCTTATCCACGTCAACTCTGTCTATTCCTTTCATCATTTTAAAGACCTCAATCAAGTCCCCCCTTAAACTTCTGCGCTCCAAAGAATAAAGACCTAACTTGTTCAACCTTTCTCTGTAACTTAGTTGCTGGAACCCTATTATAAAACCTATTGATTTTTGTTTTGAATAAACTCAACACCTGAGCCTCACTGCTTTCTAGGATCCAGAGTTCCAAAGGTTCATTATCTTCTGAGTGAAGACATTTCTGATATTCTTTATCCAAAAATTCCTACTCCTTTTCCTGAGGTTTGAAATCCCAGTCCCCCACGTGAGAAAATTTGGCATGTCTCCAGTGACTCTGACAAACTTCTAAAAGCTTCCCGAGAAAGCATACTGTCGGGTTGCATCACAGCTTGGTTTGGGAACAGCTCTTCCCAAGACCGCAAGAATTTGCAGAGAGCTGTGGAAGAAGCCCAGTCCATCACACAGACCAGACTCCCCATCATCGACTCCATCTACACTTCACACTGCCTCGGGAAAGCAGCCAACATATTTAAAAATTTGTCCTACCCCGATCATTTTTCCTTATTCCCGATCCTTTCAGGCAGATGATGCAGAAGCTTAACAGCAGACACCACCAGACTCTGGAACAGCTCCTTCCTCTCCATTATCAGACATAAACAGTCATGTTCATAAGTTATAGGAGCAGAATTAGGCCATTCAGCCCATCAAGTCTACTCAACCATTCAATCATGGTAGATCTATCTTTCCCCCTCAACCCCATTAGCATGAGGTCATAAGTGATCGGAGTAGAATTAGACCATTCGGCCCATCTACACCGCTATTTAATCATGGCTGATCTGTCTCTCACTTCTAATCCCATTCCCCTGCCTTCTCCCCGTACTCTCTGACACCTGTACTAATCAAGAATCTATCTTAAAAATATCTACTGACGGCCTCCACAGCCTTCTGTGGCAAAGAATTCCACAGATTTACCACCCTCTGACTACAGAAATCTCTCCTCATCTCCTTCCTAAAAGAACGTCTTTTAATTCTGAGGCAATGACCTCTAGTGCTGGACTCTCCCACTAGTGGAAACATCCTCCCCACATCCACTCTATCTAAGCCTTTCACTATTCTGTATATTTCAATGTGGTCCCGCCTCATTCTTCTAAACTCCAGCACGTACAGGCCCAGTGCCGGCAAACTCTCAACATAGGTTAACCTACAACTTCCTCCCACAACCTCTGACACACGCACTAATTAAGAATCTGTCAATTCTTGGCAGTCCTTCCATAAGCTAGGGTACTATCCAATTCTCCTCTACCTCATTGCAGACATTAGACTGTCTCTAGGACTGGTGATCTACAATGCTGAGAACTAAATTCTGCACTCTGTATCTTCCCTTTCACTCTATCTATTGTGCCTGAGTTTGTCTTGATTACATTTAAACACACTTTAGGTCTGCCTAAATTTGTCTGCCTAAATGTTATGAGAACATTTCATTTAATGTCATAGTTATAAACACAGTTTCACAGCACAGAAACAGGCCCTTCAGCCCATCTTGTTAGCATTCTTGGCTAGTCCTATTTGCCTGCATTTGGCCCACAGTCTTCTAAACCTTTCCTACCCAATGATCTGTCCAATTTGAATAGAATGTGTTTCGTAATGGCTGTTACAATTTACCTGAGCAAAAACCTGCTGGAGGAACTCTGCGGGTCAGGCAGCATTTGTGGAGGGCATGGATAGTTGACGTTTCGGGTCAGGGCCGTTCTGAGTGGGTGGGGGGGGGGGGGGGGGCAGCGGGGAGAAAATTCTGGATCAGGAAATATAATTGATCATAATTTAATATTATTTATTATACTAGACATCTGGTTTACCAGTAAGCATTTCTAAATATTTAAAGAAAACCCTGCAATTTAGACTTTAGAGTTTAGAGATAAAGCATGGAAACAGGCCCTTCGGCCCACTGAGTCCATGCTGACTAGTGCTCACCCCATACACTATATTCTATACAAAGAGGTCAATTAACCTACAAACCTGTAGGTCTTTGCAGTGTGGGAGGAACCGGAGCACCCGGAGAAAATCATGGTGACAGGGAGAACGTACAAACTCCATACAGACAGCACCCGTAGTCAGGATCAAACCTGCGTCTCTGGCGCTGTAAGGCAGCAACTCTACCGCTGCGCCACCGTGCCGCCTCCCCTGCACTCAGTTCTATTCCATGAGTATTTTATCACACAGCAGATGACCATGTACATGGATGGGAAAGGTTTAGCGGGATAGGGACAAGATGCAACCAAATGGGACTAGCTTAGATCAGGCACCTTGGTCGGCCGAAGGGCCTGTGTCTGTGCTAGATGACTAAGTTGAAAGCAGAGGAATGCAAGTCACTACTGAAGCAACAGAGTAAAAAATACCAGTTTAGTTTAGTTTAGTTTATTATCACATGTACCAAGGTACAGTCAAAAGCTCTTGTTATATGCTGACCAGTCAGCGGAAAGACAATACGTGATTACAATCAAACCATCCATGGTGTACAGATATAGGATAAAGGGAATAACGTTTAATGTAGGATACACTTCAGTTAAGGCCAATTAAAGATAGTCCGAGGGTCTTCAATTAGGTAGATAGTAGTTTAGGACAGTTCTGTTGATAGGTTGGTTCAGTTGCCTAATAACAGCTGGGAAGAAACTGCCCCTGAATCTGGAGCTATGCGTTTTCACACATCTGTACGTCTTGCATGATGGGAGAGGGGAGAAAAGGCAGTGACCAGGGTGAGACCCATCCTTGATTATGCTGGTGGCCTTGCCACGGCATGATGTGAAGTCAAAACTGCTCTGATGAAAAGCAGTGGTTACCAGGAACTAATTTCAAGGTTAGAACATAATTCTGTGGCTCAGTTGACGTTATAAATTAATTATGTGTTACTTTGATGGTTTATGAAATCATTTAATCTCCACAAGACTTAAGTGCTTTATAATGACTGCCAGGCCTTTGCTATCCTTGATTTAGCTCAGGGCCAAAGAAGGATTGATACGTTCCTCAAGATTTACCAATATCCTAGCAGCACCAAAATAGCCTCTGAACTCGGACAATCCGAAACAGCTGTTTCGATGACAGAGAGGAAAATATAAAATGTCAACATCTTCATCAAACTCACAGTTCATTTCAAGCTGAAAAGCGGCAGAAAATAAGATTTCAAACCAACTCCCTTCATTTATTTGTTTCACGTCCATAACAAGCTTACATTGGCACACAGCAGCAGCCAAGTGAAGTAATGCAAAGACTTGCCAATTGGATCCCAGTATATCAGTGGACTGTGTTTAAAGCAGTGCTGACATTAAGTCTGATCATCAGCTCTCTCACCAAGCAAAATGCTTTTCTGGACAATTGGGACTTTCTGAAAGTACAAAGTTTTAAACATTTTCTGAAGACATTATATACATCAATATTTTTAATTCAATCATCCAGTTACTTCCTTTAGAAGCATGTTTTACTATAAAATCCCGATTGGCTTTCAAAGCACGTACGGCATCCTCTACGGAGTTTGTACGTTTTTCTTTGACTGCGTGGGTTTTCACTGGGTGCTCCGGTTTCCTCCCACACTCCAAAAACGTACAGGTCTGCAGGTTCATTTGGCTTTGGTAAAAATTGTAAATTCCCCCAAGTGTGCGTAGGATAGTACTAGTGGACAGGGATTGCTGGCCAGTGCAGACTTGGTGGGCCGAAGGGCCTGTTTCTACACTGTACCTCTAAACTAAATTAAATTAAACGGGGTATGCAACATTTTAAGTTGCAGCAATGTATTATAAAAAAGCTTTGGTAAACATGCAAAGAACAGATCCAGTTGGATTTTTTATTTGTATCTTTTAGATTAAAATGGCAATGGGAAAAGAGGAGATGAAGTGATCAAAAGGTGTGGAGGTAATAGCAGACACAAAGTGCTGGATTAACTCAGCAGGTCAGGCAGCATCTCTGGAGAAAAAGGATGGGTGACGTTTTGGGTTGGGACCCTAATTCAGATGTGAAAAAAGGGTTACAGTCTAAAGAACGCCACTATCGTATCTGCCTCCACCACCATCCCTAGCAGCACGTCCCAGACACCCACTACCCTGTGTGTAAAAATACTCACCGTGCACATTTCTTTTAAACTTTGACCCTCTCACCTTAAACCTACGCCCTCTAGTCTTTGACATTTCCACCCTAGGGAAAATGATTCTGACTGTGAAGTGCCAAAGCCCATCATGTGTGAAGCTACAAAACGCTGAGGATAAGTTAAAGCAAGTAATTTGACACCAACAAGCTTGATTTAAGCTACATTCTTGAGGAAAGGAAATTGGAAAAATACCATGGTCTAGAAATGTGTACACGTGGTATTGATCTCTCTGTGCCAGCCCATTGGAAATGGGTCGCTTCTGGGACAGAACTGGATTGCAATGATGTCTGGATTGGAAAGCACAATACCAAAGATTTTATGAACACATTCTGTCACAAAACATTTTTACATGAGTGAGGAGATTTTCACACAGACCTACAAAGGACGGTGATTTATCACTGGGAAAATAGGGTCACTGTGAGATGCACCAGTTTTTGGACATCCCTAGAACAACCGGTTGCTTTAACAGAGATCGACACAAGGCGTAACTCAGCGGGTCAGGCAGCATCTCTGGAGAACATGGACAGGTGACGTTTTAGGTTGGGACTCTTCTTCGGACTGATTGTAAGGGGTGGGGGGAAGAAAGCTGGAAGAGAGGAGGGGCGGATAATAGGCCTACAGTGGTGAGTTGGGTTATTTGATAGACAGATGGTTGGACAAAGCCCAGAGATGAAAAGACAGAAGGTGTTGCAATTGTGAAGCTAGAAGAAGGAATGTAGATGGAAGAGGAGGGGGGCAGGGGATAAATAGGTGTCCAGGTGAGGCACAGACACAGGGGAGACTGGGGGGGGGGGGTGGAGAAATGGGGGGGGGGACAAGGGTGAAGAGGGAAGGGGGGGGTTGTAGTTATTTAAAATTGGTGAAATCAAATTCAATGTTCATACTGTTCCTTTAACATATCCCCTCCTACCTTTCAGAACTCCCCACTCTCTGTAAGGCACTCCAAGACATAGGAACAGAATTAGGCTCATCGACCCACCGACCAGTGAGCAACCCGTACACTAGCACTATCCAACAAACTAGGGACAATTTACTAATTTTACCGAAGCCGATTAGCCCACATACCTGCATGGTTTTGGAGTGTGGTAGGAAAGCGGAGTATCCGGAGGAGACCTAAGTGGTCACAGGGGGAATGTACAAACTCTGTACAGGCAGCACCCATGGCCAGGATCCAACCCGGGTCTCTGACACTGTACGGCAGCAATTCTACCGCTGCGTCACTGTGCTGCAGCATTCAATCATGGCTGATCTATATTTCTCTCTCAACCGTATAGTTGGGGATGTCCAGAGGGGTGAAAATTTTTGTTGGCTGATGCTCAGATGAGATTTATTGAACAGCTTCACTAAAATCTTGAGACTAATTCAAAACCGAGTTACAAACAGCTGCGTGGCTTTGCTAATTTGCTACGTTACATAGTTGTGCAAAGTTAATTCCTGATCCTGTCAAAGACACCAGCTGTTATAGGTTTCAAACTAGACAATTTTTCACTGCAGTTGTCCGCTCTTTGTTTTCCATATTTCAACTTTCTAGATTTTTACAAAAGAATGAAACACAATAGAAGAAATCTTGATTCTGGCTTTTCCCCAGGTCATTATCTGAGTGCGGAAAAAGGGTCTCACCCATTTGTCCTGATGGGAGGCTGAGGGGAGTCCTGATAGAAATATATACAATTCTCTGCAGGTTTAGTTTTTGTTTAGGGATACTGCGTGGAACGAGGCCCTTCGGCCTACCAAATCTGCCCTGACCAGCGATCCCAACACACTGGCAATATCCTACACACGCTAGGGACAATTTACAGTTTTTACCGAAGCCGATTAACTTACAACCCTGTACGTCTTTGGAATGTGGGAGGAAACCGGACAAAATCTACGCAGGTCATGGGGAGAACGCATAAACTCCATACAGACAGCAGCCGTGGTCAGGATTGAACCCGAGTCTCTGGCGCTGTGAGGCAGCAGCTCTACTGCCACCCTAAAGTATTATATGAGAGGCATTGATATGGTACAGGCAGAACTCTTTATCCAGTAGTTGTACACTGTGGACAGCGCAGTCTCAGTGGGCTGAGGGGCCTGTTTCCACGCTGTATCTCTAAACTAACGTAAATTAAACTAGTCTTTGACATTTCTATCCCGGCAAGGTGAGGTGGTTTACTCCAGCACTTTGTGTCTATCTAAGGTTTAAAGGGATATATGGGTCAAATGTGGGCAGTTGGGACTAGCATAGATGGGGCAAATGGGTCAGCATGGGCAGGTTGGGCTGAAGGGCCTGTTCCATGCTGGATGACTATGACTCTATGTCCGGCAAGGTGCACTCCATGTGGTGAGGAGTGAGGAGTGTTGTCTTCACCGAAGCATCAAGCTCCAGCACTGGCATCTCCGCCTCCACTACACCTCCACCGGATAATTCTTGCTTCCTCTCGCTTTCCCACTCACACTGGAACTCCGCAAAACCCTATTAACCAGAGAAAACAAGTATTTTCCACTCAATCGGGCTATGTTGTGGAAAAAGCTATTCCGGAGAAATTGCTAGCCTTAGATCAAAGCCCAGTAACTAATCATTAAAACACAAGCAGCCATGGTGTACGTTGCTCAGTTGACTCCGGTTTATTTTTCCACATGGTGTTCCTGTCAGTCATCTTCTCTGGCCCCCGTCAAGACCCGAGTGTCATGAAAGGAAGGAGCAGCATAATACCGGGGATAGGGACAGGCAGTGGCTAAACCTCCAGTCATCCTCTGTATGGATATCTAGAAAGGAACTGCAGATGCTGGTTTATACCAAAGGTAGACACAAAGTTCTGGAGCAACTCAGCGGGCTAGGCAGCATCTCTGCAGAAAAAAGATGTGTGATGGTTGGGGTCGGGACCCTTCTTCAATATGATCATGGCTGATCATCCAACTCAGAATCCCGTACCTGCCTTCTCTCCATACCCCCTGATCCCCTTAGCCACAAGGGCCACATCTAACTCCCTCTTAAATATAACCCATGAACTGGCCTCAACTACCTTCTGTGCCAGAGAATTCCAGAGAATCACCACTCTCTGTGTGAAAAATGTTTTTCTCATCTCGGTCCTAAAAGACCTCCCCCTTATCCTTAAACTGTGACCCCTTGTTCTAGACTTCCCCAACATCGGGAACAATCTTCCTGCATCTAGCCTGTCCAACCCCTTAAGAATTTTGTAAGTTTCTATGAGATCCCCCCTCAATCTTCTAAATTCTAGCGAGTACAAGCCGAGTCTATCCAGTCTTTCTTCATATGAAAGTCCTGACATCCCAGGAATCAGTCTGGTGAACCTTCTCTGTACTCCCTCTGTGGCAAGAATGTCTTTCCTCAGATTAGGGGACCAAAACTGCACGCAATATTCCAGTTGTGGTCTCATCAAGACCCTGTACAACTGCAGTAGAACCTCCCTGCTCCTATACTCAAATCCTTTTGCTATGAATGCTAACATACCATTTGCTTTCTTCACTGCCTGCTGCACCTGCATGCCTACTTTCAATGACTGGTGTACCTTGACACCCAGGTCTTGTTGCATCTCCCCTTTTCCTAATCGGCCACCATTCAGATAATTGCCACCAAAGTGGATAACCTCATGTTTAATCACATTATACTGCATCTGCCATGCATTTTCCCCTAAGCTAACTCATCCAACCTATCCAAGTCACCTTGCAGCCTGCTAACATCCTCCTCACAGCTAACACTGCCCCCCAGCTTCATGTCATCCGCAAACTTGGAGATGTTGCATTCAATTCCCTCATCCAAATCATTAATATATATTGTAAATAGCTGGGGTCGCAGCACCGAGCCTTGCGGTACCCCACTGGTCACTGCCTGCCATCCTGAAAAGGACCCGTTTACTCCTACTCCTTCCTGTCTGCCAGCCAGTTCTCTATTCACATCAATACTGAACCCCCAATACCGTGTGCTTTAAGTTTGTATACTAATCTCTTATGTGGGACCTTGTCGAAAGCTTTCTGAAAGTCCAGATATAACACATCCACAGGTTCTCCCTTATCCACTCTACTAGTTACATCCTCGAAAAATTCTATAAGATTCATCAGACATGATTTACCTTTCATAAATCCATGCTGACTTTGTCCAATGATTTCACCACTTTCCAAATGTGCTGCTATCCCATCTTTAATAACTGACTCTAGCAGTTTCCCCACTACCGATGTTAGACTAACTGGTCTGTTATTCTCCGTTTTCTGTCTCCCTCCCTTTTTAAAAAGTGGGATTACGTTAGCTACCCTCCAATCCTCAGGAACTACTCCAGAATCTAAAGAGTTTTGAAAAATTATCGTTAATGCATCCACTATTTCTGGGGCTACTTCCTTAAGTACTCTGGGATGCAGCCTATCTGGCCCTGGGGATTTATCGGCCTTTAATCCATTCAATTTACCTAACACCACTTCCCGGCTAACTTGGACTTCACTGAGTTCCTCCATCTCATTTGACCCCCGGTCCCCTGCTATTTCCAGAAGATTATTTATGTCTTCCTGAGTGAAGACAGAACCAAAGTAGTTATTCAATTGGTCTGCCACGTCTTTGTTCCCCATGATTCACCTGTTTCTGACTGCAAGCGACCTACATTTGTTTTAACTAATCTTTTTCTCTTCACAGAGCTATAAAAACTTTTGCAGCCAGTTTTTATGTTCCCTGCCAGTTTTCTTTCATAATCTATTATCCCTTTCCTAATTAAGCCCTTTGTCCTCCTCTGCTGGACTCTGAATTTCTCCCATTCCTCTGGTATGCTGCTTTTGCTGGCTAATTTGTATGCTACATCTTTTGTTTTGATACTATCCCTGATTTCCCTTGTTATCCACGGATGCACTACCTTCCCTGATTTATTCTTTTGCCAAACTGGGATGAACAATTGTTGTAGTTCATCCATGCGGTCTTTAAATGCCTCCCATTGCCTATCCACTGTCAACCCTTTAAGAATCAATTGCCAGTCTATCTTGGCCAATTCACGTCTCATACCCTCAAAGTTACCTTTCTTTAAGTTCAGAACCCTTGTTTCTGAATTAATTATGTCACTCTCCATCCTAATGAAGAACTCAACCATATTATGGTCACTCTTGCCCAACAAGACTGCTAACTAACCCTTCCTCATTACTCAATACCCAGTCTAGAATAGCCTGCTCTCTCGTTGGTTCCTCTACATGTTGGTTTAGAAAACTATCCCGCATACATTCCAAGAAATCCTCTTCCTCAGCACCCCTGCCAATTTGATTCACCCAATCTACTTGTAGATTGAAGTCACCCGTTATAACTGTTTTATCTTTGTTGCACGCATTTCTAATTTCCTGTTTGTTGTCATCCCCAACTCCACTACTACTGTTTAGGTGGCCTGTACACAACTCCCACTAGCGTTTTCTGCCCCTTAGTGTTTCGCAGCTCTACCTATATCGATTCAACATCCTCCAAGCTAATGTCCTTCCTTTCTATTGTGTTAATCTCCTCTCTAACCAGCAACTCTACCCCACCTCCTTTACCTTTCTGTCTATCCCTCCTGAATATTGAATATCCCTGGATGTTCAGCTGCCAGCCTTTGTCACCCTGGAGCCATGTCTCCATGATCCCAACTATATCACAGTCATTAATAGCTACCTGCACATTCAATTCATCCACCTTAATAAGAATGTTCCTCGCATTGAGACACAAAGCCTTCAGGCTTGTTTTTACAACACTCCTACCCTTTATACAATTATGTTGATAAGTGGCCTTTTTGATTTTTGCCCTGGATTTGTCTGCCTGCCACTTTTATTTTTCACCTTGCTACCTATTGCTTCTATCCTCATTTTGCACCCCTCTGTCTCTCTGCTCACACATTTAAGAAACCCACCACCTCTTATTCTCTGTTTATTATCTTTTTCTTCTTTCTCCCTTACATTTTGGGTCTGAGTCCTTGCCTTCTCTGCCTCCTGCCTTACACACTGCCAACTAGCTTTCTCTATTTGAGTCCCTCCCCCCCAACCAATTCCATAACATAGAACTAGTATGAACGGGTGGTCGATGGTTGTCATGGACTCAATGGGACGTAGGGCTGTTTCTCCATGCTGTATCTCTAACCTAAAGAACTTCTCCATGCTCCCATCTGGCAAAAGGTACAGAAGTTTGAAATCACGCACTGCCAGGCACAGGAACAGCTTCAGCCCCTCAGTTATCAGGCTTCTGAACTTTCATAAGCTAGGGCACTGTCTGATTCACTTCTTCCTCATTGCAGGCATTGGCCTTTGTCTCTGGAACTGATGCACTACAATGCTAAGAACTATATTCTGCACTGTATCTTCCCCTTTGCCATACCTATAGTACTTCAGTTTGGTTTGGTCGTATTTATGTCTAGTGTTATATGATCTATTTTGATAGCATGCAAAACCAGCTTTTCACTGTAC
The DNA here is from genome assembly GCA_963514005.1 of Raja brachyura. The sequence continues at coordinate 37,937,272 of OY740792.1, forward strand.
CTTGGTACAGGTAACAATAAACCTAAACCTAAAACTAATCCTAAACAACAAAAATGTAGTTTTAGTTTTAGATTGGACACAACGCATGGACACAGGACCATCAGCTCACCGAGTCTACACCGATATTGGTCACCCATTTCACATTATTTTATGCTGTCCATCTTTCTCATACACTCCCTACACATTCCGGGCAATTTTACAGAGGCCGTTTAACCCACAAAAATTGCACTTCTTTGGGACGTTGGAGGAAACCAGAGCACCCAGAGGAAACTCACACAGACACAGAGAGAACGTGTTAACTCCATACAGACATCATCCGAGGCCAGGATCGAACCCGGGTCTCTGGAGCTGTGAAGCAGCGGCTCTTCCAGCTGTACCTGCCATCTAACTGTTTGGTTTAGATAGTGGTGGATGTTGCTTTCCAGACATCTCTGGTTCCTAATCAAACAATCAACAAACAAGATCGTGGAGCTCGAATTGTTGAGATTATTGATCTCAGTAAATCTCTGAGCTTTCTTAAAATATATTGACTTCATCTCCTTATTTTGTTGGGCAAACTGAGGTTTTGCTGATTGAAGAAGCAACACCTCCCCCATGTGGTCAAACAGCGATTGTGCAGCTAGTAAAAACAAAACTAGTTGCATTTCAGAGGTCCAATGGAAGAGCAACAAAATGGTGTAAATATATCTCCAAGAATCTCAAGGTGAGCAGTCAATGAGAGCTGTTATGTTCATAGGGACTCAGCAGGTCAGACAGCATCTGTGGAGGGAATGGACAGATGACAATTTGGGTCGGGACCCTTCTACTGAGTCTGAATCAGGGTCACAACCCAAAACAGATATATTATATCATATCATATTATATTATAGTATATCAAATCATATTATATTATATTATATTATATTGGTTTGGATTGAAATGAATTGCAAGATACAGTGTGGAAAGCATGGTACAGTTAACTATTATACTATTCACACTAGTTCTATGTTATTCCCACTTTTGCATCCACTCCCTATACTATAGGAACACTTTTACAGAAGCCAATTAATGTACAAACCTGCACGCCTTTGGGGCGGGGGAGGAAACTGGAGTACCTTGAGGAAGCCCACGCAGTCGCAGCGAGAACATGTAAACTCCACATAGACAGCACCCGAGGCCAGGATTGAACTGGGGTCTCTGGAGTTATGATGAAGCAGCTCTACCAGCTGCGCCACTGTGCCTCCTAGAATGGATGCCACCTGACCCACTGAGTTACTCCAGCACTTTGTGTCTATCCATCCACACACTAGTTCAACCCACCGAGTCTGCGTCGATCAGCGATCACTCCATACACTAGCACTACCCTACACACTAGGGATAATTTACAATTTACAGAATCCAATTAGTGTCTCAAAGCTGAAATCAGTCTGAAGAAAGGTCTCAACCTGAAACGTCGCCCATTCCTTCTCTCCATAGATGCTGCCTCACCCGCTGAGTTACTCCAGCATTTTGTGTCTACCTTCAATTTTACCAGCATCTGCAGTTCTTTCTTACTGAGCCTCTAAACCTGTATGTCTTTGGACTGTGGGAGGAAACTGGAGCACACGGAGAAAACCCACATGGTCACAGAGAGAACATACAAACACCGTACAGACAGTACTCGTAGTCGGGATCGAACCAGGGTCTCTGGCACTGTAAGACAGCAACTCTACCGCTGTGCCACTGTGCCGCCTTGAATCTGCAGTTCCCTGTGTCTGCATAATCTCCTCAAGACTTGTTTGTACAGGCTTGTGAGCTGTTTTGCCTGAGGTGAATCTGTAGCTCAGCTAAATATCCATTGATAAGAACATCTATTTAGAGATCACCTTTAATTACACCTTTCATAAGCCTACTTGGGCAGTAAACACAGTCAACATTTCCCTTAGGTTGATCAAAGCTGCTGTTTGTACACGTTTCACCATACTTTATACTGAGAACGACTTCCAAACTAGGCCTAGCATTTGAAATCTGAGGTTAGAAAGCTAGTGCCAGTTTATAGCAGAGGGGAAGTGTGATCTGTGGAAAAATACAGGTGCCATCACTGAAAGTGTGTTGAAGAAAGTAATTTAGTTATCAGAACTCATCTGGTCCAAATGTTTATCTCAAGTTTACCTTTTCAATTTTACCATGCAAAGAATAACATTTAATGAATAAATAAAACACTTTCAGACATTCCGTCATCTGCTGAGTGGAACACACTGATCTTTAGCACAGAAGGTTATATGTATATTTCGAATAGTTCGAAGCCAGACATTTTTTTCAAAGTAGTTACGGAAGTTTCTTTCATGAAATTGGCACCATATCATCCCCATAAATGCTAGTGAGTAATTTCCTCTTGTCGACAAGAAGAAGTTTCAAATAAAAACAGAAAATGCTAAAAATACTAGTGCTCTAGTCAGTTACTGTGTAATTATTAACAAGTAACCGCAGGGGCTGGAATCGTGAGCAAAACACAAAGTGCTGGAGGAACTCAGCGGGTCAGGCAGCATCTGTGGAGCAAATGAACAGGCGATGTTTCAAGACTGATTGTAGTTGGGAGTGGGGGGGGGGGGGGGAGGGGAGAAAACTGGAAAAGAAAGGTGGAAGCAGGACAAGGCCTAGCAAGTGATAGGTGGATACAGGAGAGGAGAGAGGGGGTTGATTGGCAGATGGGTAGAGTAAGTGACAATGGCTAGAGTTGAAAAGGGGACAAATTGGTGTTAGATGAGCAGAGAACATAAGTTGGTTTGGTTTATTATTGTCACGTGCACTGAGATACAATGAAATACTTTAGTTGCAGTGCTACTGTCCAGTACTGCTCAACCCATCACAGGTATTGACCTCCCTACGATCGAAGTGATCTACTTGAGTCACCGCCTCAAAAAGGCAGCCTGCATTGTCGCAGACCCACACTGCCCTGGCCACATTCTCATTTCATTCCTGCGACCAGGAGGAATATATACACCGAACGAGACCCAGGTTCGATCCTGACTATGGGTGCTGTCTGTACGGAGTTTGTACGTGATCCCTGTGACCGCATGAATTTTCTCCAGGTGTGCAGGCTTCCTCCCACACTCCATAGATGTACAGGTTTATATGTTAATTGAATTGCTAGTGTATGAGGTGATCACTGATCGGCTTGGACTCGGTGGGCTTAAGAGCCTGATTCCACACTGTATCTCTAAACTAAACTACCTAAACCCAGGTTGTGGTTAACGAGAGAGCAACAGTGGGGTGGAGTAGGGTGGTACGGTGGGGGTCACTACTGCACCGTGCGAAGATAAGTGCTCCAAAGGTATGTCCAAAGTCTGATGTCCCATGATTTGTAGGACGGCCACTAACCACAAGGACCTGACTTCAGATGAGAACAAAATGATGGCGATGACTCTCAGCCGAAGGGCCTGTTTCTGCCCAGTATCTGTAAACTAAACTAATTTCCTGCGTTTGACAACAAAAGCATTGTGCTTTTCCTATTTCTCAATCTCTCTGGAGCATTGCCAGTTGTTAGGGGGGCCAGGATATTTTATAAGCGTGATTTAAGCTTCCTTACACAACCCTCACCAGCCTCCAGACTCCTGGATGAATCATAATGTTCTGACCAAATTGCCTGGGTTGCTTCAGCTTGACTGCAGAGGAGGTTAGCATCTGGAACTTTCCACTGTGTAATAGCTGGGCGACACTTCATTAGTACAGCTGTTCTTCAGGGCCGAGTCTTCTGCCACTTAACGCTGGAAACACTGCAACTACTAAATAGTTTAACTGTGACTGAAGAAAGAAAACATCGAGGAGGAACAGAGAGAGAAACAGAGGGTCCAGAAAACAAAGTTGTAAACTAGTCAGGTTTTCCGCGTGGGAGAGAAAATGAAAATCTGCCTTCCTGAATGTCATTGTGAAGTTTTACATCAGCCCGATCGAAGATCTGTCCTCCTTCTTCACTTTTACTGTCAGAAAGACGATGGTTAATTACAGGAAAAAGCTGAGAGTATTCAGCAATAGGGAACTGCGGATGCTGGAAGGTTGAGCAAAACACAAGGTGTTGGAGTAACTCGATGGGACAGGCAGCATCTGAGGAGGAAATGATGCCCGACACTTTCTGTCTGAAGAAGAGTCATGCATGCCAACCTCCCTTCCATCGACTACATTTACACTTCAGGCTGCCTCAGCAAGGCCACCAGCAAAATCAAGGACCAGACTCACCCCAGTCACTCCCTCTTTTCCCTCTCCCATCAGGCAAAAGGTTCAGAAGTGTGAAGACGCACACCTCTAGATTCAGGGACAGTTACTTTCCAGCTGTTATCAGGCAACTGAACCATCCTCTCACCAACTAGAGAGTGGTCCTGACCTCCCATCTACATCATTGGAGACCTTCTAACTATCCTTAATCAGACTTTCCTGGACCTTTCTTGCACTAAACCTTATGCCCTTTATCCTGTATCTGTGCACTGTGGACGGCTTGATTGTAATCATTTGTAGTCTTTTCACGGTCTCAATGGCAGGCAACAAAAAGCTTTCCATTATACCTTAGTACATGGGACAATAATAAACTAAACTGGAACTAACTTTTAAAAGACATTTGGACAGATATTTGGGTAGGAAGGGTTCAGAGGGCTATGGGCCAAATGTAGGCCAATATGCCAGCTTGGTCAGCATGGATAAGGTGGGCAGAATGGCTTGTTGCTGTCCTGTGCAGCACTTTCAATTGTCTCAGAGTTAATTCCATTTTCTTCTGCAAGACATGGAGGTGTTGCAATTATTCCTTGTAATGCTTAAAATGGCAGTTAATGTGGCCTCTTCAATTTTCCATTGCAATATTTGGCTTTACTTACAAATTCATTGAATGCACTAAATAAGCTGATGTCTAATCATCTTATTTAGTGCATTCAATGAATTTGTAATGTTGATGGTCAGCTGTAAATAAGATTGACGACCACCCCATGGGAGTGCTTCAAGTTCATTCAACGTGATCTTTACTGGATTGGGTCCATATCATTGTGGTTAGATCATGATTAGATCATAATTAAAGGACATTCCTTTATGAAGGAGATGAGGAGGAATTTCTTTAGTCAGAATCTGTGGAATCCGTTGCCACAGAGTGCTGTGGAGGTCGTCAATGGATATTTTTAAGGCAGAGATACATAGATTCTTGATTAGTGTGGGTGTCAGAGGTTATGGGGAGAAGGCAGGAGAATGGGGTTGAGGGAAACTTAGATCAGCCATGATTGAATGGTGGAGTAGACTTGATGGGCCGAATGGAATAATTCTGCTCCTATCACTTATGAACTGCAGTCAGCTGACCTTTGTGGTTGTGCCAGGATCTCAAAGGAAAACAAATCTTAGATTGAAATGTTCAAACAACTATCTTCCACATTCAAAGATCAGCTCAAATTGAAATTCCACTTTCACTCTCTGCACACAAAAGTCAGACTTCATTAGCAACAAGGATTTGATTGATGAGGCAGACATTTTTTGTGTCAAGAACTTAAATATTAGCCAGGAAGATGTTTGTATATTTGAGAGAATTTCAAGCTGAGCAAGGGTACATAAAACAAGTTTTCAGTTAATTTGTTGACGATTTGATGTTCAATGATTGCTTTGTGTTGTTCATTTATAAATTAATTCTTCATTAGCTCCACACACCTTCCTTCTTATTGGATCCAATAGATCTCTACTTAGAGTTAAACAGCACGGAAACAGGTTATTCGGACTAAGCTAGTACTTCCAGAAAAGTATAAATATCTGGAAAAAAGTACTGTCACCAATACAACTAGATAGTATATCAACAACTAGAGTGCAGTCCCAAGCTACCATCTACCTCACTGGAGACCCTCGGACTATCTTTAATCAGATTTGATTGCACTTTTACTTGCACCAACCATTATTCCCTTTATCCTGTATCTGTACACTGTGGATATGTCAATTGTAGTGGCATGGTCACCTATATCATCCCGGTGAAACGTCACCTATCCATTTTTACCAGAGATGCTGCCTGACCCATTGACTTACTCCAGCATTTTGTGTCTATCTATGATTTAAGCCTTGTTATTTTGGGGCAGATTAAATTGTAAAGTAGATTCTGATTGTCATTTTGAAATCTGACTGTGTAGAGGAGTTTAAAACTTCACTAAGTGCTTCAATTTTATAAAGAACTGCATGACAATATTTCTTCCAAAAATCCTTCATGCATTGCACTTGTGCAAAATCATTTATTTAAAATCTACCATTACCTGAAGTCTTGACTTGAGTGGAGGTGTTTTACATTGGTCTGGAGACCTATTCACTGGCACTAAACTAAAACAAGCAAGGGCAAATAAGATGAGTAATGCTGGCAGCTGACAATATTTAAATAAATGGTTTCCATGTGTACAACTCGCACCATCTTTATGAAACTGTAATATTATGGCTAATGTTGATTAAATGATAAACACCTGGTTGACTTTCGAGTCACGGCATGGAAACAGGCCCTTTGGCCCACCGAGTCCACGCCGACCAGTGATCGTCCCGTACACTAGCAGTTTCCTACACACTGGGGACAATTTACAATTTGCAGAAACCAATGGACCTACAAACCTGTATGTCTTTAGAATGTGGGAGGAAGCCAGAGCACCCGGGGAAAACTCACGCGGTCAAAGATAGAACGTACAAACTCTGTACAGACAGAACCCATGGTCAAGATTGAACCCAGGTCTCTGGCGCTGTAAGGCAGCAACTCTACCGCTGCAACACCATGCCGCCCCCACCTGAACTGAAAATAGTAATATAGTAATAGTTTCCTTATTGTCATTGTAACATGAACCATGCACAACAAAATTTAAAAATGGCAGCCAGTCAGTGCAACATTCAAACCATAAAAGCTAATGATACATACAAGGTAAAATATTAAAAAAGATAAACTAAAATAAATATGAAATATGAAAATAGCACGCATAAACACCCAACCCAACATCCTTCTGTCGATTTCACAGTGTACCAACCACAGTCCCTTAGTCCCCGCTTTCCTTGGCGGCTACATTTAGTGCCTTTATAGCAGTGGGGTAAAAACTGTTTTTAAGTCTGTTTGTCCTTGTCCTTGTAGATCTGTACCGTCTGCCTGACGGCAACATAGAAACATAGAAACATAGAAATTAGGTGCAGGAGTAGGCCATTCGGCCCTTCGAGCCTGCACCGCCATTCAATATGATCATGGCTGATCATCCAACTCAGTATCCCGTACCTGCCTTCTCTCCATACCCTCTGATCCCCTTAGCCACAAGGGCCACATCTAACTCCCTCTTAAATATAGCCAATGAACTGGCCTCAACTACCCTCTGTGGCAGAGAGCTCCAGAGACCCACCACTCTCTGTGTGAAAAAATTCCTTCTCATCTCGGTCCTAAAGGATTTCCCCCTTATCCTTAAGCTGTGACCACTTGTCCTGGACCTCCCCAACATCGGGAACAATCTTCCTGCATCTAGCCTGTCCAACCCCTTAAGAATTTTGTACGTTTCTATAAGATCCCCTCTCAATCTCCTAAATTCTAGAGAGTATAAACCGAGTATAGTCCTGACATCCCAGGAATCAGTCTGGTGAACCTTCTCTGCACTCCCTCTATGGCAATAATGTCCTTCCTCAAATTTGGAGACCAGAACTGCACGCAATACTCCAGGTGTGGCCTCACCAAGACCCTATACAACTGAAGTAGAACCTCCCTGTTCCCATACTCAAATCCTTTTGCTATGAAAGCTAACATACCATTTGCTTTCTTCACTGCCTGCTGTACCTGCATGCCTACTTTCAATGACTGGTGTACCATGACACCCAGGTCGCGCTGCATTTCCCCTTTTCCTAATCGGCCTCCATTTAGATAATAGTCTGTTTTCCTATTTTTGCCACCAAAGTGGATAACCTCACATTTATCCACATTATACTGCAGTTCAAACAGTTCAAACAGGGAGTGTCCGGGGTGGGAAATGTCCTTTATAATATTCTGGGATTTGTTGATGCAGCGGGAACTGTGTAAGTCCTCCAAGGTAAGGAGAGGGCAGCCGACAATCCTTTGGGCGTTGTCAATGGCCCTCTGGAGCGCTTTCCTCTGAGCCGCTGTGCAGCTGGTGTACCACACGCATACACAGTATGTTAGGATGCTCTCAATGGAGCACCGATAAAAGGACAGCAGCAGTCTCTGTGTGATGTTATTCTTCCTGAGCACCATCAGGAAGTGCAGTCTCTGCTGGACCTTTTTCAGCAGCGCAGAGGTGTTCACGCTCCACGTCAGGTCCTCCTCAATATGGATTCCCAGGAAGTGGAAATCCGCCACCTTCTCCACACAAATTAAAAATATGTAGTAGATATTGCACCTCATCTGAACTTTAAACACACGTCAACATATCCAATAGCTCATTTAAGTAAACTTTGGATAAAATAATCATTGCTGTCTTCCACTGTGCACTATATTTGAGAAGACTGGCCAATACTTAAAATATCACTGCAATTGGGACAGTTGAAGTATGTCTGTCTGAAGCAGTACAAAGGTTGCACATTGAACAAACTACAGTCTATACATGCTGTTGTTGACACAAGGAAATGCCACTCCATGTGACTCTTAGCATCAGTTAATTTGCAGTCTATTGGCTTGTTTTGCAAATATTTTCTTGTCTGTTAATAACAGACCAAAATCCTGAACAAAATCCTGAGAGGAATAGATCGGGTAAATGCACAGTCTCTTAACCAGAGTAGGGGAATCAAGAACCAGAGGACATAGGTTTAAGGTGAGGGGGCGGGTGGGGGTGAAGATAGGAACCCGAGGGGTAACTTTTTCACACAAAGGCTGGTGGGTGTATGGAACGAGCTGCTGGACGAGGTAGTTGAGGCAGGTGCCATCGCAATGTTCAAGAAACATTTAGACAGATACATGGATAGGTTTAGAGGGATATGGTCCAAACGCAGGCAGGTGGGACTAGTGTCGATGTGGCATGTTGGTCGGGGTGGGCAAGTTGGGCTAAGGACCTGTATGACTCTATAACTATATAAGAAACTGCTTTTGGATTCACATAATATGATTTGTAAAGAACTTTTACATGGGCTGCTGATAAGAGCATCGTATTCCTCTGAGGTGTGTGTGTGTCAGTGAGCTGAGTTGGAGGCAGGGAAGATACATTATCATGGGTTAGTACATAGAAGAACAGGTTGCAAGCTTTCTTCAGACTCCCCATTCTAAACTATCTGTTTCAATGGCCTACAGATCCCTCAGTGCTGTTTCGAAGTCTGGATGATTCAACAAATGTTTTCTCTGGTATTGGATTTAATCATTATCCTTTTCTGATACAGTACAAGAACAGGCCCTTCGGCCCACAATGTCTGTGCCAAACATGATGCTAGGACCATCTCTTATCCACCTGCACAAAACCCATATCCCTCCATTCCCTGCATATCCATGTGCCCTTCCAAAATTCTCATCAATGCCACTATCGTGCCGACCTCAAATATCACCCCTAGCCACGTGTTCCAGGCACCCAGCTTCATGGCTGCCATCTCTCACGCTTTGTGTGTGAGAGTCACACATTTCAGCCAATTCTCACGCTCTCACGCTGATGACAGAATTCTCACGCTGTCTTCAGTCCCTGCACAGTTTGTGTCTTTGCGCCACATGACAGCGTGTCAGGAAAGGGAACATGTTATTTTTTTTTAGTTTGCTTTAATTTGTTAGTTAATCTGTGCGGTTCGGGAAGCACCTCGGTTGACGGCTGTGAGTGACGTTTCGTCTCTTCTCTTCTCTTCTCTTCTCTCTCTCCTGGTCGAATGTGCAGCCGCCGACAACATGAAGCAGCCGGAGATGGAACTAACCAGGTGAATCGGTTGTAAAACATCGGCAGAGGAGGGGGACCACATTGAGGCCAAACATCTAGGACAGGGATCGGCAGCCTATGGTTCATGGGCCTAATCCGGCCCGTAACCCGAAAAACCACGTGTTTTCGCGGGGTCGGGGAAGGCGAGCCGACCTGGGAACTGCAGCCAGTCCCTGGGGCGCGAGCTGATCTGGGTACTGCATCCAGTCCCTGGGCACGCAGAATGCCAATTTGATCAGTATGGACACATTGGGCCAGCCATTTACATGTTGTATAACTCTGACTTTATGCAGATCTGAATGGGCTTAGAATTACCATTTAAACAAAATTGCCCCCATTTTCCCCATTTTGATTCTTGAGATTAATATCCCTTTGCTCTGTTAACAGCGTTAAAGTACTTATGAGGTAGAGTCAGGAAAGGGAACATGTTATTTTTTTTTAGTTTGCCTTAAATTGTCAGTTGACTGCCATAATTTCTGAAATGGTCTTAAAGTAACTTAACTGTTATAAAAGCATTGAGCGTGAGAGTCACGCATTTCACAAAATTCTCACGCTCTCACGCTCTCACGCTGATCATAAATTTCTCACGCTCAAAATTCTGCAGGTGCTGGAAGTTCAAAATAAAGCACAAATTGTTTTAGAGGTGAGTAAAAACCATGAGGGGAATATAAGGTGAATGCATAGTCTTTTTCCCGGGATATGTGATTCAAGAACAAGAGGGCATTGGTTTAAAGCACGGCTGTCAAACTACCGGCCCGCGGGATGATTTTGGGGGGGAAATCATCCCGTGCAGATGGTGTGATTGGTGAGACACAGCGATGGTCCTAGCACCAAACCCCCCTCCCCTTCCCCCTCCCGCCCCCCCCCCCCCCCCCCCCCGAGGCACCGCTCACACTTCCCACCCTTACCTCCAGCGGCTCTGTGTCCGTCAGCTGCTCTGGCCACACCCCATGGAGTTTTAACCCTGGCCCGGAGCCAGGATCGGACCGGGTGAGAGCCGCCTCCGGAGCCGCAGGGATGAATCTCGGGTTAAGGCCCCGCTCCGGATGCCCGACCCCCGGGTCACTGACCCTCACCTCTCCCGGACCATAGCTGGACACAGAGCAGCTGGGCAGACCCTCATTCCAGGGGGGGGGGGGGGGGGAGAGATGTGGGGGGGGGAGGAGGCGGGGGGGGGGGGGGGAAGAGGCGGGGGGGGAAGAGGCAGGGGGGGAAGAGGGAAACGCTTCCCAGGCATCGCCAAGTCTCCACTCACTCCGGATGTTGTCGCCGCTTCACTGACACACACTCTTACACACACACACTGGCACATACACGGTTTAAAGGGATTTTTATCTTGTTTCTATAGTCAAAGGGTAAGGTTGATTGATTTATTTGTGCAGAACAGTGATAGAAGCGACTCTTGCCTTGTTTCTCTGTTTTTTTCTCTACATATATGCATAACAGCATGAATTATAATCTGCTTTCCATACATGAATATAGTCATTCATGTGTTGCACCTGTGGATCAGAGCCTGGCTCTACTGTGGAATGTAATTAAGAATGTAATTTAGCCTAACCTTATTCATACCTAATCCAATTTAAAGCATAAATGTTGCATTCAAGTGTAAGTTAAAAGACCCGCTACAGTATGTAGCTCCCTCACAATTTCTCACTCTCAACTCTCACCCAATGTTGGCAGCCCTGCCCACCATCCTCTCTGTAAGTTTAAAAAATACTTGCAGCAGATGTGTAGGCACAGGGAATTGCAGATGCTTGTTTACAAACAAAAATCACAAAGGTCTGGAGTAACTCAGTGGGTCTGAAGAAGGGTCCCAACCTGATAGTGTACAGATACATGATAAAGGGAATAACGGGAATAACGTTTAGTGCAAGATGAAACCAGTAAAGACCGATCAAAGATAGTCGGAGGATCTCCAATGAGGTAGATAATAGTTCTGGACTGCTCTCTAGTTGCTCTCTAGTTGGTCGGATGGTTCAGTTACAATTAAAGCGATGGGAAGCCACAGAAATAGTATGAACGGGTGATCGATGGTTGACATGCGCTCGGTGTTTCCATGTTGTATCTCTAAACTAAACTATTCCCAATATGGTTTACAATATTTGACATTTTGTGGAGAATTTTATTTATTGGTTTATTATTATCCCATTGAATAGAGAGCATTGAACAGCACAGCACAGGAACAGGCCCTTTAGCCCAAATGTCTGTTCCAAGCATGGTGCCAAGTTAAACTGTGTAAGAAGGACCTGCAGATGCTGGTTTAAACCGAAGATAGACACAAAAAGCTGTAGTAATTCAGCAGGACTGGCAGCATCTTTTGGAGAGAAGGAATGCGTGTTGTTTAGGGTCGAGACCCTTTGTCTGAAGAAGGTGGCACAGTGGTGCAGCGGTAGAGTTGCTGCCTTACAGCGCTTGCAGCACCGAAGACCCAGGTTCGATCCTGACTACGGCTGCTGTCTGTACGGAGTTTGTACGTTCTCCCCGTGACCTGCGTAGGCTTTCTCCGAGATCTTCGGTTTCCTCCCACACTCCAAAGCTGTAGAGGTTTGTAAATTGTCCATAGTGTGTGTAGGATGGTGTTAATGTGCGGGGATCGCTGGTGGGCGTGGAGCCGGTGGGCCGAAGGGCCTGTTTCCGCACTGTATCTCTAAACTAAACTAAACTAAATTAAACTGAGGGTCCTTGACCCGAAACATCACCCATTCCTTCTCTCCAGAGATGATACCTATTCCCCTGAGTTACACCAGTTTTTTGCGTCTGCCAAGTTAAACTAAACTCCTCTGCCTGCACGTGATCCATATCCCTCCATTCCCTACATATCTATGTGCTAAGATACAGTGAAACATTTTGTGTTGGGTCCTAACAGGCAAACCATACTGCACATGAGTACATCAAGGTGATGCAAAATAGAGACAGAAAAAAGAGTGTAGGATATAGTGTTACAGATACAGTACATAGAAAGTGCAGGTTTTTTTTAAATGCAGAGGGGGCAACAAGGTAGATTGGGAGATCAGGAATAAATTCTTAGCATATGAGAGGTCTGCACAAGTGTCTGATGGAAGAAGCTGTACTTGAATCTGGTGTTACCTGGTTTGTGTGATGGACGGCACAGTGGCGCAGTGGTAGCGTCACTGCCTTTCAGCGCCAGGCTATGGGGTGCTATCTGTACAGAGTTTGCATGCTCATCCTGTGACTCTATTTTCCCTGGGTGCCCCATTTTCTTCCCACACTGCAAAGACATGCAGGGTTGTAGGTTAATTGGCCTCTGCAAATTATGAAATGTCCCTAGTGTGTAGGATAGTGTTAATGTATTGGGTGATGGCTGGTCGGCGCGGTCTCGGTGGGTCGAAGGGCCTGTTTCCACGCTGTATCTCTAAAATCTGAAGGTTGGGCTATGGTCACAACTTTCTACATTTTCTCGCAGTCTCGGACAGAGCAGTTGGCAAACCAAGCTGTGATGCATCCTGATTGGATGCTTTCTACAGTGCTGCTGTAGAAGTTAGTAAGAGAGGTGTTGGAGATTTGTTGATTTTTCTCAGCCTTCGGAGGAAGTAAAGCCATTGCCGTGCATTCTCACCCTTTCTACAGTTCGTGATATCATCAGAAACACATCTTCCTCACCCTGCTCAGACTAAAACAAAGTGATACAGTGAAGACCTTCCCAAGGTGCCGTGCAGCTGAGGCCTTCATGAGGTGCCGTGGACACAGAACCGGGATCCCACCCCAAGGACCCAATGCTCAACGGACCATGGCACCGGGAGGGAGCTGCTTGAGGTGTCTGAAGGTACAAGATCCAGCAGGAGTAATGTCTCCAGCGCCTTCAAGATCAGCTGCAGGAGGCAACACCAGCACACAATCATGGCTGGGCGAGGAGTGGGAAGTCGCTTTGCCGTCCGATCCAATCAAAGGCGACCTTTTGTCACCAGGTTGACCATTATGGTCCTTAGATAGACAGCTTCAAGGAGATCCATGCATTTCTAATCTCAGGCTATCTTATAACACAATGAAAAGATAGGGTTAGTACAAAGGTTGCTCATTGATAAGGGCAGGCATTAAAAATCTCCCATTCTAAGTTCATGCCACTATTCTGAGCCTCCCTTCTCTGAATTCCATGTTGAGTTAATATTTATCTTCTTAATTATCAAAATGGCTGCAAGTTGTAATGCACTATTTTAACATGAAGAGGTGATTTGCTTTAAACTAAGCTAGGGAGCATAATAGGTAAGATCACTGGACGGCAACAGAAATTAGATCAAATCTTTCTGAATATCCTCAAAGTCACAATAAATGTATAAAATCATTCCACTATGCACATTAAAGTACCTTTCTGCAAAAGGAAGTTCACTTTACATGCAAAAGAGACTGCTAATAAATGTAAGAAATGCTCTAATTGCCTAAAATCTTGAAATGTTTCATGGGTCTTGAGCAAATTAACAAAATTATCTAACTAGGATTTACAATTATTAAAGGCACAGTTAGGATAGAATCTGTTTTAACCCAGGGTAGAATTATGACAAAGTAGAGAGCATAGTGTTAGAGAGGGAAAAATAGACAATAGACAATAGGTGCAGGAGTAGGCCATTCGGCCCTTCGAGCCAGCACTGCCATTCAATGTGATCATGGCTGATCATCCCCAATCAGTACCCCGTCCCTGCCTTCTCCCCATATCCCCTGACTCCGCTATTTTTAAGAGCCCTATCTAGCTCTCTCTTGAAAGCATCCAGAGAACCTGCCTCCACCGCCCTCTGAGGCAGAGAATTCCACACACTCACCACTCTCTGTGAGAAAAGGTGTTTCCTCGTCTCCGTTCTAAATGGCTTACTCTTTATTCTTGAACTGTGGCCCCTGGTTCTGGACTCCCCCAACATCGGGAACAAGTTTCCTGCCTCTAGCGTGTCCAAAACCCTTAACAATCCTATATGTTTCAATGAGATCCCCTCATATCCTTCTAAACTCCAGAGTGTACAAGCCCAGCTGCTCCATTCTCTCAGCATATGACAGTCCCGCCATCCTGGGAATTAACCTTGTAAACCTATGCTGCACTCCCTCAATAGCATGAATGTCCTTCCTCAAATTAGGGGACCAAAACTGCACACAATACTCCAGGTGTGGTCTCACTAGGGCTCTGTACAACTGCAGAAGGACCTCTTTGCTCCTATATTTGATTCCTTTTGTTATAAAGGCCAACATGCCATTCGCTTTCTTCACTGCCTGCTGTACCTGCATGCTTACTTTCATAGTGGATACTACCAAAGTGGATACCCTCACATTTATCTGCATTAAACTTCATCTGCCATGCATCTGCCCACTCCCCCAACGTGTCCAAGTCACCCTGCATTCTCATAGCATCCTCCTCACAGTTCACACTGCCACCCAGCTTTGTGTCATCTGAAAATTTGTTAATGTTACTTTGAATCCCTTCATCCAAATCATTGATGTATATTGTAAATAGCTGCAGTCCCAGCACCGAGCCTTGCGGTACCCCCCATTAGTCACTGCCTGCCATTCTGAAAGAGACCCGTTAATCCCTACTCTTTGTTTCCTGTCTGCCAACCACTTCTCTATCCATGCCAGCACCCTACCCCCAATCCCATGTGCCCTAATTAGTAGGCCATTCGGCCCCTCGAGCCAGCACCGTCATTCAATGTGATCATGGCTGATCATTCACAATCAGTACCCCATTCCTTCTTTTTCCCCATATCTTTAAGAACTCAGTCTAGCTCTCTCTTGAAAGTGTCCGGAGAACCAGCCTCCACTACCCTCTGAGGCAGAGAATTCCACAGACTCACAACTCTCTGTGTGAAAATGTTTTTTACTCATCTCCGTTCTAAATGGCTTACCTCTTATTCTTAAACTGTGGCCTCTAGTTCTGGACTCCCCCAACATCGGGAACATGTTTCCTGCCTCTAGTGTGTCCAAACCATTAATAATCTTATGTTTCAATAAGATCCCCTCTCATCCTACTAAATTCCAAAGTATACAAGCCCAGCCACTCTTCTCTCAGCATATGACAGTCCTGCCATCCCGGGAATTAACCTAGTGAACCTACGCTGCACTCCCTCAATAGCAAGAACGTCCGTCCTCAAATTGGGAGACCGAAACTGCACACAATACTCCAGGTGTGGTCTCACTATGGCCCTGTACAACTGCAGAAGGACCTCTTTGCTCCTATACTCAACTCCTCTTGTTATGAAGGCTAACATGCCATTTGCTTTCTTCACTGCCTGCTGTGCCTGCATGCTTACTTTCATTGACTGATGAACAAGGACCCCCAGATCCCGTTGTACTTCCCCTTTTTCCCAATTTGACTCCATTTAGATAATAATCTGCCTTACTGTTTTTGCCACCAAAGTGGATAACCTCACACTTATCCACATTAAACTGCGTCTGCCATGCATCTGCCCACTCACCCAACCTGTCCAAGTCACCCTGCATCCTCATAGCATCCTCCTCACAGTTCACACTGCCACCCAGCTTTGTGTCATCTGCAAATTTGCTAATGTTACTTTTAATCCCTTCATCTAAGTCATGAATGTATATTGTAAATAGCTGCGGTCCCAGCACCAAGTCTTGCGGTACGCCACTAGTCACTGCCTGCCATTCTGAAAGGGACCCGTTAATCCCTACTCTTTGTTTCCTGTCTGCCAAACAATTTTCTATCCATGTCAGCACCTATGTGGGACCTTATCAAATGCTTTCTGAAAGTCCAGGTACACTACATCCACTGGCTCTCCCTTGTCCATTTTCCTAGTTACATCTTCAAAAAATACCAGAAGACTAGCCAAGCATGATTTCCCCTTCGTAAATCCATGCTAACCCGGACCGATCCTGTTATTGCTATACAAATGTTCGGCTATCTCATCTTTTATAATTGACTCCAGCATCTTCCCCACCACCGATGTCAGGCTAACTGGTCTATAATTCCTTGTTTTCTCTCTCCCGCCTTTCTTAAAAAAGTTTAATAAAGATGTGCAGGGCAAGTTTTTATACAGAGGGCAACAGGCAATCAAGTAATTAATTAATTAATTAACTAATTATACGTTGTTGTCATGTGTACTTAGGGGGCAATGTTTTATAGGCAGTACACTAATGTCTCCACATGTTGGCGCTGCCAAAGTTACAAATGTACTGAACAGTCCTATCTACTGCCTGTTGCCACACATGGCTCCAGTGACCAGATAATGCCGTTTAAGAAGCTTTTAGATCGGCACATGGAAGTACAGGGAATGGAGGGACATGGATTATGTGCAGGCAGAGGCTCAATTTAACTTGGCATCATGTCCCACTAACTGTGGGCCAAAGGGCCTGTTGTTGTGCTGTACTGTTCTATGTTCAGTCCAGTTAACTTTAGACTTTAAAGATACAGTGTGAAACAGGCCCTACAGCCCACCAAGTGTGCACCGGCCAGCGATCCCTGTACACCAACACCATCCTACACACTAGGAACAATTTAGTTTTACCAAAGCCAATTAACTTACAAACTTGTACGTCTTTGGAGTGTGGGAGGAAAGTGGAGCACCTGGACAAAACCCACGCGGTCAGGGAGAACATGCAAACTCCATACAGACAGCAGCATATAGTCAGGTTCGAAACTGGGTCTCTGGCGCTGTAAGGCACCAACTCTACCGCTGTGCCACCGTGCCGCCCCCTAAAGTGTATTTTCTCTACTGCATCCTGCATAACTTTATCTGAGTGAATGAGCTGGATAAAACATTTTACAATTGGAATAGAATGGGGAGGGAAATGTCATTTAGATGCATTATGTTTGCCAACTTGACCAAATTGATACTTTGAGTGTTCTTTTGTTTTTAACTTCCAGGCTATGGTGTCAGGTTTGGATCATGTTGGTCAGAAACACCGTCTACATGGTGAGTCATGCAATTACTAGATACCACCACAAGGTGTCACAAGAACCATTTTTTTTAAACTGTAAAAGATCCTTTGAAGTTAAAGCTAATTATCCATATTCCACCAACCCCTTCCCTTCCAAATGTTGCAAATTCATTCCTGTTTATTTTGTAACTCTTCAAGTGTAGAAGGATCAACATAGTAAGCAGATGAGTAAAAAGAAACAAAGCGCTGGAGTAACTCAGCGTTGTGTAGTGTTCAATCCTGATGGTTGGTGGGAAGAAACATCTCCATTTCTCAGTATCTAATAGTTCTCTGGTTGATTCTGCTGACTGAAATAGTTCTCAATGGGGATCAAAATGACAACAACCTGGACAGCAGACCCAGCCATACATACATGTTTAGGTTTAGATTTATTATTGTCACATGTACCGAGGTAGTCACAAGCGTGCTTATGCATACTATCCAATCTGCTCTCTGACATAAAAATCTCATTTGCTACAGTATTTCCAATCAGAATTGCATTGGAATTGCATATCCCTCAATTAACATGCCACAAATAGATTGAGGGTGAAATATTTTCTGTGTCACTGTAGTAGCTACACACAGGTGTTCTACACTGCTGAGAACTATATTCTGCACTCTGTATCTTCCCCTTTGCTCTATCTATCGTACTTGAGTTTGGTTTGATTGTATGCGTAGTCTTATCTGATTTTATTGGAGAGCATGCAAACCAAAGCTTTTCACTGTAACACACATGACAATAATAAACTCTAGAGATGCGACGCAGAAACAGGCCCTTTGAGCCACCGAGTACACACCGACCATTGATCGCCGCATACACTAACACTATCCTACACACTAGAGACAATTTTTACAATTTTACCAAAGCCAATTAACCTACAAACCTGCATGTCTTTAGAGTGTGGGAGAAAACCGGAGTACCCAGAGAAAACCCACGCAGGTCACGTGGAAAACGTACAAGCTCCGTACGGACAGCACCCATGGTCAGGATCGAACCATGGTCTCTGGCGCTGTAAGGCAGCAGCTCTACCACTGTGCTGTCCTAAACCTATATCTAAACCTGCACTGTAGTGCACTTCAGATGGACTCAAGGTGCTGGAGTAACTCAGCGGGTCAGGCAGCATCTGTGGGGAAAGAGGAATAGGTGACGTTTCGGGTCAGAAACCGTCTTCAGACACTGGGGGTCTGAAGGATCTGAAGAAGAGTTCCGACCTGAAACGTCACCTATTCCTTTTCTCCAGAGATGCTGCCTGACCCACTGAGTTACTCCAGCACCTTGTGTCTAATATGGGTATAAACCAGCATCCGCAGTTCCTTCCTACACAATGTAGTGCACTTATATAATTATCCAAACTCTTATATAATTATCCAACATTCACACTAAAATGTCACTGCTTCAGCTCTATGCAGTAGCTAAATTAAAGAATGCCTCTTTTCTCATTCAAAGGAGAGTGATGAGTCATTCCACTCAGGGGAGTGACTGATTTCAGGCTGACTATGGAAACTGGGCTGTAAAGTGATCGAGATCAGCCAGCTTGTTGCTTCTTGCTTGCATCCTTCACCTAAGTCCCAGGAACAAATGGTGATACATGGCCGATCATGCACTTGCAGGAATATTTGCCCAGGTCCCCATCCTGGCCCTCTGCCTGGCTTAGATGAGTACATTACATTGAATTACTATTCCTCGAAGTTAGTCATCCGTGACAGTGGAAAGTGAATGACTTTGATGAATCATTCATTTTCACCCTTCCTTATGTAGGTATGTTGCAAAACTTACCTTGAGCAGCGCTGCAGTTCTGCCGCTCCCCGTGTGCGCGACTTTGGCTCCTTTCAGAGGGGGGCGGGCTTAAAGTGCCGTTTTTCGACAGACTGGGATAATCGATGAATGTCGGGCGATTTCGTTGCGGAAGAAAAATCGCTCCGACATTTCATCAATGAAGGTATTTTTAAATTACTCTAAATTATTTATTAACTAGAGTAATTTAAAAATCACCTTCAAAAGCCATGAGCACCGACAACCGGAAGGATTTTGCGTAGGGGAGAAAAAAAGGTAAATAGTTTATTTTTATATTAAAAGTTGTTTTTTTGGGAGGCTTTAATAATATTTTCATGTTGCGAAATGGGGTCCCAAAAAATGTATGAACAAACAGTATTTTTCCTCCCGACTTCACCGCTAACTGCAACGTTCCAATCCACCGCATTCTACTAAAACCCACTCGCTAGTTGATTTAAATGGCCATTAATTTACAGGAATCAAACACTAAATTCCTTCCATTTGGCATAGAAATTCATGAAAATTAGATTTTAAAATTATGTTATATTGTGGATTATTGTGTGAATGTTATTTGGACACTTAGGCAATTTTAAAAAAGTTTATCTTTTCTTAAGAAATGGATAGATGTTTAGATCTACTCATTGAATTTTGTAATTAGCTACAATTAGATAACTAACTAATTATATACTTTAATTTCAGGTAATCCAAGTAAGATTGTTTCATATTTGTTTCAGAATGCTTCAATCTATAATAACTGAAACTTTCATTGAGTTCTCTTAATTTTTAAGAAAGTTATGGGCTTTTAACTTTTCCAGATCACAGCTTTTGAGTTAAGTCAATTGAAAGGCAATGGGGAGCAAGATGCTAATTTCCGAGTATGAAAATGGCCATAACTTTCTTAATACTGAAGATATGAAAGTAAATTAGGTGTCAAATTAAACTTCTTTTTATGCTTTATCTGATGGGATAAATTGCAGACTTGATTTTTTAAATCTCAAAATTTTGTAACATTGCTACCTTATGAAATAAAAAATAACTCGTTTCAAGGCGATGCCACAGAGCAGCACAAAACTACCAAACCTGCCACTCAGTTAGTCATTACCCATGTGAAGGAAAGAACTGCAGATGCTGGTTTAAGTCGAAGGTAGACACAAAATGCTGGAGTAACTCAGCGGGTCCGGCAGCATCTCCGGAGAGAAGGAATAATGGGTAACGTTTCGGGTCGAGACCCTTCTTCAGACCTAGTCATTACCCATGATCTTTAGACGTCAGGTAAAGCAGACAGAAAATGTTATTGCTGGTAAATCGCTGGGAATATTATATTCCACGAACAGTCTTATATTCCAGGCCAAATGGTTTCCAAGAGAAATGGCGGCTGAGTGGCACACAGCGCACAGAGCTGCAGCGGTAGAGTTGCACGCAAAGAAAGCTCCTTGCAAAGCTTCTCACTGTACCTCCGTACATGTGACAACCATAAACTAAACTAAACCAAACTGAAGTTGCTCATTCATGAAGCCGTACTGTTTCCGGCAACTGAAGATTAGTTTAACTTGTGGTCATGTTCAGCACAGACATTGTGGGCCGAAGGGCCTGTTCCTGTGCTCTACTGTTATATGTTCCATGTGTACCAATTCAGTTCATCAATTTCTAGTTTATATTACTTGGGTTTAAACAACACTCTGGGTTTTCTGAGTTGCTGCATCTAATTCACAGCAAGAAAGGGTTTGGATATGACATCCGGGTGGCACAGGGGCGCCGCGGTAGATTTGCTGCTTTACACGCCAGAGACCCAGGTTGGATCCTGACTACGGGTGATGTTTGTACGGAGTTTGTCCGTTCTCTCTGTGACCACATGGGTTTCCTCCAGGTGCTCTGGTTTCCTCCCACACAGACAGCAGCCATAGTCAGTATTGAACCCGAGTCTCTGGCGCTGTAATGTTGTGCCAGTGTGCCTGCATTTTGTGTCGATCTTTAGTTCCTTTTTATTATCTTTCTCTGTGCCTCGGTGCCTAAATATCTGAATGAGATAGGCATTATATAAATGTAAAAAAGACCCAAGTGCTGGAGTAACACAGCGAATCAGGCAGCAGCCCGACCCACTGAGTTACTCCAGCACTTCATGCCTTTGTTTGTAAACTAGCATCTGTGTCTACTATCTAAATGTGGTTTTGGTATTCTTTGCCGCGCCTTCCTATACTTCCCTCTTGCTACTTGTTCCCCAGCCAGAGTGGTTTTTTGCCAGAAAAAATGCATTTACTGCCAGCAGCTTGTTAGGTATCCAGAAGGTTGTATGATTTCCACACGCATGTTGATATTTTTTGTTTAGTTTATTGTCACGTGTACCGAGATACAGTGAAAAGCTTTTTGTTGCGTGCTATCCAATCAGCGGAAAGACTATATATGATTATAATCGAGACGCCCACAGTGTACAGATACATGACAAAGGAAATAATATTTTGTGCGAGATAAAGTCCAGTAAAGTCCAATTAAAGATAGTCCGAGGGTCTCCAATGAGGTAGATGGGTCAGGTTTGCTCTCTAGTGAAAATGACTGACCAGTGAAAAAGACACGTTCAAAATATCTCTTGAATCTATGCAGTGCTTTCATTTTAAATTCTGCTCAAACAGCCTCCTTGTAATTTGTCCTGCCAGCGTTTGTAAGAGTTGAGGAATTGATGATTGCAATGGGAGTAAAGATGTAAATAGAACTCAAGTCTTCATTGTATAATCCAACTCCACTTGGCACCTTTAATGAAGTTCCCACAGCAACAGTTTCTCAGACTTCAGGAATGTGTTGCCTAGCAATCAAAGCGTTTTTAAAAATTCTAAAATGGAGAAATGCACAAACCTAGATATCTGGTCAAAGTATTAAATTCAGTTTTAAATCATTAAAGTGGGAGATATTACGAACCAATATAAGCAAGTTGACTTCTAAATCTTTGCTATATTTTGCCTAACAGCAGGTGAGGATCTGGTTAACTATTTTATTAACATCTTAATCCAAATAGAGGGAGAAAATTGCTTACTCCAAAATCAACAAAGCAATAGTTATCTTATAGGCAAACATTGAATGCAGAGCCTCACCAAGTATTGTGATATTCTGCACAGGACTTGATTTAATAGCATTTAATATTTGACAAAACAGAAAGGGCTGGAGTAACTCAACAGGTCAGGCAACATCTGGTGAGGGAATGGACAGGTGACATTTCAGGTGGGGACCTTTTCTTCAAACCTTAAAGGTCTTCTGTCCATTCCCTTCACAGATTTAGACTTTAGAGATTCAGTGTGGAAACAGGCCCTTTAGCCCACCAAGTCCGCACCGACCAACAATCACCCTGTACACTAGCGTTATCTACTAGGAAAAATGTATAATTTAGAGAAGACAATCAACCTACGAACCTGCACGTCTTTGGAAAGTGGGAGGAACCCGGAGCGCCCGGCGAAAATCCACACGCTCACGGGATGAATGTCAAACTCCATACAGACAGTATCTGTGGACAGGATCGAACCCGTGCCTCTGGCACTGTGACGCATCAGTTCTATTGCTGCACCACTATGCCGCCGTAGCTGCTGTCTGACCCGCTGAGTTACTCCAGCATTTTGTGTTTTGCTCAAGGCTCCAGCATCTGCAGTTTCTTGTGTCTCTATAATATTTAACATGAACTTCCTTTCACGATATCCACTCAACCCCAAACCCCGATTTAAAATCATGTCTTACATTCTTTGTGGACAGCGAGCATGAGGTTAATTTTCAGATTTTCTAACCAACTTGCTTCTACCTCACATTTTTGCCATTGTCGGAGCCTCATAATATTCGAGACCTTCCGTGAAGCTAATCTCCATCCCACAGAGGTCTGGATATAATGTACAGTCCTGATCCTTGCTGCCGGAGATTAGCGTGGGGTTTACCTTCATATTATGATGAACAATTCTGTCCTCCACAGACACAGGCAGGTTCTGAAGAATGGGCAGAAAACAGAGAATAATGGTGAAAACATAAAACATTGGACAGTACAGCACAACAATAGTGACGCAGCGGTGGAGCTGCTGCTTTATAGAACCAGAGACCCGGGTTTGATCCTGACTCTGGGTGTTTCCTGTACGGAGTTTGTACATTCTCCCTGTGACCACATGGGTTTACTCCGAATGTTCTGGTTTCCTGCCACACTTCAAAGACATGCAGGTTTGTCGGTTAATTGTAAATTGTCCTTAGTGTGTAGGACAGTGCTAGTGAACAGGGTGATCACTGGTCATCGCGGACTCGGTGGAGCGAAGTGCCTGTTTCCGCGATGTAACTCTAAACAAAAACAGTTGGCATACAATGTCAGTGCCAAACACGATGCCACGTTAATCTCATCTCATCTCCTCTGCCTGCACATGATCCATATCGCTCTATTCCCTGCATACCCATGTGCCTAGTTAAATGCCTTTTAAACACCACTGTTGTATCTGCCTCCACCACCATCCCTGGCAGTGCTTTCCAGACACCTACCAGTCTCCATGTAAAAAAAAGGCCCTGCACAT
Organism: Raja brachyura; assembly: GCA_963514005.1. Next base: position 37,961,259 of record OY740792.1, read on the forward strand.
CTCCTTTAAACCTGCACTCAAGGATGCCTGGATTCAAGCCATCAACTCTGTTCTGAGTTCAAGTGAACCCATTGCTTCATCTACACTCGCCCTCTTACACAAACTTAACTCTTTGTACTTTGAATCATTCTTTCTCCCTTTCTCACTTACAACAATGTGTGTGTGTGTGTGTGTGTGTGCATCTACATGAAGAAACAACATGCTAACAGGAATTTTTTTACATATTACCTGAAATTTTCCTGCTTTATTTCTTGAGTAATTAATAAAAATGTTCACACATCCCATCAAACTTTGAATTCAAAAGAACTGTTTTTTTTGGCTGATGACGTGACAATGGATCTGCCTGCCTGGCTTGCTCTGCTTCTGATGTCACCTCCCACCCCTCCCTCCTCCCCCCGTTGTTTGAAGGTCGTCCCGTCGACTGAACACCAAAGATCATCGCTGAATACAGCGGCACAAGCTGCGAGTGAAGAACGAGCAAGTTGGGCCTTCTATTAGAGGTCTCCGGTCCACTCGGCTCTCGTTCGTCAAAACCCCGCTGTCCAAAGATCATAGAACGCTGCCTTCTTGCTCGCGCTGTTAGTGACGTCACCGCCCTGACCACTGCCCCTGTTCTCGGGCCCTGCCTGCCAAAGATCATTGAGCGGAGCCTGCAGCCTGAGGCCAGGAGCGAGGTTCGGGAACCAGCCCTCCCCTCTGACGACGTGCCCCCCCCCACCCCAAATTCTACCCCCTCCCTCTCTGCCTCCCGTGGGGGCAACGGGTAGGGGACGGGTGAGTTTTGCAGCTGGGAGCAAGGGATTATTGCGTTCAGGAACCATTCCTCTCCTGTGATGACGCGCCCCCCCGTCCCTCAAATTCTACCCCCTCCCTTTCTGCCCCCCTCAGCTCCTTCTGGGCCCCCTCCCCCCTCCCTCTCTGTGCCTCTATGTCCCTCTGTGTCGCTCTCTGTGCCTCTGTGTCCGTCTCTATACCTCTGTGTCCCACTCTGTGTCCCACTCTGTGTCCCTCTCTGTGTCCCTCTCTGGGTCCCTCTCTGGGTCCCTCTCTGGGTCCCTCTCTGGGTCCCACTCTGTGTCCCACTCTGTGCCCCTCTCTGCACCTGCGAGGGGGGCCATATGTGAGTGGATAGGGCAGGGGATTGGGTAAAATAAGTGAATGAATAATATTAGCATAATATCAATGGGGGTGGTTAATGTGTGTGTGTGTGTGTGTGGGGGGGTGGTTAGTGTGTTTGTGTGAGGGGTTGGTTAGTGTGTGTGTGACACCGCAGGCTGCTCCCCCCACCCCCGAAACCGAGCATTGAGGGGATGGGACCCAACGGGTCCCACTTGGCCTAGTGACTTTTGAAAGATATCATAATCTGGAAGAGTTTAGCGGGCAATGGGCCAAAGGCAGGCAAATGAGGCTAGCCCAATATGCCAACTTAGTCAGCATGGAGAAGGTGGGCCGAAGGACCTGTGCCTGGGTTGGTATCATTAAACTAAACATGGCTTCTGTAAATTGCCTCTATTGTGTAGGGAGTGGAAGCAAAAGTGGATAACATAGAACTAGTGTCCATGAGTGATTGACCGACTCGGTGGGCTGAAGGTCCTGTTTCTATGCCATATCTTTCAGTGAATCAAAAGCAGCTGGTAGGTGAAGGATTGATCTGACTGAGGTCATTGATGTTTAATGAGCCGGGACTCTTTCACCCCCACAAGAACCAGTAAAAGAGTCACTTTTTACCTTAACTGTCATGTGAACCATGAGAACATGAGAGTTGAGGTGTTTGTTTCACCCCTGGGTCATGCAAAACCGGTATCACAAACTCAAGCCAATTGCACGTCATAATCGGATGTCTCTAAACGAAAACTCCAACTTCTTCCTGAAAAAATGATGCTTCTACTAGCAAGTAGTTAATAAATACATTAATAAAGTTACTATTTATAAAGAACAAAATGATGGCGGTGACTGTCAGTGAAAAATGTGCCCACACTAGGCATCCAGGTGAGTAAGAGAGGTATGGAGGGAAGGGTAGACGCCCTGTGGAACCACCTACCTGAATGAGTCAATGCCTTCCAGGCAGAACAACAACTAAATCCTACTTTGCAAAAAGCAACTGCTTTATATGTTGCAACAAAGAACTGCAGATGCTGGTTCGAACCAAAGATAGACACAAAGTGCTGGAGTAACTCAGCGGGTCAGGCAGCATCTCTGGATCAAAAGGATGTGTGGCGTTTCGGGTCAGGATTGATACTGTAGGTGCCTGGATGGTGGTGGAACCACAATGGCATTTGAGCTTATGAACAAGCACATGGATATGCAGGGAATGGCGAGATATGGGGAGAGGTGAGGCAAAGGAGATTAGATTCAATTCAGAAGGCTCCCAACTTGAAACATTACCCATCCTTTTCTCTGGAGAAAAAGGATGGCACAGTGGTGGCACTGTGACATAGCGGTAGAGTTGTTGCCTCACGCTGCCTGAGACCTGGGTGCTGTCTGGAAATAGTTTGTACTTTCTTCCTGTGATCACGTGTTTTCTCTGGGTGCTCTGATTCCCTCCTACACGTCAAGGATGCACAGGTGTGTAGGCTAATTGGCTTCCGGAAATTGTCCCTAGCGGGTAGATAGGACAGTGTTAGTGTACGGGGTGATCGCTGGTCTGCATGGACTCGGTGGGCCGAAGGGCCTGTTTCCATGCTGTATGTATAAAACTAAAACTAAGATTCTGCCTGACCCGCTGAGTTGTTCCAGCACTTTGTGCCTATCTTTGCTTTATATGTTCTTGTCGGAATTGTACAGAATAAACAGACCAGCAGAGGCTGCTGTTGGGATTATATAAAACTTTGGCTGGGCGATCATCGAGAAGAAAGCAGATTGTCACTTGCATTTAAATTTATTAATCATATCTATTATATATTCCAAAATGGACCTGGAACTGCCTGACATTGCTAAGTGGTTGGACACTTATTCTGTAAACATGAGTAACCAGTTAATGTCAAGTCACAATGAATAATGATTCTATGCTACTGTGCCTGAGGAAAAGCTATGTGCGTGGGTGTTTCAGTGCTTCCCACAGGGATGAGTAAAAGGATATTTTATGTAATAGGTGGGTTGACAAGGCAATGGAAACTTGCTTATCGTGCATTGTTCCGAACAGCCAGGTGAATGGTAACTTCCCATGAACAGCTTGTATAACCATCAGCTCGTGGCTTTGGCCACAGCTCCACCAGAAAACAGGCACTGAAACTGCTGTTTGAGAGGACATTGGAGATTAAGAAATCTATCGCAATCCAGTGTAAGCCGGCGGTGCCTCAGGACGCAGTGTGTGGGCGTAAGGAATACAAAGCCACGAGGGTCTGTTTAGTCATAGAGTCAGAGAGTCATACAGGATGGAAACAGGCCCTTTGTCCCAACTTGTCCACCCCAACCAACATGTCCCATCTACACTAGTCCCACCTGCCTGCATTTGGCCAATATCCCTCTAAACCTCTCCTATCCATGTACCTGTCTATATGTTTCTTAAATGTTGCGATAGTCCCTGCCTCAACTACATCCTCCGGCAGCTCGTTCTAGACACCCACCAGTGAGAGGGCAGGGTGAGTGAGTAGGTGACCTACTCCTGCTTCTATTTTCATGGTGTGGCCGTTCTATGTTTAACTAGTTATAAATTGCACTGCTGGGCTTTCCCCAGTTGACCATTCAGTAAGTCTTCATTATGAATGCCTCATCCTTCTGGAGAAACGTTCCAACCTGGATTTCAGGTTAACAAAAATACACAAAGTGCTGGAGTAAATCAGTGGTGCAGGCAGCATCACTGGAGAACATGGATAGGCTATGTTTAGGATCGGGACCCTTCTTCAGGCTGATTCACTGACTTGACCCATTCATTTACTCCAGCACTTTGTGTATTTTTTTGAAAAGCAGCATTTCCTTGTTTCCACACTTTGGATTTGAGGTATCCTGGTAAAAATGCACCACTGAGTTACTCCAGCACTTTGTGTATTTTTGTTAACCTGAAATCCAGGTTGGAATGTTTCTCCAGAAGGATGGTAAAACTGAAGTCAATGGACATCAGGGGGAAAACAGTCCCCGTGATTGCTATTACTCTTTCAACATTAATACCGCCACTATTATCAGGCTCATCAAAGAATCGAAGTCATAGTCATACAGCACGGAAACAGGCTCTTCGGCCCAACTTGCCCACTCTGACCAAGATGCCCTATCTAAGTTAGTCCCATTTGCCTCTAAACCCTTCCTATCCATGTACCCATCCACGTGCATGTACCATTGCAACATTTAGCAAATACTATCTCAACCTTTAGGAAACATTTAGATAGGTACATGGATAGGACAGGTTGAGAGGGATATGGGTCAAATGCAGGCAGGTGGGACTTGTGTAGATGGGACATGTTGGTGGGTGTGGACAAGTTGGGCCAAAGGACCTACAACTCTATTACCCAAAGCGTTATTTAAATGCTGTTGTAGTACCCAAATGGGGCAGAAGCTTAACAAAACAAAGCATCTCATCATCTACAAACCTCATGGGAATTGTCTTAGAAAGTCCGGCCTTTACCAAGGTGAGTGAATGGAATAATAGTTCAAGGAGATTGGAACCATGTGGTGTGTAGTAGATTGCTTGAGTCCAAGTTATGTGTGAGATCTCACCAGCGCAGTGTCTGACTTGGACACAGTTCAAACCATCATTCCTTCCTCATCGCTGGGCTAAAGACTGCAACTAATCACTCAGCATCATCACAGAACCATTGTCACCACGAGGACTGCACCGGTGAAAGGGAAAACTCGGAATCTCTTTCTTGAGGCACCTTGAAACCAGCAATTATTAAGTCACATCCTAAGAATGACATATTAAAATTTCATTCATTTATTTACAAATCTTTATAGTCATAGTCATAGAGTCATACAACATGGAAACAGGCCCTTTGGCCCAACTTGCCCACACCGACCAACATGTCCCATCTACACTAGTCCCACCTGCCTGTGTTTGGCCCATATCCCTCGAAACCTGTCCTGTCCATGTACCTGTCCAAATGTTTCTTAAACATTGGGCTAGTCCTTGCCTCTACCTCCTCCGGCAGCTTGTTCCATACAGCTGCCACCCTTGGTATGAAAAGGAAACCCCTCAGGTTCCTATTAAATCTTTCCCCCCTCACCTTAACCCTATGTCCTCTGGTTCTCGATTCCCCTACTCTGAGCAAGAGACTGTGCATTTACCCGATCTATTCCTCTCATGATTTTGTACTTCTATTTTTCCAAGTCATATCCGGAGAATGGACTTTGACTTGCTGTTGGACCAACCATTTTGAATGAGGAATCAAGTGTTAATTTTGATAATAACCCATAAATAAAAGAGGCGTTTGTTTAAAATGTATTTATTTAGTGACGTGGCTTTTAAGACTAAGGGCTTTCCCACGGCTGATAATTTACTGTGATTGGAGTTTAATGGGAAGGAAGTTAACCTTTTACTTTTGGTGGTGCAGGGAGGGTAGGACCTTGCCCCGTTCTGTCAGCCATTGCATCTTGCTGTGTGAATGTGTTGTCTCTGTGACTATGCAAGGAATGTGTGGAATGGCACAGCTTGCTGTTTCGTGCTGGCATGGTGATAGGGCTGCGTAGGTATGTGCACTCGAGCTCACAGAAACCCATCCCACCTCAATCATCGAAACTACTCCCACGCATTTTTAAGCTCTGAGTTACAGTCGTGGGAAAACCTGCAGGCCCATAAGTTGCAGTACCTGTCAGAAAAAAAATCAATCCATACGTTCAGGGTTGTGCAGTGTTACAGGATTTTAACACATACAATGGACAAAAGATTGCAAAAGTACAGTACCTGTTATCTGCCATGTTTAGCTCTGCCCCTCCTCGCTCCCTGCTTTCTCCCCCACCCCCTCCCGTAGGATCAGTCCCGACCTGAAAAGGCACCTATCAGCTCAACCATCCTGTCACCAACTACAGTGCAGTCCTGACCTACAATCTACCTCAGTGGAGACCCTCCGACTATCTTTAATCAGACTTTTAAACATTATTCCCTTTATCCTGTATCTGTACACTGTGGATTGCTTGATTGAAATCTTGTATAGACTCTTCACTGGCTGGGTAACATGCAACAAAGAAGCTTTTTACTGTACCTCGGAAGTTCAGTTCAGTGCACATCTACAGCGCAGAAATGGGCCCTTCAGCCCACCGAGCCTGTGCCGAGCAGCGATCTTCGTACACTGCCACTATCCTACACACAAGGGACAATTTTAAAATGTTTTTTTTACCGAAGCCAATTAACCGACAAACCTGGAGCGTGGGTGGAAACTAGAGCACCCAAGTAAAATCTATATGGCCACGAGGGAGAACGTACAAACTCCGTACAGAAAGCAAGTCAGGATCAAACCCGGGTCTCTGGCGTTACAAGGCAGCAACGCCACAGCTGCGCCACCGTGCATAATAAAAATAAACTAAACTAATAAACTAACCATAATAATAATAAACTAAACTAAACTAAACTATCCATGTTCTCCACAGATGCTGCTTGACAGCACTGTTACTCCAGCACTTTGTGTCTTTTTTTGTAAACCAACATATGCAGTTCTTTGTTAGTACCATACGTTAGTTAGCTAGTTAGTACCATGCTTGTTAATTCCATATGTATTATAGATAGGAAAATAGAACAGAACAACACACATGATGCCAAAATAAACTAATCTCCTCTGCTTGCAGGTAATCCATATCCCTCCATTCCATCCATATTCATTCAAGAGCTTTGAGGAACACCTTCCTCCCAACAACCATCAGGCTCTTGAGCACTACACAACACTACCAAAATGATGAACTTGATCTTTGTTCTTCTTTGTTGTACTAAGGAATTTGGGCTTTTTGTACTAATATTGCAATCTTTAATTTATTGATTTTTAAAATGTATTATGTTATCTATGAATACTGTGTTTATAGATGTGTTAAGCTGCTGCAAGTAAGAATTTCATTGTTCTGTTGTTAGTACATAAGACTCTTGCCTATCCAAAAGAATATCTAAGATGAATATTATTACATATTCCTACATAGTTAGTGTACTTTTAACTTACCAAATGATGAACAGTAACAAACTCCAACGTATTTAACTCTTGAGGTACACTCTGTGACATGATTCCACCCGCCAGGCTTTTACCCGCAGAGGAAGCTGGGACCGTAACTGTGATTGTGGCTCCGTAGTGGGTTTCTGGTTCATTCAGACATAAGTGTGAAGAATTTAGGACAGCACGGTGGCGCAGCAGTAGAGTCGCTACCTT